>OY757023.1:106183142-106679579 GCA_963580285.1 Lucinisca nassula | reverse complement strand
CCCCCACACACCACAGCCCCCACACACACCACACCCCCACACACACACCATGCCCCACACACACCATCCCCCACACACACCACCCCCCACACACCACCCCCCCAAACGCACCACCCCCCACACACCACCCCCTTACACACCACCCCACACACACCAACCCCCCCACACACACACCACCCCCCACACACACCAGCCCCCCCCACACACCAACCCCCACACGCATCATCCCCCCACACACCACACCCCCACACACAAACCACCCCCCACACACCAACCCCCACACACACCACCCCCCCACACACCACCCCCCACACAACACCCCCACACCCCCACACACACCATCCCCCCACACCCCCACACACACCACCCCCCCACACACACCCCAAACACACACCACCCCCACACACCAACCCCCACACACACCATCCCCCCACACCCCCCACACACCACCACCCCCATACCCCCACATACACCACCCCCCACACACACCACCCCCCACACACACCACTCCCACACACACCACCCCCACACACCACCCCCCACACACCACCCACACCCCCACACCCCCACACACCATCCCCCCACACACACACCCCACACCCCCACACACACCACCCTCCCCCCCACACACACCCACACCACCATCCCACCCACACACACCACCCCCCACCCACACTCACCACCCGCAACCCACACACACCACCCCCACCCACACACACTACCCCCACCCACCCAATCCACCCCCCCCCCCCACACACACCCCCACACACACCACCCCCCAACACACCATCCCCCAACACACAGCCCCCCCACACACCCTCCCACACACACCATAACCCCCCACACACACCACCACACACACCACCCCCACACACCACCCCTAACCCCCACACACACCACCCCCACACCCACACCACCTACACCCCCACACACCACCCCCCAAACCCCCACACACCCCCACAACCCCCCCACACACCACCACCAACCCACCCACACACACCACCCCCCACCAACACACATCACCCCCCACCCACACACACCACCCCCACCCACACACACCACCCCCACCCTCACACACCACCCCCACACACCACCCCACACCCACCCATCCCAACACCCACCCCACACCCCCCCCACACACACACCACACACACACCACACACACGCACACACACCACACACACACACACGTCTCTTTATTTTGACTTTTTAAGTCTTTTGTAAGAATGTGACGCTTAGCAGTCAGGCCAGTTTCATTCTATTCGGAGCCCAGTTGTTAAAAGCATCGTTAGCTTAACGAGTTCGTTAATAATGTAGTTTTGCTAAAAAAAATGAGAACAGCTTCTTTGCTCACATTTTTCAGCAAAAATTTCAGCATATATGTATATTAAATGATTATAGTTTTAATGGTGCATTAACTAACGACGTTGTTAGTTTTGAACAACTGGTCATTGATCGCAATCCTTGAAGAAAGATTTTCTTTTGACAAGCCTCATGGTTATGACGATTAATCGAAAAGACCATTTTTATGTTGATCCACAAATAAATTGCAAATAAATCGCAGTTAATGTCTCAGTTATCGTTTTGTATTATTAGTCTCTTGAAGGTATTATTAATCGCCAAGCGATTGGAGATGTTCAACAATGGCTGAAACAGCGCGACCGGCAAACTCTAAAGGGACTCCATTTGGACTGTGACCAATAACTACAGCCTTTTTAGAAGCTTTCAGAACCAAACCTCCTTGTTCATAGCTTTTCGCAAAAACAGTTCTCCCATCCTCCTCTCTTAAGAATAAATATTTGGTCCCGTCTGCACGTATTCCTTTTGACATAAATTCACTGAAATCCTTGGCTTTAAAAACTTGTGCAATGACAACAGCCTCTTCTTGTAAAAGCTTCAAAGCGTATGGCTGCCCGTCGGTCGTCCAAGGTGCTCCGTCACCCAGTCCAATTATACATGCCTTGTCTACACGGGCTGTACAAAACCTATTATAGCTCTTAGCAATAGCATTATATAAATAGGAGTTCCAGCTCTTACTCCGGACCCCGATCACAAACATGCACACCAAGAACTTTCCGTACTTCATAATGCTACGTATATCCTATCTCAATAACGTCACTGTTTAAAAAGAAAAATAACTAAAATTCACGATAACAAGGCGGTTGAACCCTTTTTGTACCAAATGGAATCTTCCTCCTTATATACAGCAGGTGTCCATTTCAAAATATAGGTCTGTCAGGTTGTGCTTTTTTCAAACTTTATTCGGAAGCTGACTGATCTTTGTGCAAACAGTGTAGGCCCTGATCAGACAGCGCGTTCTGCGGCGTCTGATAAGGGCATGCACTGTTTGCCAATTACCCGTTTTTAGTTTTCCTGTACAAAATGGGCTAAGAAACATCCTTCAAAAATCTTCTTCGTACAGAGAAAAGATTAACAACAATGTAAATTAGTTTTGTGGTAGCTTTAAACATAAATGACGAGTACGCGACTCGGTGAGGCGGGTCTTATAAGTACCCATCGTTTATGCCTACAGTAGCCGTAGGAATAATGAAAACAATCAATTTATAATAGAAAAATATCATAAATGTTCATATTAAAAATACAATACAGTAAAATGCCTATATTAAGACCACCTTTGGGACTGTTCAAAAGTGGTCTTTAAGACCACTTTTGAACAGTCCCAAAGGTGGTCTCTGACCAGAGGACACGGTAGGCAGAAAATACAAAGAAAGAATAATTGCTGCCTTCTCAATAAGCTTTCTAAAGTAGAATTAGTCATAATTTTAGGTGGTCTTAATAGTGGAATTTTACTGTATTTCCAATCTGAGAGTCAGAAAGACAGTGTTATCTCACATGAATGTTTTTGTCCTACTGCTTTAAAACAAGACACGTCAATGCTGTAAGTTTCATTTGAAAGCCAACAAACCTCATTTGATCATAATTACCTACGTCATTTGATCATAATTACCTTATTAAAAGTTAGATGATATGTATCGTGACAAGCGACTCTTTGTCTTCCGTCATTTGTGCCCAAAGAAGACTCATATCAGCCTGCGCAATCGCACAGTCTCCGCTGAGCGCTGCATGGGCGCCGTATTCACAAGCCTTCTTATACCACGTACAGAGAAGCTACTGGTTGGAGGATAATATTTGTCCTTGTTGGAAGCACATAGACAGATACACATTTCCGCTCGACTTGGCACATGTACCTTTGTACAAAGATTTTTTTTGCTAAATATGACAATATACGAAAGGCAATACTATTGTCTTTCGTATATTGTCACATTTAGCAAAAATACGGAACCCGGGAAGGGACATGAATGTTTTTATATATATAAGTTGTTCGCACAACATAAAATCTTGTTCGCACAACATATTAAAAAAATCATGTCCCTTTCCTGGTTCCGTACTTACCTTTTTCCCAAGAAATACATTAGAGTATAATTGAGCCGCAAAAATGCATTACTGTAACACACATAGTGCATTATAGTTAAATTTAAGATAGTTTGTGATTTTTGTTTCTTATTTATACTTCAAATAAAGGATGTGGTGCTCTAACAAGTAACCACAACCTATGTCTTGAAGCATAAACAAGAATAGTTTCCTTTTTAAAGGAAGGCTTCCCCAGTTTTTAAGTTTGAAAAATCCGCCATTAATAGACGCTAGATTTTAATTGTTTTTGATTGTACATGGTTGCGGCTTGATTTGAGGTTTAACGTCCCCGTCAACACTGTATAGGTCATTTTGGAGAGGTTGCTTCCAATTTTGTGGGACTTTTACCCGGCATTGAGATGAAATGACATCTCAAGCCCTGTCGCCCAATGAAACCAATAGGGTTTATACGCATGGACAGTCCGACTCGCACCACTTGGCCTGGGCAGACTTAGATCCTCTAAGCTATTCGCCAGGACTCGTGTGCGGTTGGTTTCAGCCCTGCGTGGAAGCATCATGCAGCCCATGTATTTCTCAAGCCATAAATATGTAAAGAAACATGAAGGTGTCAATGACTCAATGGTGATCATTTAAGGGGACACACACACACACACACACACACACACACACACACACACACACACACACACACACATTAGTCTCTTTATTTTGACGTTTAAGTCTTTTGTTAGTCTGTGACGTTTAGCAGTCAGACCAGTTTCATTCTGATCTGAGCCCAGTTGTTAAAAGCATCGTTAGCTAAACGAGTTCGTTAGTGACCTAATTGTTAATGTTCTAGCAAGTTCAATATCTAACATAGTGTAGTTTTGCTAAACAAATGAGAACAGCTTTTCTGCTCACATTTTTCAGCAAAAATATCAGCATATATGTATATTAAATGATTATAGTTTTAATGGTGCATTAACTAACGACGTTGTTAGTTTTGACCAACTGATCAGTGATCGCAATCCTTGAAGAAAGATTTTCTTTTGACAAGCCTCATGGTTATGACGATTAATCGAAAAGACCATTTTTATGTTGATCCACAAATAAATTGCAAATAAATCGCAGTTATTGTCTCAGTTATCGTTTTGTATTATTAGTCGCTTGAAGGTATTATTAATAGCCAAGCGATTCGAGATGTTCAGCAATGCCTGAAACAGCGCGACCGGCAAACTCTAAAGGGATTCTATTTGGACAGTGACCAATAACTACAGCCGTTTTAGAAGCTTTCAGAATCAAACCTCCTTGTTCATCGTTTTTCGCGAACACAGTTTTCCCATCCTCCAAGCTTAAGAATAAATATTTGGTCCCCCCTGCACGTATTCCTTTTGACATAAATTCTCTGAAATCCTTGGCTTTAAAAACTTGTGCAATGACAACAGCCTCTTCTTGTGAAAGCTTCAAAGCGTACGGATGCACATCGGTCGTCAAAAATGCTCCGTCATCCAGCCTAATTATACATGCCTTATCTGCATGGTTTGTCTCAATAAGGTGGTTAATATAAATGTCCCAGCTACCACTCTGGACCACGATCACAAACATGCACACCAAGAACGTGTCGTATTTCATAATGCTATATCCTATCTTAGCAACGTCACTATATAAAAGAAAAAAATACCAAAGCTCACGATAACAAGCATCCTGGAAAAGTCTACTTCCTAGAGAAATTTATTCTAAGGGTAGCCTTAAACATAAATGGCGAGTTAGAACCGACTCGGTTATGTGGGTCTTACAGGTACTCAACATTTATGCTTACAACAGCCGTATGTATAATAATGAATACTATCAATTCTATAATAGAAAAAATATCATAAATGTTAATATTAATAAATACACCATTTCCAAATAGAGAGTCAGTTAGACAGTGTTATCTCACATTAATGTTGTTGTCCTAATGTTTTAAGACAAGGCATGTCAATGCAGTAAGTTTGAGAATAATTACCTAATTGATACAATGTAGTTAAAGGATAAATATCGCGTCAAGCGACTCAGCGTCAAGGGCCACATGTGCCCATGTCAGATTTAGATCAGTCTGCGCAATCGGACAATCTCCACTAAACGTTGCATGGACACTCAATTCCAAAGCCATGTTACCATGGACAGAGAAGGTAGTGATGGTTGGATAATTTTCCTGGCTGGAAGCATATAGACAGAGACACATTTCCGGTTGACACGACTCATGTACCTTGGTGCTATTTTTCTTTTTCTTTTCTTTTTCTTTTTTTTTGCTAAATGTGACAATATAGGAAAGACAATTTCTGTTTCACAAAATGACTTTTTTTTCTTTATGACACTTTACTACGAACCCCAATAAAGGCATTACAGTATAATTGAGCCGCACTTATGCATTATAGTAACACACACGCGTGACATAGTACATTGTTTCCTAACTCCAAATTGGTTAAGTTTCTGATATAATTGTGTTTTTAAGTTTTTAAGTAAAAAAAAAAAAAAACAAACATTAATAGACGCTTAATTTTTAATTGTCTTTGATTAATGAAACATGAACATGTGATGAGTTTGTTTTATTTGATTTGAGGTTTAGCGTCCCCGTCAACACTGTAAAGGTCATTTTGGAGACGTTGCTTCCAAATTTGTGGGACTTTTACCCGACATTGAGATGAAATGACACCTCAAGTCCTGTCGCCCAATGAAACCAATAAGGTTTTTAAGCATGGTCGGACCTTCTCGCACCGCTTTGCCTGGGCAGGCTTAGATCCTCTAAGCGGTTTACCAGAACTCGTCTGCGGGTCGGTTTCAGCTCTGCGTGGAAGCATCACGCAGCCCTGATGGGCGGGGGCCTGAACATGTAATGAGAATAGGTAAAATGAGTCCATGGTGATCAGCACGAGAACAAGAACTTATCAGTTTCAAATTTTTTATTTGTCAAATGGATGTGCGCCGCCAACCTTTTGCGCGTCTCTTCTACATGTGTGTGAGCAACAGAGGCTTTGGCAAGCATGCACAGACCTGCGCGTCTGCGCAGACTCGCCTGAATGTGTGATAGTTGTATATCTTATGAGCCGACTCATATGTAAAAACTGTTCATCTCATATGGAGGCTTAAGGGGAATATATACACCTTCAGGGGAGACAATTCCAGCAAAAGTATTTTTGTCTCCCGTGTCAATAGGGGTCCACTTTTAAAGTAAAGAATTTGCTCCTGAGGAGCAAATTCTTTCCTTTAAGAGTAGACCCCTTTCTCAGCGGGACAGGCTTATAGAAAAGCGAACAGGAAGTCCCAAAAGTTGTCTCCCTTTGAAAAATGGCGGAAAAAATTGCCAGGTGTTTCCATTCCCCTTAAAGACTCATTAGAAAATCTAGAGAAGCCCGGGATCGAACCCACGACCCCTGATTTATGAGGCGAGTAGCTTATCCACTAAACTAAGGAGGCTTTCTAACCGTAGTTGATTGTATCCTGCCGCAACTTGTACACCATTTCCGTATGTGTGACGCTGATGGGCACTATACATGAGCTGCCACGAAGCGAAATACTAATAAAGATGACCAGAAAGTGCGACACTACAGAAAGCAGCCTGCAAACTTGGTAGCACTAAGTTACCCGATGCTACGTACCATTAACATTTCAATCGGTGATTCTGGAGAAGAATAGTTTTAAGGTTTTTACCATATTTGGGCATGGCGGCCATCTTGGTCATATGATCTGGAACATTCGAACAGATTTGAACAGATTTTCGTTTCCTTACTGCTGTACGGTTTCATATAAAATCTTAATGAATTTGGCCCAGTTGTATCACAAAAATATATTTTGAAATGTCAAGGGACCTGCAATGAAATGACCTTGGGCCAAGGTCACCGAATAATCTTCACCTTTAGAGTCCATAGACATTCATTTTGTACTTGTTCTCGTATCATACACCACAATATTTTTCGAAACGTGCATTGTTTTACCTTTTTCTAAGGAACCAAATTTGACCTCGACCTTAAATAAGTCGCGGTCAACCTTGTTTCAGAGAAAAATACATGTGATAGCGATATTGTGGGAAGAAATTGGGATCTGACTATCAGTTCCTTATCGTTTCTCTTTTTAATTTTCATCATTTTTACAAAATTGGTTGTACCCAATAACCCTATGCTACATTTCAAGTTTTAAGGCAATCGGCCCGATGGGTCTGGATTTTACCATATTTGAACATGGCGGCCAGCTTGGGAATGCGACCTGGACTATTCATGCACAATTTCCTTCCTCCCATTGTCAGACGGCTGCAAATGAAATTAAATGAAATTGGCCTAGTGGTTTCAGAGAAGACATTTGAAAATGGTTGATGTACGACGGACGGACGGACAGACGACGGAGGGGTACCATCCTATAAGCTCCTCTGGAATCTATGGCTCATGGGGAGCTAAAATTGTCGTAACTCTTGTCAATATACATATGCATACCGAAAATTATCAAACAATTCCTAGCAAGTCCATAATCCACTGCTGAGAATGTTGCCTCATCGAGGTTATTAAAAAATCAGGCATTAGACAAATTGGTTATGTCTAGTCAATATACAGCTGCATGTCCAAATTATTGAAATAAACATTGTGTTTTAATATGTATGAAATCAGTTTGTGAATATGTTTCCTCGGCGATTTGATTTGATCTTGTAAATATACATCTGCTTGCCAAAACAAGTCAAATATTACTAGAGATTTGAAAGTAATAACGCCAGTGTCAATGAGTGAAAAATATAGCTCACAAATATAGCTATTCACAAATTCATTACATAAACAACAGTTAGAAACTAAAAACAGGAAGATTTTTTATCTATTCTACACAACATTTGTTAGTGTCTGAGAGAGATCAACACTGTTTGTCGTAAATACTTTCCGTATTTGGTAGGCACCACGTCAGAACCCTCTTCGTGTCGCTGATGACGCAGCTGACGTCATCCATGCCGCTCAGGCCGTTATAACGTGTGGAGACCAAATACTCTCACTTATCATCATCACGTTCTTTACATGAACATGGATGTCCAGATTTCTTAAACAGAAACGGCATCATTACAAAATGAACTCGTAATTCTTCTTGAACAAAATTCTTTCTACACAACAGGAACATGCTTGTGACATCAATTTATCACGGTTCATCATCACGGATAACACGACAGGCTCTTGTAAGAGTTTGCCCTGATGATGAAGATATGGTTAAACAGGTCTTAATTTTGCGTCCCCTTAACACCTAATATCATATAGAGACGGGACCACGGTTTTCTAAACACCGCTAGTCAATAGTTATGGAACAAACAAATGACCAGACGTTTATAAATATATTCTACAAAAGGGGTCTATAAAAGCCTAAATGAATCTAGGATGAGCGGGTGTCCAAGTTTTACGTCTCACCAACATCTTGGATCATACTGAGACAGGAGCTCGCTTAAAAAGACTCATACGAATTCTGGAGAAGCCTGGGAACGATCCTGCGCCGCCTAGCTGGCAACGCTTGTAGCATAATCACTACACCACAGAGGCTTCCAAAGTTAATCCAGAATAGGCTTCAGAAAGTTTGGGTATACTAGAAGAAAACCCCTCCAAAACCTACAAGCATGTTCATACAAAAAATACTAAACATTTATTTAACATACCGTTCAAGATTCTTCCTGTGGCTCGTCACGATGTTGTGGGTAATTGTTCTAAATTCACCTGCTGCTGGTTTAATATTCATCTTTCAGAGTATTTATATCTATGAATACTACCCACAAATCATGCATACCCGTGCTAGCTCGCTAAGACCGTGACAAGTAAAGATACCATCCACAATCATAGCCATATAGCAAATTTTACGTTAGAATTGTATTTCACTTAGGGTCAAAATGATTAAACTTCCCTATAGATCAATGGTATAGCACCCCTCAGTACGAACACCCACAACATTGTGACTGGCATGAAAAATATATATGGCACCATTTGGCGGTTGGCGACTTTTTAGTCAAACTTTATAGCAATCAGCCTTATAACGGCCAACTGTATGGTAAATAATTTCTACACAAACCACTCATGCATACATCGTATGATATGTGCATGATTTGTGCGTGGAGCGGCATATTTTGCCTGCCGTATTTCACCTAAAATATTTCGGTCGCACTGCCTTGCCATATACCTACTAAATAATTTAGATGTGCATAAGCACCTGAAAGATTTCCTATTCCATCTCGGTGCATTGGACTCGTTTTATTATCTAGGGATGAAATTCACGTATAATGGACATATAAAATCAGGTGTTAAAGCTCTATCGGATCAGGCATTGAGAGCAGCAAATCAACTGTTAGCATTATTTAAACGTATGCGTTTTAATGTCAAAATGAAACTTAAACTGTTCGATTCCCTTGTGTCTCCCATTCTTTTGTATGCCTCAGACGTTTGGGGAATATTTGGGTACGACAGGCTACACAAAATCCATGTTAAATTTTGCAAAAATCTGCTAGGTGTGAGGTCACAAACACCGACTTACCCTGTATATGGAGATCTTGGTGGTTTTCCCCTGTCAGTAATAGCGAAAGAAACATCCATAAAATACTGGCTCAGAATATTGTCAAACAAAAACACATTAATGTATAAGCTGTTTAACCCTTTTTGTACCTAATGGAATCTTCCTCCTTATATATAGCAGGAGTTCATTTCAAACTTAAGGGGTGTCAGGTTGTTTTTTCTTCAAAATTGATTTGGAAAATAACCGAACTTTTAGCAAACAGTGGAGGCCCTGATCAGACGCCGCGTTCTGCGGCGTCTGATCTGGGCAGGCACTGTTTGCCAGGGTACCCGTTTTGGGGTTTCTGGTACTCAATGGGTTAAATTCCAGTGTGATGAAATCCCATTACAACGACGCCCTAGCAGATTTAGGCATAAGCAATACTTGTCTACATGAGGAACTTGGATTTCGTCATTTTTGGCTAAATCAGGATTCCGAGGTACCCTGTTACGAACTAATAAAGAATAGAATAAGGGATCAGTTTAACCAAAGTTGGTATGCTTCGATCGGTAACAATTAAAAATTAGATTATTATTGTCAATTTAAAACTGAATTTAAATTATATTGAGAGTATTGCTAGCGACCCACTGCGCTCTTAATTGGCAAAGTTTCGTCTTAGTGCACATAATCTAGACATCGAGAGGGGACGGCATATCAATGGTCCACGGGAGAACAGGATATGCCGTCTCTGCTCGATGGGGATGGAAGAGTCGGAATACCATTTTCTATTAGTCTGTCCATTGTATACTAGCTTAAGGACTGAACTTTTAACATTTTCATTTTGGCCTTCAATAGCCAAATTCATCAATATTATGTCTTCAAATTCTAGTATGTTTCTAAAGAAATTGGCGACATTCATCAAGTCTGCAAACTACTTAAGGTCTCAAACTCTTTCTGTATTAGCTGACTGTATTGCGTTAATAATCGCGTATGATTTTCTGGTCCACAGGTAAGCGATACAAGGCCATCTTGGTATTCTTGTTTTTGTTTGTTTGGTTGTTGTTGTTTTTGTGCTTTTTTTGTTGTTGCTGTTGTTTTTTTATTATTTTTTTACAAATCAGTGATAGTCATGCAGACATCAACAACGAAAAGTTTTTACAAGATACTTAGTTAATATTTAATGACAAAGTCTGAGTGAATTGCGTATTTCAATACTAGACAGACCTGAAATAATTGAATCGTGGCTTTTTGATTTTTGAATAATAGATAAGCTAAATATTGAGACATATGCTTGGTAAGAATATGTAACCATGATTGTGTAAAATGGAATCTTCCTCCTAATATAGCAGGAATCCATTTCAGAATTTATGGGTGACGGATTGCGTTTTAATGCAAATTTCTCCTTAGCCATCTGGTCATTGTCAATCAAACTTCATATAAATCTTGCTTAGGTACCCTCTGTTCAATAGCTAAATGGGGTACGCTCTGGTGAAAAAGACGGATTCCAGAGGTACAAAATTCTTTAAACGATAAATCAACCTATATCCATGGGCCAATTTCAGTCAACTTTCATAAAATGTTGTTTAGAATACCCTCAATCAAACTTCATAGTAATGTTACTTAGGTGTCCCTTTATCTAAATTGCTAATTGTTTTACGCTCCGATGAACAGGATGGCCGCAAGCGCTTAAAATAGAAATACCTTTAAACGACAACTCCTCTATACCCTTGGACCAATTGCATTCAAATTTCGTAGGAAAGTCGCTTAGGTGACCCTCTGTAGCCATGGTAGACATCTTCAAAATCTTTAAACCATATCAAGTCGATTTGAGACAAAACTAGATGGGAAGCATTTTCGCGATATAGAGATCCAGAATTGCAGAAAAAAATATTGCATTCCGATTTTCAAGATGGTCACCATCTTGAATTCTTCGAAGCACCTGTATAGTAATCACTAATCACGGATAAGATTGGCATGGTTGGGCAGCTCAGATGTCAATACATGTCTCATTCACCGAGTCCACAAGAAGCCTAATTAACTTTCTTTTCGCATGCGTCCATATACACCTTAGCTTTGTTTGTGTTTGAGTTGATTTCGCATGGTCGGGTGACTTTTTACATTTTAGCTCACCAGAGGCAAAGGCAAAGAGACTTCATGATGTCCCCTTCAATTGAAAACCAGTCTGAAATCATTTAAGCCTTTAGCTCGACTTCTAGTTATTTGGATGATTTATTAAATATTGACAACACTTGTTTCGATGGTTTGACCAGTCAAATTTACCCCGCAGACCTTGAGTTAAATAAAGCAAATTCTTCTGATACCGAGGCGCCGTTTTCGGATTTACATCTATCTATTGTAGATGGGTTTCCAATTTCGTAAATCATTCTCCGATATAAAAATAGGGCCAAACATAACTGTTATACGACAGACTGCATGCATGGTAGTTAACCCAATCACGGTTCATCACGCAAATACGCCTATATAATTTTGACCACCTTGAACCCCACTTTTATACAGTAAAACTGGGGTTTGCAGGGGTAAACCTTAGTTTTCTTATGTCTGCTTAAAAACATAGATTGTGGGTACTCGTTAAAACCGCCTCTACGAGGCGGCTCTCACGAGTGCCCACATTCTATATTTTGAGCAGAAATAAGAAAAATTTCACAATTTTTCATCTGAAAATTTTCGTGTTTTCGGCGGTAAAATTTACAATGTATTTGTTTAGGCGTGTTTTCGTAATGGACAACTTTGCTTTCCTCTTTAATTGCAAGCCGGCGGGTCAGGTCTCAGATTCTATGACGGTTCCAACGAAAAGGTTTAGTAGTAACTGTCATTTTGGCTTTCCGCTGTTGATGTTTCCATGGGGTCTGTTGTTTCATGTTTGTGTTTCTTTCCCTTTGGTGCTTCTGATGGAAGCTGTGGGTTAATTGTATCGATTCCTGATCATTGCCTCCACTTCTATTTTACTGCGAATTAGTATCTAATTTTTTTGATGTTGGTTGGTGCCTGATGCTCTGTCTCTGATCGGGCCCATCGGAGTCTCACGGTTGGTCTCGTTTTGCTCCAGCATTTCTATGGTTTCTTGCTGTAATGTCCTCACCGTTGTTTCATTTCTGTGGTTGTTTGATTTTTGTGTTCACGGAGATTTTGCACTGATGAGTTAGGAGGCCTTCATGCGGATTGAACAATTTATTTGTCTAAATTGCGAGGATTGCGGCCGCGTACAATCGATTAAACCCCCGCCCCTCCCGAGTGGAAATCGTTTCACTGACCATTCTAAGGCTGGTCTTCTGTCGCAGTTTATTTTTGTTATGGTTTGTCCTTGAGTGTGTTTATCGCTTATATTATTTTGTTTTGGATAGCCAATTGGCCATTTTGTGGGAAAGTGACTGTCCTTTTGGCTTTCCGCTATTGATGTTTCCATTAGGGTCTAGTTGTTTCATGTCTGTTCTTCTTTCAATTTGGTGTCTCTGATGGGAGCTATGGGTTATTTGTATCGATTCCTGATAATTGCCTTCACTTCTATTTTGCTTCTTGCATTTTGAGATTGTAAATTTTCCTTTCTTGGATGGTGATGTTCCTCCTCTTCTTGGATGGTGATGTTCCTCCTCTCGTGCGGCATCCTATGGGGTTTATATCTCGCAATTAATTCGATTTGCCAGAGTGTCTAGTTATGTAACTGACTTCAACACTCGTTAAAAATTAATAACTGCTAAACTTCTTAATCAGGTTTATCGGTATCATAAACTACGCAAAGCCTTTTCAAAATTTTATAGACGTCATTCCGATTTAATTTGAATATTCAATGTTGGACTTAAATCTCTTCTGCAACAAGGTCTATCGGAACTCGTCGCGATTAAGACAAATACTATGTTCAGTCCGCATGAATATAACTCATCAGTATAACATCTCCGAGAACACAAAAATCAAACAACCACAGAAATGAAACAATGGTGAGGAATCGACAGTAAGAAACCACTAAAATGCTGGAGCAAAAGTACAAGGGCACTGTCAACACAATTTTCAAGGACTTCAAAATACCATCTGAGTCGTAGGAAGAAACTGCACATAACCGAGTAAAGTACAAGTCCAAATCAGAAGGGGTACTGGTGGGTACGAACAAAACGAATCAATGAAGCCGAATAGAAACCTTCTCGGTGGAAAGCCAGAGCTGAGACATCAACGACCATGCTCTACATGCACCCGACTGTTCAGTCTTATCAGCCATCATAAAACATTAAGCCTTTCTTTTGTTTCGGTGGCTTGGGATGTCTGGTTTTATTTATCGCATTTGCACAATGCTATACTGTTTGATGTACTCTGTGGGCAAGCTGAACAAAATCGGAACTTTAGCCTAAATGACACACTTGACAAAATAACATCGACAAAATACAACCCAGTTATCTCATACACGGGTATCTTAAGTCATATAAGATTAGGTAAAATCGATTTACGAGGACTGTTCAAATATGAATGCAACTTCGCACATAATAATGATTTCGTGATAGATTTCGATGAAAAATTTATTTTGTCCCCTCAAAGTATTCCCATTAAACGGATATACAAACTTTTAGTCTTCTGATCCAATCGTTGAATGCATTTTGGTAGTCTTTTCGAGGTATACTATGAAGGCTCTTGAATATTGCAGAACCGAGGTGTTTGCGCTGTACAAATTTTCAGCCGCGGGAACAAAAAAAAGTCACACGGGGCAAGGTCAGGGGAATACGGGGGTGGGTGGGGGGGGGGGGGGGGAGTTCAACAACCTTTCCTGATTCAGATAGTCTTGCACAATGAACGCCTTGTGCGATGACGCATTGTCATGTAGCAATCTGACATTGGCCAAATCAGTTACGGGTCTTCGTTCTTTGAAATATTTCTTCAATTTTCGAAGAACTTTATTCTTGTAAAACTTCGCATTTACAGATTTGCCTTTAGGCACAGCAACCTGAATAGCAGGGTCCTGATTTGAAAAGAATGTGGCATACATTAACTTCTTGACGCTCATGGTCCGCTTTGCAATGCATGGTCTTTTGCAATACTTTTGCCCATCTTTTGTTCTGAATCTTTCGTTTCGCTAAAAAAGTGAACCCATGTCTCGTCACCTGTGACGACATTATCGAAAGACCGTGCATTGTAATTTGGAAACTTTTTAAGCAACTTCTTGGCGCACTGAACGCGTGTCTTTTTCTGCTCATTTGTCAACAGATGGGGAATCCATCTAGCACAGATCTTTCTCATTTCCAATTCCCGTTTCAACATTGTATGAGCTGCTCCTAATGAGATGCCAACCATACTAGCTATTTGCCTAGTGGTGTATCGTGCATCGGTAGCAACTATTTCTTTCACACTAGCAACCATCTTGGCAGATGTTGCTCTTTTCGGCCGACGATCATGTGGTGCATCTTCTGTTGAGCCTAGCCCACAGCTGAATTTCTTACACCAACGAAATACTGTCAGAAAAGACATTTCATTATGTCCATAAACCGAACATATTTCATCAAAAATGTCTTTGCACCGTATACCAAGAATACAACGATTCTTAATATAGGACCGTATTTCAACGGCGTACTCCGACCTTCCTCCAACCATGTTTTGTATTAGTATACAAGAGTAGACAGTGTTTATCGAACGATATACATGGCTAAAGTGCACGGATTTTAACAGGTTTGGTATCAATGTATAGGTAAAATGTTTTTCTACGCTGTGATATTTATTTCCAGGTGATTTTCGCATTAGTGCATGAGGAAACGTTCTACTTGCATTCATATTTGAACAGTCCTCGTAAACGTTCTGTTAATAACGTTATTGACCGTTCTAAGGCGGTACTTCTGTTGTGGTTTATTGTTATAGTTTATCTTTACATATATGTACTGCTTACATCTTTTTATTTTTGGTAAGCCGTTTGGCAATTTGTAGGAACTGTCCTTTTTCGCTATCCGCTTGTGGCGTTTTAATTATGATGTTGTTTTGTGTTGGTATTTCTTTCCCTTTGGTGTCTTGGATGGGAGGTAATTGTATCGATTCCTGATCGTTTCCATTTGTTCTCTTATCTATAGAATCTGGTTGGGTTTGGCAAATAATGAAGACCCATATCAGAAAGCGGCGTCCGATCAGGGTCGACACTGTTTGCTTAAATACTGGAATCTAAGGGGTTGAATGAAACAGTCTAAGTCTCAGTTCAGGACTATTTTCCCAACCTACTCTCCATCGACTCACTAGCATTGTCAGTGTTTTGATTTCTAAAGGGAAACCTTTCAACGTTAACGGTTTGAATTACGAACAGAGAAAAGTCATTAAACTGTCTTTGGATATATTTGTGTGATCTGGACTATCATGGAGGTGATGTGGGGCGATTTGGCTGGTCGATATTATGCTTTTATAGAGTAATAATTATAATTCACAGATTTGCAGAGAAAATAATAATGTATTAAAATAGGTCATAATTAGAAATCGCTAAATTTGTTCGCATGTTTATGATGTAAACTTTGTGGAAATTACTCTTGGGAGTAAGATATCATTTTTTCACTATCAGATTTACTTCATTTCGGTAGTTACAGGAACCACTTCTTTGATATTTAGGTAGACTGTTTTCGATAATGGCAAGGGCCGCAGTTTATCGGAATAATCTGACTGGACTATCAGGTCACGTGCCCCTCCGTGGAACCATTAGACCCGGTTTGCTCGCCTCGGGGCACATCATTTCCTACAATTTATATGTGCACCCAGCGAAGACTTACATCAAGCTGCGCATCCGCACAGACTGTTCAGAGTCTTCATTGTGTGCTCTAAGGATAGCTCAGGGCCCGAAGCTCTTTTGTGCAGCACAAGAAGTCTCTGGTTTATATGGATGCGCAGGCTTATCTTATTCTTCGATGGGCGCAAATGTAAGCTGTAGGAAATGCTGTGCCCAGAAACTATGGTAACATATTTCCACAGGCATAAGAACAAGTTTACACAGCTCATAGTAAATAACTCATAGGTGTTACTCTGTAATGATCCCAAGTATAGCGGCAGACATCCCTCAGCAAACAGCGCTGACCCAGACTCATTGGAGTAGTCTGATCAGAATCAACACTGTTCGCCATTTCAGCTGCACATTTTTGACTCCTTGCTTGGTCGTGAAACAAATTTGTTAAAATTTTAGGAGACTTACAGCATGTCCTCAAGATGCCCGAATGTTTAGGATTTTCACGGTGGTAATTGAAGTATCACTATAAATGTAATATAAAAGGACTGTCATTTCATATGAACTTAATGAAACGAGCCTCTGGTGGGTTTCATAAATTTCACATGAAATATCCATGAGTGTAAAATTTTAGTTATCATATAACTATTTTAAATCAGATTTATCGCCCAAAAAGTTGAATAGAAAACTAGGTTATCACGGACAGGCATAACCACAGTTTTGTTTGTTTGTTTGATTTTAGGTTTAACGTCCCCGTCAACACTGTAAAGGTCATTTTGGAGACGTTGCTTCCAATTTTGTTGAACTTTTACCCGATATTAAGATAAAATGACATCTCAAGCCCTGTCGTCCACTGAAACCAATAGGGTTAATTAGCATGGACGGTCCGCCTCGCATCGCTGTTCCTGTACAGGCTTAGATCCTCTAAGCGGTTTACCAGTACTAGTGTGCGGGCCGGATTCAGCTCTGCGTGGAAGCATCATGCAGCCTATATATTTCTTCATGCCCCTATGAGCGGGGGCCGGCATAACCACAGTAACCATACTTTATTATATGTGTGGTAATATCATTTTCAGTTATCTACATGGAATTTTTAAGGGCTCATGTTTTCTAGCCATGATGGATTTCGTTCATATTTGGTGTGATGATGATACAGATCCAAAGTTTTATTTAGCAATACCTCGCCCAACTATATGATGTATTTGGTTCATATTTGGTGTGATGGTGATATAGGTTCAAAGTTTTATTTAGCAATACCTCGCCCGTGTCATCAATATTTATTATGTAATAGTTTTAGCTCATGGGAGCCGTCGTCCGTCGTTGTCCGTCGTTGTCCGTCGTCGTCCTTACATTCAATCTGGAATATCTTTGCAGGCGGCGAACAGATCTTAATATAACTTTAATCAAATTTTATCTGTAGCATGCCTTTGGTGGAGGAGTACTTGCAAATGCCTTTTATGAAAGTTGCTCCAGAACGTCAGTTGCTATGGCAACTGTTAGGTCCCATAGGCTTACTATGGGAAAATGCTTGTGAACTGTGTAGCTTTTTTTTTGCTGGTCAATTTTGGTATTATGAACATCGTAGCTTTTTCTTTGACGAAGTCTCCGTGGGAGCTTATAGGTTGACTGCCTCCGTCGTCCACACTTTTAAACTGCAATACTCACTCAAATTTTATATTGTGCATGTCTTTGGTTGGGGATTGCTTGCAAGTGCCTTTTAGGAAAATTGTTCCGGAACTTTAATTGTCATGGCAACTGATGGGTCCTATACGCTTACTACGGGAAAATGCATTTGAACAACGTAGCTTCTTCATTTATTTTTTATTTTTTTATTTTTCTTTTTTCCTCGAACTTCATGAAACTTGCAGATAACAATATAATAGATAAAATCTCGGACGAGTTGGAAAATGGGTGACCAGCGTAGTTTCTTTATTTTTTCTTTCGAATCGTAATGATACTTGCAGTTCACAATGATTTGCATAAAATCCCAGAGGAGTTTGAAAATGGATTAGATTGGAACGTTACGTCGCATTGATTCTCATAAATAAACATTTTTGACCTTGTGAACAGCGCAGCTTCTTCTCTCTCTGTTTTTTTTTTTTGTTGGATCTTCATGAAAGTTGCAGATAACAAATCACATGCATAAAATCTCTGACGAGTTTGAAAATGGGCCCGCTCGAATTAACAAGATCTGGTGTCGGAATATTAACCCAGCAGGCACACGTCGCTAGGGCAACGTCAAATCAACGTCGGTGCAACGTCACGACGTTGCACCGACGTTGATGTGACGTCACAATTACGTCATGACGTTGAACCGACGTTGATGTGACGTCACAATTACGTCATGCGCCTGCTGGTTTGCGATCATGTAGGCGTCAAACCTTTGGATATCGTTGGTTCCTATCTGTTTCAAGATATTGGACTGTTCCAATACCAGATCTTGACTCAGATTCGAGATCTGGTATCGATACCAGATGTTGACCTTGCAAAAATTTATTACAGGATCAGAGTCAAGACTTGGTATCGGGACATTCCGATGATCAAAAGTTTGCTGTCACTTTATCAGGATATTCCGAAAGAGAATATTTAGTTGGTCTGTACTACTGTCTTTTCACTATTAAAAGTGACATTTATTCTTGCATTTTTCTCTTTTTTTCACCCATTATCAAAATATATCTACGGAATGTTTCCATCACGAAAACACGCCTATATAAATTTGACCCCCTTAAACCCCACTTTAAAATAATAAAACTGGGGCTTGCGGGGGTATACATTATTTTTCATATTTCTGCACAAAAAAAAACAGACGTTTTTCTGAGGCGGTTCTAACGCACTCATTGTTTTGAGCAGAAATAAGAAAAATATCGAAATTTTACATCTGGATATTTTCATTTTTCGGTGGAAAAATTTATAATGTGTTTGTACAGGCGTGTGTTTTGCGTATTGGATGTTAGAAGCCCAAGCGTGGATGTTTTTTATGTTTTCTTACACTTACTGTTCAGGAACAATAGCATTTTCACCGTGAAAATGGCAAAGATCGCCAGAAAAGACCATCGATTGACAAAATTACCTTTCATTTGGCAGTAAGATAATGTAAAACGATTATTCCATTGTAAATTATGTAACAAAGCAGTGTTTTGTTGGTGTAATCCATACTTGTCAAAATAGACAATAAACAGTGATCTTTTCACTGCATTACGAAAACATGTCTATTCAAATACATTCATTTGTAAATTTTACTGTCGATAAAAAAAAATGAAAATTTTGATATGAAGAATTGTGATATTTTTCTTATTTCTGCTCAAAATATAGATTGTGTGTACACGTTAGAACAACCTCATGGAGGCAGTTCTAACGAGTACCCACAATCTATATTTTAGAGCAGAAATAAGAAAAATAAGCCTTAACCCTGTAAAATAGAGGTTGAAGCAACGATCAGGAATCGATACAATTAACCCACAGCTCCCATCAGAGACACCAAAGGGAAAGAACCACAGACATGAAACAACAGACCCTAATGGACAGCCAAAATGACAAGATGGTTAATAGGCTATCCAAAATAAAATATCATAAGCGACACAAACACCAAACGACAAACCATAACAAAAATAAACCGCGACAGAAGAACCGCCTTGGAACAGTTAGCGGAAACGAATTCCACTTGGGGTCGGGGGCTTAATTAAAGGGGGCATAGGGAACAATCCTCGTAGTTTCACAAAAATATCCGATATCGATTTGCGACCGTCGCCGCAGACTTACCTGTAAACATCACCACCAAAAATTATATAGAAACTAATAGGAAAGTCGTATTAAATTGATTAAATTACAATTTTAGAAGAATGCGACAAAAAATTATAAGTTATTTTCAAAAAGTTCTGTTATTAATGAGGAATTAGATATAAAATTTGTAAAAACAGATTAACGACTTAGTTCTTCCATTTTACTTTGAAGAGTGGAAGTCGTATTCCTATTCATCTTATATATCTTTTGGCAAAATGCTCCTGAACCTACATTCCAATGCTAATTTAAAACGTATCATTTTCTCATTGATTTTTTTTTATAAGTCATGACTAGGAAGAAAATTTCTCAAAGTTTGCAATGATGTATACAATTTCAATTAAAAACATAGTTCTTCCATTTGGATTTGAAATAAGGAAGTCAGCTTTTCGGCGCCTGCATTTTCTCTCGTGACAATGGCTAAGTCCACGAGCGCCAGCAGGACAAGATAGTCATGGATAGAAATTTACTTTAGCACAGTCTCATAATGTTTATTTATTAATTAATTAATTAATTTATTTATTTATTTATCAATTATTAGAAAGAACTCGGGTTCTGCATGATAATATATGACGAAAAGCTGTAAAACTTAGGAAAGAAATGAATGAATGAATGAATGAATGAATGCGTGATTGTCCTTAATTCTTGGTAAAGCATGGTATCATGTCTTAAATATAAAATAAGATCGAATGATTGACTGTGAGACAGACAGGCGCACAGACGAACGGAAAGAAGAAAGGACGGATGAAAGAAGACTCTAAGTTATTAACAAAGGCTGAATATAATACCTAGAAAAACTACACTATTGGCTACCATTATGTAGAATTTAAATCACAAGGCATTGAAAAAAAAACTAATTAGATGTTTGGCGTGACAATTAGGAGCGTGATAGCTCAGTGGTTAGTGCTCTTGCCTCTGATGCTCGAGGCCCCCGGTTCGATCCCCGGAAGCGTGGGTTATTTCGGTGTCCGAACACGCTCCATTGGCATCATTTCCAGGGATGAATGCCAAAAAGTGCGCCGTCCTTCGGATCGGGACATTAACTGGAGGCCCCCTGTGCCATCTCTTGTGCAGGTTAACCCATTCAGTACCAGAAACTCCTAAAGGGGTACCTTGGCAAACAGTGCAGGCCCAGATCAGACGCCACAGAATGCTGCGTCTGATCAGAGCCTTCACTGTTTGCAAAAGGTTCAGCCATTTCCCGAATCAAATTTGTAGAAAACGCAACCTGACACCCCTAAATTTCTAAATGGACTCCTGCCATTTATAAGATGGAAGATTCCATTTGGTACAAAAGGGGTTAACGAACCCTACCGTAATTACATGATTACTGTGTCGGCTTTCAATCCTGCAAACCTGGTGTGTATGAAATGTACACCTGCGAGTCATCACGAAAACACGCCTATATAATTTTGACCCCCTTGAACCCCACTTTTATACAGCAATACTGGGGTTTCTGCTCTAAAATATATATTTTGGGTACTCGTTAGAACCGCCTCGATGAGGCGGTTCTAACGAGTACCCACAATCTATATTTGGAGCAGAATGTTGTTTTTTTTTTTTTTTTTTTTTTTTGGTTTGGGTTTTACGGCCCTTTCAAGATTATTTCACTCATATCGAGCCGATCGGTAATCAGAGGTGGGCGAAAACCGGAGTACCCGGAGAAAAACCACCTGACCTTCCGTTGCAGAACTTGGCGTCTCACACGTGGCCCGATCGAGGCTCGAACCTACGGCGGTGAGAGACCTAATGACTAAGAGTCAGCGCTGTTATCCACTAGGCCACGGAGGCCCGTTGGAGCAGAAATAAGAAAAATATCACAACTTGATTTTTCGTCATAAAATTTTCATTTTTTCGGCGATAAAGGTGGCAAAGTATTTGTATAGGCGTGTTTGCGTAATGGATGGTCAAATGTGACCGATTGCAGTTTGGTAGAAACAAAAAAAAAAAAAAAAAAAAAAAAAAGAAAGAAAGTCAGTTTTATTGCAATCATTTTTAGTAGGCCTTCGCAGAGCCGAACACTGTTTGCCGGTTTGCCCGGCGGGCGGACTTATCACATGAAGAACATCATTTATTGACATATTGGCTCATTAACAATTTGTTGACACAAATTTGCAGACATGAATTCAAAAACTTTAACATAATGAAAACACACCTGTACAAATACATTGTAAATTTTGCCGACGAAAAAAGGAAAAATTTAAGATGAAAAATTGTGATATTTTTCTTATTTTCAAAATATAAATTGTGCGTACATGAGAACCCACAATCTATATTTTAGAGCAGAATTAAGAAAAATAAGGTTACCCTTATAAACCCCAGTTTTTCTATAAAAACTGGGTTTAAAAAGGGGTAAAACTCTATATTTTGGGCAGAAATAAGAAAATAACCAAATTTATCATCCTAATCTTTTCGTGTTTTTTTTTTCGGTGTAATCTGCAAAAGAAATTTCAGACTTTTGGGAGAAAGAAAAGGCTGAAAATCAAAACTGAAAGAAAAGAAAGAAAAGGCTGAAAATCAAAACTGAAAAAAGCAGAATAACAAATGAAATAAATACATCACACCACAAATATCAGCAATTACTTAAAGAAAATGAGAAATCTAAGGATATGACAATTTCAGAATTAAAAGAAAAAAATAAGACTCTTGGGATTGTAACAAAATTAAGAATACGGGAAAAATTGATTACACACCTTGAAAGAGAACCAATAATTCCGCAATAAACACAGTGTATGGTCAGGCGACCGAATATCTTAACCCATCAATGGCAAAGGAATCCATCCAGGTATAAAGTTTAAAGTGGTCCATTTCCAATGTTAGGAGTGTTAAAACGATTTCTTTTCTTTGTCAAAAGTTTCACAAAAATATGTAGAATTAGCAACCAGTGTAGACCTAGATCAGACACCAAAAAGGGACGCTTGGCATATATGGGTCAAAACTTGTTAGTGAGATAGCTTACAGCAAATAAGACAGTAGACGACTCAGTCATAAAATATCACTAATAGGGATAACATACCCATGTTAGATTATAGACCATTTTTCAGGATTTGCCTGATGGTAATTTGGGACTTTTTCCTAATTCTTTTCAAAAAGTATACTGTGGGCACTCGTAATCCACAAAAAAAAAAAAAAAAAACGATTTTTTTTTCAGATAAAAATCTTGATATTTTTCATTTTTTTTTTTTCATTTATACGGCAAGGCAGTTCTAACGAGTACCCACAATCTGACCTGAGCGTATGACACTTTTTCATGTTCGACTCATCTGAGCATGAAATTAATAGTGTTTATAAATGCTTAAAGTTTTGTATGGGCTGAAGTTGTCTAGCCTCCCATCACGAAACACCCCTATTCATATATCATTGATATTTTTCAACTTTTCTGATAAAAGATTCTGATATTTTTCACACATCTACTTAAAACATAGATTGTGGGAACTCGTTAGAACTGCTTCATTGAGGCAGTTCCAATGAGTACTATAACGTAATCTTTTTGTGTGTGCCTGTGGCGGGAGGTGGGGGTGCGCAGAATAAGAAAAATAATGTATACCCCAAGTTGTACTATCTAAAAGTGGGGTTTAATGGAGTCAAAATTACAAAGGGGTGTTTTCGTAATGCTAAATACTGTTGAAAAGTTGAATTTGTTGGTATCTTATCATTAAGTAGCGGGATAAATTACATGTCCAGTTGAGTAATGCAAAAATTAGTTTCAATATCAAAACCCACGATTTGAGTAAATGCATGTATTTTGCGCCCTGATATGAATTTTGTCACTAAATTAAACCGATTTAAGGCAAGGCATCCCTGAACATTAACGAACAAATAATCAGTTGGTGATTATTGGATTATATCCTACGCTGGACAGGTAGGAGATAGAGAGAATCCGATAACTGCGAAAGTGACTCTAAGGGAAATAACTTCATGTGTTTGCCAGCGGCTTATTGCGGCTTAATGCAAATTTGTCTCCCATACTTATCTGACGAAGATTGTTCCAGATGGAAGCAAAGTTGTCAACCGTGATTGGGTAAACTACCATGCATGCAGTCTGTCGTATAACATTTATGTTGTACTCAATCTTTTTATATCGAAGAATGATTTTTCGAAATTGGGTGCTGAAGTCATTGCGGTTATATATTTTTTCTGAATTTATATACTAAGTCACCATAAAATTCGGGTTCCGATAGACCTTGTTGCAGAAGAGACTTAAGTCAAGTATTGAAGTTTGAAATTAAATCAGAAGGACGTCTATAAAATTTTGAAAAAGGCTTTGAGTAGTTTATGGTACCGAAAAAAAAAGTTCTACTAATATAAAAGTGGGGTTCAGTGGGGTCAGAATTATATAGGCGTGTTTTCGTGATGGTCATTTTCGAGTGTATACTTTTGTGGTAACATATTAGACAGTTTTAAAAATAATAGAATTTAAAACGGAGAAAATTATGTTTCTATGTTCTTACGCAGTCATGTACAGTATTAATATTAATGCATTTCCTGTATGCATTAATATAATCTGTACCCGTGAGGCTACCTGTGCACTTACAAATGAAGTCATAACCATCTTTTCTGATAAGCGCTGTTAGGTCGTATCTGGTTCTGTGCCACTTCAGTGAGTGCAAGTGTAAAGGAAATGGAATTACTTGGTCTGGACTCCTCCTCAGATGGAGTACCATCCAAAGTATAGTAATACCTGAAGGCATTATAAGTCGTAAACGTTTTTGGTGAAACTGACTAGTCATATGGAATGGTAAAAATACTCCTGAATATTCAGTCGATGCGAGGTATGTAAGTCTATGTAAAACCAGTGGGCCCCGGGGTGGGACTGTTTTTGGTCCCCAAGGCTATTGTATAGAACATCTTCGTAAAGGTTCACTAGATGAAGCTTCATATCAAATTTCAAAGACCTGGACCTTCTGGTTTCAGACAAGAAGAGTTTTAAAGGGTTTCCCTATAAATTTCCATGTAAAACCGGTGGACCCCGTGGCGGGGTCTTGGTAGAGGTCCACTAGACGAAGCTTCATACCAAACATAAAAGACATGGGCCTTCTGGTTTCAGATTTTTAAAGGTTTTCTCTATATAGGTCTAAGAAAAACCGATGGGTCAATCGCAGGGGCATTTTGGGCCCCAGGACTATACTTTGAACAATCTTCGTGGAGGTCCACTAGATACAACTTCATGCCATATATCCACTCGAAGAAGCTTTTCCAGTTCTGAAGTGTATTCCTTGCTTCCAAAAGATAACACTTTCTAGAACATATTTGACGTCACTACATCTGTTGTCTGGGAATGTGTGGCGGCCGTAAAAAGTCTCCCTGCCCTACATCATAGTGTATTTTATATTTTCTTGTCCTTTGGGATCATTGATTCCATTGTGGAATTTTGAAAATATCTGAGGGTCACTGATGAGCCCTAAATGGCCGAAACTAGCTAGTCTGGCCCAGAAAACATGTACACTCCATATTTTCGAGTTCTGAAGTGTATTCCTTGCTTCCAAAGGATAACCCTTTCTAGAACATATTATACCTTATACCAATGCATAGGCCTTGAAGTTTCAGACAAGAATATTTTTTAAGTTTTTAGTGAAAACAATCTACTTTTGGGACCTGTGACCTAGATGTGCAACGGACCGGAATCATTTGAACAACTTTGAAAGGGGGCCACATAAGGATCATCCCTGTGAAGATTGGTCAAAATCCGATCAGTGGTTTAGGAGGAGATGTCGTTTGAAGAAATTGTTAACGGACGCACGGAAGACGGACAAAAAGTGATCACAACATAAAGGCCAAATTATACTGGGCCGTCCTTAAATGACATTTTCCTTTTTAAAGGTATAAGTGGCGCAGGCTCGCGCGGATTGCCCTTTAGATGAGTTATGAGATACATTGGACGTTCGCCCCCGCCTATCGGGGCTTGGAGAAATAGATTAGGCTGCATGGTTCTTCCACGCAGAGCTGAATCTGACCACACTCTATTAGTAGGCCGCTTAGAATGACTAAGCCTGCCCAAGCAAAAAGGTGTGAGTCAGATTGTCAAATTAAACCCAAATTCAAACAAACCAACAAATAAACAAACATAGTACAGACCTCTACCAGGTTAATTTAGTTTGCTGAATAGTCGACGACAATCGTTTTACAAGTTCTTACGAACATGTACTCGGACTGCATATCTGTTTACCTTTATTGTTTATGTCTTCTTCTTTTATATATTATATATTTATATCTTATACCTATTGCAGTCGTCAATGTATCCAGACAGAGGCACCTTACAGACCTGATGAGCTGGTTATCTTACGATACCTGAAGTATAGGTATAAGTGGTTGTAGCATTGCACTAAATACTGGGAGGTGCCAGTTTTTATCATTTTAGGACCAAGCTTTTTGTTGCGTTCAAAATACCAGACTTGCTTCCATTGGATATATATCCCATGTTTTATTTCAATGTGAGAAAATGATAGGTATAAGGTACTAAACTGATGCATGTTTTATAAATATATCTGCAAGCTCAAAGAAATTTTAGCTGATTTTATATGGTCATCCCTCATTTAAAAATGTTGGTTTGTATTTACTCCATTCTAGTAGATAAACAAACATAGTTGACTGTAAGTTGAAAAGGAGCAGTTCAACATGTGGATTTTTTCTCATTAACTTGTTCGGCTAGGATGGCTCTATAAACCAGTAATGTATGTTTAGTTTCTGTGGGAGCAGGTGAATGGTTACTATTGTCGCCTATGGAAAACATTTAATGGAAATCTCCCTGTTGATCAGTGGAGAGCCGCCATAGGTCTGTTCGATAGTCTCGTTATACGAGGCAGTCGTAGTGAATTTTACTTAAAGATGAAGTTCAGCTATTTCTATCAAAGAATTAAATGGTTAGGCTCTCTTTAGTTGTACTGCTCTTGACAATTTCAAGATAT
The DNA here is from genome assembly GCA_963580285.1 of Lucinisca nassula. Taxonomy (NCBI): domain Eukaryota; kingdom Metazoa; phylum Mollusca; class Bivalvia; order Lucinida; family Lucinidae; genus Lucinisca; species Lucinisca nassula. Next base: position 106,652,363 of record OY757023.1, on the reverse strand, counting down.
CTTACCGAGACTACAAGTAATAAACACTATTACTTCATTATTTTAATGTTGATGCTACTAGCACTTGACATTAAAGAAAATTGCAAATATATCGCAGTTAATGTCTCAGTTATCGTTTTGTATTATTAGTCTCTTGAAGATATCAAGCTGCTACATGCCAATCGATTGGAAATATTCAGCAATGACTGAAACAGCGTGATTGGCACGCCCTACACGCCTTCCATCTGGACAGTGACCAATAACTACAACCGCGTTAGTGGCTTTCAGAATCAAACTTCCATGCTCATTGATTTTCGTCAAAACATAATTTTTGTCCTCCTCTCTTAAGAATAAATATTTGGTTCCCTCTGCACGTATTCCTTTTGTCATAAATTTACTGAAATCCTTGGCTTTAAAAGCATGTGCGATGAAAACAGCCTCTTCTAATGAAAGCTTCAAAGCGTGCGAATGCCCATTGGTCGTCCAAGATGCTCCGCCATCCAATCCAATTATACATGCCTTGTCTACATTGGCTGTCCCAGACGCATCTTTGCTTTGAGCAATAAGGTTGTCTATATAAGAGTCCCAGCTACCACTCTGAACCCCGATCACAAACATGCTCACCAAGAACTTGCTGTACTTCATAATGCTATTTCCTTTCTCAATAATGTCACTATTTAAAAGAAAACAAATCACCAAAACTCACGATAACAAGGCGGTTTTACCCTTTCTGTACCAAATGGAATCTTCCTCCTTATATACAGCAGGAGTCCATATCAAAATACAGTGTATAGGTCTGTCAGGTGGTGCTTTTCTCAAACTTCATTCGGAAGATGGCTGATCTTTGTGCAATTAGTGTAGGCACTGATCAGACGCCGCGTTCTGCGGCGTCTGATCTGGACCTGCACTGTTTGCCAATTACCCGTTTTTGGTTTTCCGGTACAGAATGGGCTAAGAAACATCCTTGAAAAATCTTCTTCGTACAGAGAAAAGATTTACAACAATGTATATTAGTTTTGTGGTAGCTTTAAACATAAATGACGAGTACGCGTTAGAACCGACTCGGTGAGGCGGGTATTAGCCGTTGGAATAATGAAAACGATCATTTTTTTAATAGAAAAATATCAATAATGTTCATATTAATAAATACAATACAGTAAAATCTATATTAAGACCACCTTTGGGACTGTTAAAAATGGTTTTTAAGACCACTTTTGAACAGTCCCAAAGGCGGTCTCTGACCAGAGGACACGGTAGGCAGAAAATACAAAGAAAGAGTAATTGATGCCTACTCAATAAGCTTTCAAAAGTAGAATTAGTCATAATTTTAGGTGGTCTTAATAGTGGAATTTTACTGTATTTCCAATCTGAGAGTCAGAAAGACAGTGCTATCTCACATGAATGTTTTTGTCCTACTGCTTTAAAACAAGACACGTCAATGCTGTAAGTTTCATTTGAAAGCCAACAAACCTCATTTGATCATAATTACCTACGTCATTTGATCATAATTACCTTATTAAAAGTTAGATGATATGTATCGTAACAAGCGACTCAGTGTCTTCCGTCATTTGTGCCCAAAGAAGACTCATATCAGCCTGCGCAATCGCACAGTCTCCGCTGAGCGCTGCATGGGCGCCGTATTCACAAGCCTTCTTACCACCTACAGAGAAGCTACTGGTTGGAGGATACATGTAATATTTGTCCTTGTTGGAAGCACATAGACAGATACACATTTCCGCTTGACTTGGCACATGTACCTTTGAACAAAGATTTTTTTTTCGCTAAATATGACAATATACGAAAGACAATACTATTGTCTTTCGTATATTGTCACATTTAGCAAAAATACGGAACCCGGGAAGGGACATGAATGTTTTTATATATATAAGTTGTTCGCACAACATAAAATCTTGTTCGCACAACATATTAAAAAAATCATGTCCCTTTCCGGGTTCCGTGCTTACCTTTTTCCAAAGAAATACATTAGAGTATAATTGAGCCACAAAAATGCATTACTGTAACACACATAGTGCATTATAGTTAAATTTGTGATAGTTTGTGATTTTTGTTTCTTATTTATACTTCAAATAAAGGATGTGGTGCTCTAACAAGTAACCACAACCTATGCATTGAAGCATAAACAAGAATAGTTTCCTTTTTAAAAGGTGGCCTCCCCCAGATTTTAAGTTTGAAAAAAAAAACGCCATTAATAGACGCTAGATTTTAATTGTTTTTGATTGTACATGGTTGTGGCTTGATTTGAGTTTTAACGTCCCCGTCAACACTGTATAGGTCATTTTGGAGAGGTTGCTTCCAATTTTGTGGGACTTTTACCCGACATTGAGATGAAATGACATCTCAAGCACTGTCGCCCAATGAAACCAATAGGGTTTATAAGCATGGACAGTCCGACTCGCACCACTTGGCCTGGGCAGACTTAGATCCTCTAAGCTGCCAGTACTCGTGTGCGGTCGGTTTCAGCTCTGCGTGGAAGCATCATGCAGCCCATGTATTTTTCAAGCCATAAACATGTAAAGAAACATGAAGGTGTCAATGACTCAATGGTGATCATTTAAGGGGAATGGGTACACTTTCAGGGAAGGCAACTAGTGGAAACCTTTTTTTTTGTCTTCCATGTCAATAAGGGTAAACTCTTAAAGGCAAGAATTTGCTGCCCCCCACCCCAACCCCCCCCCCCCTCCCCCCCCCAAAAAAAAAGTGCCTATAGCTGGACCGACTCTTTGCAAAGTGTGACAGAATACTAGAGGGCCGGTCTCGGTAGCGCAGTCGGATGCGCGTCTGACTGGTGATCAGGAGAAAGCGGGTTCGATACCTGCCGAGGTCGGCAACATTTGGAGATTGATCATGAAATCTTTTTTACGGTCATTCTCGTCCGCAGATTTTCAAGAAGGTCAGTTGTCAATTTCTGGCAAAACAATGTGCACTGTACTGGTTAACCGCTTGCGTATAAGCATGTTCATTTGAAACATGGATAGATAAACTGACCGGCTCGCTATGGCCTAAACAGTGGTGACTGGGCTGTTTAACTCCAATACACCCCCGCCCATCGGGACATGGAAAAATAGTTTGGGGTGCATGGAGCTTCCGTGCAGAATTGAAACCACAAAGTCGGAAGAAACGTCTCCAAAACGCACTAAATAGTGTTGAGTGGGACGTAAAACCTCAACACAGACAAGCAAACAAAATTTAAAAAAAAAAAAAAAAAAAAACAGAACTGGAGCTTATGGACCTGAAATGCAGATCAAAAAGTACCCATAGCAAATGTTCACGGCAGTATTGTGTGCTTTACCCATTCAGTATCAGAAAACCCTAAAGGGTTACCTTAGCAAACAGTGTAGACCCAGATCAGACGCCGCAGAATGCGGCGTCTGATCAGGGCCTCCACTGTTTTCTTAAATTTCAGTCATTTTCCAAATAAATTTTGATGAAAACACTACCTGATACCCCTAAATTTTGAAATGGACTCCTGGTATATATAAGGTGGAAGATTCCATTTGGTACAAAAGGGTTACCTTAGATATATACAATCAATATGGATAATTTCAGTTTGTGGTGATCAGCATTGGGTGCAGCACTTTGGTGAAAATAGGGGTACCCGATAAATGGGAAAGAAAAGCCTTGACCAAGAAAGCCAACACAGCACTGAAACCACGAGTTCATGCTTTAGTTTTACATTGACCTAAACAATTACAATGAATCGTCCCCTTGGTAGACCACAGGCCGCTGCCATTATTGGATGCGTACTGCTTATGTCGAACGCGTTTTCAGTACACATTCGGTTGCCGCGCACCTGCCCATCGGGGCTTGCAATGAATTCCTGTTATATATAAGGTGGAAGATTCGTTTTTGGTACAAAAGGGTTAATTTAGATATTTACAATCAATAGGGATAATTTCAGCTTGTGGTGATCAGCATTTGGTGCTGCACGTTAGTGAAAATAGGGGTACCCGATAAATGGGAAAGAAAAGCCTTGACCAAGAAAGCCAACACAGCACTGAAACCACGAGTTCATGCTTTAGTTTTACATTGACCTAAACAATTACAATGAATCGTCCCCTTGGTAGACCACAGTGCGCTGCCATTATTGGATGCGTACTGCTTATGTCGAACGCGTTTTCAGTACACATTCTGTTGTCGCGCACCTGCCCATCGGGGCTTGGCGAAATAGATTGGACTCCATGCTCTTTCCGCGCAGAGCTAGAAGCCTCCGTGGTGTAGTGGCTACGCTACTCGCCTTGTAAACCAGGGGTCAACCGTGAATCGATCCCGGTCTTCTCCAGACTTTCGGATGAGTCTTTAAACCGAGGTCCCGTCTCCGTATGACCTTAGCTGTTGGTGGGAGGTAAAACTCAAACACTCACTCACTCCGCGCAGGGCTGCATCCGGCCGAACTTCAATACTGGTAGACCGCTTAGAAGCATTATTCTTGCACATCAGATAAAGGATTCGATAGTTTTAGCTTGGGATAGAAATTCTGGTGTTCTTACCGAAAATCGAATATTCTCGCGTTTGATAAATGCACTGGTTGAATACGGTTGTTAAGGTTGACGTCACAGCACGTTACGTGACGTCACTAAACATTCCACGTCACTAGTGTCATCACAATATGGCGGACGTCGGTAACCGACTACGCAATTAAAATTCGCACTAAGAAATGGAAGGTATGCAAGAAAATGAATCATATATGGGTGAGAGGGGTGGATAGAAAAATCCGTCCCTCGAGATCACTGTTCGGCATCACTCGGCAAACCTCGTGATGCCGGACAGAGACCCTCGGAACGGATTTTGCCATCCACCCCTCATACCCATGTAAGATTCTTATAAGCCAGTCCAGAGAGTGGTGCGAGTCAGACCGTTCCTTAAACCCTGGCGGATTCTTTGGGCCAAAGATTCGGAGATGTAATTTCACCTCATGTTCGGATAAAAGTCCCACAAAATCGGAAGTATCATCTCCAAAATGACATAAGTAGTGTTGACGAGGACGTAAAACCTCAACACAAACAAAATTAACATTCTTAGTACCAGGATTAAAGTTCTGACTAAACATATGGTGTGCAGCCCTATCGGACGAACCAGATTACATGTAGACACGGGTACTGGAACCCAAAATAATGTATACATCCTATCAACCCCAGTTTCTAAGTCAGGCTACCGAGGCGAATAAATTCTACGATAGTTCTCATCAGTTATATGATGCGGCTCTCTTAACTAGAGGCTATACTCAGCATACTCTCCGTCCTTACATTGATTCTGAAATTAATCATAAACGCCATTTCTTCAAAATATCCTTCATTAATAAGGGTATGGATTTTATAGATTTGCCCAGTATCTTCCGTGAGAGATCGGTGCTTTCTTCCATTCCTGCTTATTTTCAAAATACTGAAACACCTATAATTTGCTATAAATATAACAAACCTGTTAGATCTATCATTTTTAATTTCAATAAACTTGTTTCAGATCTTGATATTGATACTAATACTCCTGATTCATGTGATTGTAACAACTCAAAGTATTGCTATCCTGCTGCTGGTCATGTAATTACTGGCAATTTGAAAATTATTCCTGATTCTAGGATAAGGAATATAATTTCTAAAGGACCGAAATATCGGTTTCCTTCTAAAATTGATTTCAGTTAATGTAGAGATGAAATCGCTGCTTCCTTGAATGAATTCGGTAATCGATGGTGTAAGCGAGAGTATGTTGAGCATAAAGCGCTTAAGGACTCTAAACTTAGCGTTTTAAAACTAGTGAATAAACGCATTTCTTTCTATTCTCAAAATACTAACTTATTACCTCCTAAGCCCAAGACGTATTTACGTCATCTTAAACTAGGTATTCAAGAATTTCATAAGAAGTTTGTTTTTGCCCCTGCAGATAAGGCCGCTAACAACGTCGTCGTTGTGTGACGGCTCCACTATGTTAACACGCTTAAGCAGGAGCTTGGTGGTACTAAGGCCTATGAACTTCAGCCTTTAGCTGAAGAGAGGGCTATAGTAGATAAACATGTTTGTCTTTCAGCCACCAAGTTTGCTGTGTGTGTTAACGAAGGCCAAGACAAGCTCCCTACGCTATACGGGTTACCAAAACTTCATAAAAAACCTTACAAAGCACGGTTTATTGCAGATTCTAGCTCTTGCACTACCACCGAACTTTCTAAAGTATTAACTTCCTGTCTTACTGCTATTAAAACGCATGTAATTAAATATTGTGATAAAGTCTTTGAAAGATCAGGAAGAAATCTGTTTTGGTCTATAAAAAATTCGAATGAGGTTTTAAATAAATTGAAATCTAGACATTTTCGTGCTTCTAGTCTGTCTACCTACGATTTTTCCACTCTTTACACTACACTTCCTCATAATCTTATAAAAGAAAAGCTTAATGATTTAATTGAATGGGCTTTTCACAGAGAAGATTCTCTCTATCTTGCATGTAATGTCAGAAATGCATTTTTCACTTCTAAAGAGCATAAGAATTATACACTTTGGTCATGTCAGAAAGTGTGTGATGCCCTCACCTTTCTACTTGACAATATTTATATTAGATTCGGTACTAAGTTATTTAGACAAATTGTGGGTATTCCGATGGGTACTAATTGCGCACCTCTTGTGGCTGATCTGTTCTTGTATTGTTATGAAAGAGACTTCATTTTGTCGCTTTCCATTGATAACCAATCTGAAATTATTGAAGCTTTTAGCTCTACTTCTAGATATTTAGATGATTTATTAAATATTGATAATACCTATTTTGATGGCTTGATCAGTCAGATTTACCCCCTAGAACTTCAGTTAAATAAAGCAAATTCTTCTGATACCGAGGCCCCGTTTTTGGATTTACATCTATCTATTGTAGATGGATTTGTTTCGTGCAAAATTTATGATAAACGCGATGACTTTGATTTTGAGATTGTAAATTTTCCTTTTTTGGATGGTGATGTTCCTCGTGCGCCATCCTATGGCGTTTATATTTCGCAATTAATTCTATTTGCTAGAGTGTGTAGTCATGTAACTGACATCAACACTCGTAATAAATTATTAACGGCTAAACTCCTTAATCAGAGTTATCGGTACCATAAACTACGCAAAGCCTTTTCAAAATTTTATAGACGCCATTCTGATTTAATTTCAAAATTCAATATTGGACTTAAATCTCTTCTGCAACAAGGTCTATCGGAACCCGAATTATATGGTGACTTAGTATATAAATTCAGAAAAATATATAACCGCAATGACTTCAGCACCCAATTTCGTAAAATCATTCTTCGATATAAAAAGATTGGGTACAACATGGATATTATACGACAGACTGCATGCATGGTAGTTAACCCAATCACGGTTGGCAACTTTGCTTCCCTCTTTATTTGCACGCCGGTGGGTCAGGCCTCAGATTCTATGACGGCTCCAACGTAAAGGCTTATTGAGAATTAGAGAGATAATGTTGGTTGGTGCCTGATGCTCTGTCTCTGGTCGGGCTCATCGGAGTCTAACTGTTGGTTTTCTTTTGCTCCAGCATTTCTGTGGTTTCTTGCTGTCGAGTCCTCACCGTTGTCTCACCTCTGTGGTTCTTTGATTTTTGTGTTCACGGAGATGTTGCACTGATGAGTTAGGAGGCCTTCATGCGGACTGAATAAATTATTTGTCTAAATCGCGACGGAAGTAAGGGCGAGGATTGTGGCCACGTAAAATCGATTTAAGCCCCCCAGTGGAAATCTTCCACTGACCGTTCCAAGGCGGCTCTTCTGTGGCGATTTATTTATGTTGTTGTTTGTTACTTACTGTGTGTATCACTTGTGTCCTTTAATTTTGGATGGCCATATGGCCTTTTTGTGGGAAAGTAACTGTCCTTATGGCCTTCCTTTGTTTAGGTTTCCATTATGGTCTGGTCGCTTAATGTTTGTATTTCTTTCCCTTTGGTGTCTTTTATGGGTGGAGTAAGTTAATTGTATCAATTCCGGATCTTTGTTTTACTTCTACTTTAATTAGGGGATAACTGTATTCAATATTGTCATTTGGGGAGGTATTTCGGCGGTTTTACGGTCGCTACATTTCGTTTTACGGCGACCGTACATATTCAATAGAGTCAAGTTATCCCCATTCTAATGCACTTAATCTGTTGTACTATTTTGCTCTGGTGAGCTGTGTAAAACCAAATGCCAGCCAATGAGAAGCGACGTTACATGACGTCGGGTTTCCAACAGTATATCGCAGAATGTACTGTCGCAAATTTTTGAAGTTATCCGATCAAACGTCGCGTTATATACACAAGTGCATTAGAAGGGGTGTTCATTACGTGGACGTATTAATGTAATGCCTACGTCGATTGTTGAGGTTAAACGACACGTGTTTGCATTGGAGTTTGACTGTCCATCCAACACTATTTAGGTCATTTTTGAGAAGGTCAGTTTACCTATCTACACTTTTCCTGGGCTCTTAAGGAATGGAAACGTAGCATTCTGAAATAAGTGAACAAACACATGCCTTTTTATTCGCAAAATACGAACTTATTACTTCTTATTCTTACGAACTTTTTACCTCGGAATACCTCCTAAACCTAAGACGTATTTACGTCACCTTAAACTATGTATTCAAGAATTTCATAGGAAGTTTGTTTTGGCTCCAGCTGATAAGGCCGCTAACAATGTGATCGTTTTTTGACGGCTTCACTATGTTAACACTCTTCAGCAAGAACTTGGTAGTACTAAGGCCTATAAACTTCAGCCTTTAGCTGTAGAGAGGGATTAAGTTGATGACCACATTTCTCATTCAGCCACCAACTTTGCTGTCTGTGTTACAGAAGGCCAAGAAAAAGCTTCCTACGTTATATTGGTTACCTAAACTTCATTAACAGACCATACAAAGTGCGGTTTATTGCAAATTCAAGCTCTTGTACCACAACTGAACTCTCCAAGTTAATAACTTCATGTTTTACTGCCATCAAAAACATGTAATAAAATATTGCGACAAAATCTTCGAAAGATCAGGTAGAAATCTAATTTGGTCTATAAAAATTCTAATGAAGTTTTAAATAAATTGAAATCCATGCGTTTTCGTGCTTCAAGTCTATCATCTTATGATTTTCCAACCTTTACACTACACTTCCTCATACTCTTATAAAAATTTATATGATATAATTGAATGGACATTTCATAGGGATCGCTCCCTCTATCTTGCATGTAATGTAAGAAATGCTTTTTTTTTTCTTTTGTGAAGAGCATAAAAATTATAATTTATGGTCATGTCAGAAAGTGTGTGAAGCTTGACAATATTTACATAAGATTTATTTGGTACTAAGTTATTTAGACAAGTTGTGGGTATTCCGATGGGTACTAATTGCGCACCACTTGTGGCTGATCTGTTTTTGTTTATTATGAGAGAGACTTCATGATGTCCCTTTCTGCTAAAACCAGTCTGAAATCATTGAAGCTTTTAGCTCCACTTCTAGATATTTGGATGATTTATGAAATATTGATAATACCTATTTCGATGGTCTGATCAGTCAAACTTATCTCCCCCCGCCCCCAGATCTTCAGTTAAATAAAGCAAATTCTTCTGATACCGAGGCCCCGTTTTCGGATTTACATCTATCTATTGTAGATGGGTTTGTTTCTTGCATAATTTATGATAAACCCGATGATTTTGATTTTGAGATTGTAAATTTTCCTTTTTTGGATGGGTTTTTCGGTTTGATTTGGAGTTTTACGGCCCAGTCAACACTATTTAGGTCATTTTTGAGCCGGTCAGTTTACCTATCAACACTTTCCTGGGCAGGCTTATACGTAAGCGGTTAACCAGTACAGTGCACATTCTTTCGCCAGAAACTGACAACTGCCCTTCTTGAATCAGCGGAAGGGAGAGAATGACCGTAGAAAAGATTTCATGATCAATCTCCACGAACGAATGTTGCCGACCCCGGCGGGAGTCGAACCCGCGTCCTCCTGATCACCAGTCAGACGCGCATCCGACTGAGCCACTGAGGCCGGCTTTTTTGGATGGGGATATTCCTCGTGCGCCATCCTATGGCGTTTATATTTCGCAATTAATTGGTTTCAAAACTGTAAGACGTCATTCGGATTTAATTTCAAAATTCAATATTGGACTTAAATCTCTTCTGTATCAGTTTCTTAGTGCTGATGTTGATACTGCGGTGTTGACGTCAGCACTCAAGTACTGATTTAAATAACTATATTATATCTTTAACTTTTGCAGTATAAAATTCTAACTTTTCTAAAACTAAGACTGACTTGTCAGGTGAGACATGTATCTTAGCGGATTTGGTTACCACGTTTTGCTATATCTTAAATATTGCAAAATAGAAGTAGAGGCAATGATCAGGAATCGATACAATCAACCCACAGCTCCCATCAGAGACACCAAAGGGAAAGTCACACAAACATGAAACAACATACCCTAATGGAAACATCAATAGCGGAAAGCCAAAAGGACAGTTACTTTCCCACAAAATGGCCAATAGGCTATCCAAAATAAAATAATATAAGCGACACAAACAACAAAGACAAACCAAAACAAAAATAAATCGCTACAGAAGAACCGCCTTGGAACGGTCAGCGGATACGAATTCCACTGGTGGGCTTAAATCGATTTTACGTGGCCACACTCCTCGCCCTTACTTCCGTCGCGATTTAGACAAATAATTTGTGCAGTCCGCATGAAGGCCTCCTAACTCATTAGTGCAACATCTCCGTGAACACAAATAATCAAACAAACACAGAGATGAAACAACGATGAGGACTCGACAGCAAGAAACCACTGAAATGCGGGAGCAAAAGAAAACCAACCGTTAGACTCCGATGGGCCCGACCAGAGACAGAGCATCAGGCACCAGCCAACATTACTTTGAATAAGATCTCTCTAATTCTCAATAAGCCTTTACGCTGGAACCGTCATAGAATCTGAGACCTGACCCACCGGCGTGCAATTAAAGAGGGAAGCAAAGTTGTCAACCGTGATTGGGTTAACTACCATGCATACAGTCTGTCGTATAACATATATGTTGTACCCAATCTTTTATATCGAAGAATGATTTTACGAAATTGGGTGCCGAAGTCATTGCGGTTTCATATTTTTTTCTGAATTTGTATACTAAGCCACCATAAAATTCGGGTTCCGATAGACCTTGTTGCCGAAGAGATTTAAGTCTAATATTGAATTTTGAAATTACACAATGTGTAAATCATAATGACGTCTATAAAATTTTGAAAAAGCTTTGCGTAGTGTATGGTACCGATAACCGTGATTAAGAAGTTTAGCCGTTAACACTTTATTACGAGTGTTGAAGTCAGTTACATGACTACACACTCTGGCAAATCGAATTAATTGCGAAATATAAACGCCATAAGATGGCGCACGAGGAACATCACCATCCAAAAAAGGACAAGTTACAATCTCAAAATCAAAATCATCGGGTTTATCATAAATTAAGCACGAAACAAAACCATCTACAATAGATATATGTAAATCCAAAAACGCAGCCTCGGTATCAGAAGAATTTGCTTTATTTAACTGAAGATCTGGGGGGTAAATTTGACTGATCAAACCATCGAAATAGGTATTATCAATATTTAATAAATCATCCAAATATCTAAAAGTGGAGCGAAAAGCTTCAATGATTTCAGACTGGTTTTCAGCAGAAAGGGACATCATGAAGTCTCTCTCATAACAAAAAAAAAAAAAAAAAAAAAAGATCAGCCACGAGTGGTGCGCAATTAGTACCCATCGGAATACCCACAACTTGTCTAAATAACTTAGAACCAAATCTTATGTAAATATTGTCAAGTAGAAAGGTGAGAGCTTTCATCTCTGTGGTTGTTTGATTATTTGTGTTCACGGAGATGTTGCACTGATGAGTTAGGAGGCCTTCATGCGGACTAAACAAATTATTTGTCTACATCGCGACGAAAGTAAGGGCGAGGATTGTGGCCACATGCAATCGATTTAATCCCCCCGTGGAATTCGTTTCCGCTGACCGTTGCCATGCTGTTCTTCTGTCGTGATTTGTTTTTGTTATGGTTTGTCTTTTGGTGTTTGTGTCGCTAATATTGTTTTATTTTGGATAGCCTTTTGGCCATTTTGTGGGAAAGTAACTGTCCTTTTGGCTTTCCGCTGTTAATGTTTCGATTGGGGTCTGTTGTTTCATGTTTGTGTTTCTTTCCCTTTGGTGTCTCTAATGGGAGCTGTGGGTTAATTGTATCGATTCCGGATCATTGCCTCCACTTCTATTTTTATACGTAAGCGGTTAACCAGTACAGTGCACATTCTTGCGCCAGAAACTGACAACTGCCCTTCTTGAATCAGCGGAAAGGAGACAAAGACCGTAGACAAAATTTCATGATCAATCTCCACGAAAGGATGTTGCCGACCCCGGCAGGTATCGAACCCGACACGTGAACTACTTGGGCCAGTTGTTAAAAACTAACAATTTCCATAGTAAACATATCGTTAAAACTTATATCATTTTATTGGCAAATATGCTTGTATTTTTGCTGAAAAAAATGTGAGCAGCGTTTGCAGAAAAAAAGCAAATGACATTTTGTACCTGCTAGAACAGTTAGCAGTTTTATTTAATTGTTGGAATCATATATGCCTGGAGTTCTGAACATGAAATTTTGGCAAACTGAAATGACTGATCAGGGTTTACACTATTTGTTCACAGAACATGAACTTAAAGGTTAAAACGACAGTATGTCTAGAACTATTTGTCCAGTCTACACTCAAACAATCGACTTGTCCGTATGCGAGTGCAATTCCCTTTCTTTCTTATCTGTCGATGTAGTTGGTTGAGGCAAATGAACCGTCAATTTTACGTCACCTGAGCACCTCTTTATACATGATTAGAGTTGGGAACAGCCATGCTTCAGTTGTTCAAAACACCGACCAAACCTTACGTTATTCTGGCAAGTATTGTATCGGTTACTCTTGAAAGATTGCTTAATAAAGGTAATTGTTGTTTTATCCAATAAATACGGAATCCGGGAAGGGACATTTCTGTTCCGGTATCTAGCAGATCAGTAATTAAAACAATAAAATTAGAGTGGAAAAGAAAACAAGAAATATGTCGTTTAAGCGATATAATATGTCGATATATTTCTTTTCCACTCTGATAAAGTAGAAAGGAATTTATAACAATACATTTAGAATGGAACAGAAAACAAAATATGTCGTTTGAACAATATAATATGTCGATATATTTCTTGTTTTCTTTTCCCCTCTGAGAAAGTAGCATGGAATTTAAAACAATAAAATTCAGTTTCATGTCGTTCAATAAATTTAAATCTGGCTGCAGAATTAACATCATAGTAAATGTATAGAAATCTGTATAGCTGTATAGAAATAGCATTTACAGAATGACCTGTACTTTTGAAATGACGGTAGGTACAAGTAGACATTTAGACTGTGTAGGCTTAATCATTCTACGATAGTGTTCGTTAAAGCTTGTTTTTCAACATGCAATTAGTTTGCCCGACATACTGCATTTTACAATTTTCAGTATGTCAGGTTATCACGTATATCAAGTCCGTAGACTTACACGTCAAATAGGAATTGTTAACTACAGAAAAGCGTCTACCGTTTACAGATGAAGAATAGGTGGAAGCAGAACATAAGTGAGAACAACACCTGCACCTCCTAGCGTTGCACTTAGAAATACTAGGATACATTTCACTTCTTTTGAAAGGATTGGTACATTTTCGTAAAAACGGGCGATTTGATAGGAGATAATCTAACTCTTAGATTATCTTAAAATAAATGGGTACTGCCTGCTCCACTGAAATTAACGGAAGCGGCAGAAAACAAATTTATAGGTCTGACCAATACCGACGGCAACATAGCTCTAAAGTTTTTAATAGAATAGGGAATCCGTACAGAAGAAGAATGTAACCTTAGGGGACAAATTGTAACTTTGAAACTATTTGTGATACTCATGTGTGTCAAAAGGGGCGATACTGTCAAAACTAAAGCGATATTCATACTGATCTTTAGGTTAAACAGAAAGCGGAAGAACTGAAGGTAAATCCTTCAAATAGGAGGCGGGTATAACAAAAGCCCACAACACAGCCATGCCTACGAAAAAGCCCATCGATATCAAACAAGCAGGCTAGTTATTAGGTCTGTTGTTGCATGTTTGTGTTTCTTTCCCTTTGGTGTCTCTGATGGGAACTATGGGTTGATTGTATCGATTCCTGATCATTGCCTCTACTTCTATTTTTTAGATCCTCTAAGCGGTTTGCCAGTACTCGTGTGCGTACGGATTTCCCCTCAGTGTGGAAGCATCATGCAGCCAATCTATTTCTTCAAGCCCCGATGGGCGGGGACCGTTTTCTTTCATACGATTATGAGGAAGTGTAGTGTAAGGGGTGGAAAAATCATAAGTAGACAGATTTGAAGCACGAAGACGTCTGGATTTCAATATATTGAAAACATGATTAGAATTTTGTATAGGCCAAAACAGATTTCTCCCTGATCTTTCAAAGACTTTGTCACAGCATTTAATCACGTGTTTTTGATGGCAGTAAAACATGAAGTTGATAATTTGGAGAGTTCAGTGGTGGTACAAGAGCTTGAATTTGCAATAAACTGTGCTTTGTATGGTCTTTTATGAAATTTAGGTAACCAATATAACGAAGGAGGCACGTCTTCGCCTTCTATAACACATACAGCCAACTTGGTGGCTGAATGACAAATGCGGTCATCAACTAAAATTATCTCTACAGCAAAAGGCTGCAGTTCATAGGCCTTAGTACCCCCAAGTTCTTGCTGAAGAGTGTTAACATAGTGGAGCCGTCAAACAACGACCACATTGTTGACAGCCTTATCTGCTGGAGCCAAAACAAGCTTCTTATATAATTCTTGAATACCTAGTTTAAGGTGGCGTAAAGACGTCTTAGATTTAGGAGGTAATAAGTTCGTATTTTAAGGGTAGAAAGAAATACGTTTGTTCATTAGTTTCAGAACAATAAGTTTCCATTCCTTTACACCATCGATTACCAAATTCAAGAAAGGCAGCAGCGATTTCATCTCTACAATTATTGAAATCAATTTGAGAAGGAAATCGATATTTCGGTCCTTCAGAAATTATATTTCGTATCCCAGAATCAGGAATAATTTTTAAATTGCTAGTAATAATATGACCAGCAGCAGGATAGCAATACACTGAATTTTTACAATCACAGGTATCAGGAGTGTTAGTGTCAACATCAAGATCAGAAACAAGTTTATTGAAATTAAAAATAATAGATCTATCAGGTGGATTTTATATATAGCAAATTATGGGTGTTACAGTATTTTGGAAATAAGCAGGAATGGATAAAATCACCGAACTGTCCCGGAAGATACTAGAAAAATCTATAAAATCCAAACCCTTATTAATGAAGGATATTTTGATGTAATGACGTGTGTGATTAATTTCAGAATCGATCAAAGGACAAAGAGCATGCTGTGTATAACCTCTAGTTAAAAGAGCAGCATTGTATAACTGATTAGAACTGTAGTAGAATTTGTTCGCCTCGGTGACCAGAATACACAATACAGAAATTGGTAAAGAACTTAGAAATGCAAGCATTGAGTGGCGTCCGTGATTAAATAATATTATGGACAGTCACTTCAGTCTTGTATCGTAGCTTTTAAAAGCACGTAATTTACGCTTATAATTACCCTTTTTCTGGTGCTGTGCGATCTAGTTTTTCGCTTTCGACAGTCCAGAAGCGAGAAAATATCAAAATCGGGCATTTTCGATATATTACCCTCATGATAAATGTTGCCATTTAAGCCCAATGGAAAGGGTGTCTGTTATAATTAAATCCATTTTAATTCAGTATCATGTTGTTAATAATATTTAACCTAGCTGTAGAATTAACATCACAGTAAAAAAATATTTCCACTGGCTGTATAGAAATATCATAAGAATGTGTCAGATTTGTTAGGCTTACTGATTCTACGATAGTGTTCTTAAATCTTGTTTTTAACATGCGATAAGTTTGCCAGACTTACTGCATTTTACAATTGGCAGTATGTCAGGTTATCAGAAATATCAAGTCTGTAGACTTACATTTCAAATAGGACATCTTAGGTACAGAAAAGCATCTACCGTTTACAGATGAAGAAATGGTAGTCGTAGTACATAAATGCGAACGACAACTGTACCTCTTAGCACTGCACTTAGAAATACTAGGATACATTCCTCTTCTTTTGAAAAGATTGGAATATTTTCGTAACATGGGCGATTTGATAGGAGATAATCTAACTCTTAGATTATTTTACATAAATTGGTACTGCCTGCTCCATTGAAATTAACGAAAGCGGCAGAAAACAAATTTATAGGTCTGACCAATACCGACGGCAACATAGCATTAAACTTTTTAATAGAATGGATAATCCGTACAGAAGATTTTCTTTGTTTGTTTGATTTGAGGTTTAACGTCCCCGTCAACACTGTAAAGGTCATTTTGGAGACGTTGCTTCCAATTTTGTGAGACTTTTACCCGACACTGAGATGAAATGACATCTCAAGCCCAGTCGCCCAATGAAACCAATAGGGTTTATAAGCATGGACGGTCCGCCTCACACCGCGGTTCCTGGACAGGCTTAGATCCTGTAAACGGTTTACCAGTACTAGTGTGCGGGCCGGATTAAGCTCTGCGTGGAAGCATCATGCAACCCCTATATTTCTTCAAGCCCCTATGGGCGGGGGCCAACCGTACAGAAGCAGCAGAATGTAACCTAAGGGGATAGATTGTAAGTTCAAATTTATTAGTGATACCCATGTGTGTCTAAAGGGGCGATATCGTCGAAATTAAAGTGATATTCATACCGGTCATTAAGTTAAACAGTATACGGAAGAACTGAAGGTAAATCCTTCAAATAGGCGGGTATAACAAAAACCCACAAAACGGCAATGCCTACAAATAGCCCACAGATATCAAACAAGCAATTGTTATACAACGAGGTACGAACATGGGTCCAATTAAGATCTTCAACAGGTATCTAAAGGATGCCAAATTAAGGAACGGTGATTTGTTTGTTTGATTTGAAGTTGTACGTCCCCGTAAACACTGTAAATGTCATTTTGGAGACGTTGCTTCCAATTTTGTGGGACTTTTACCCGACACTGGGATGAAATGACATCTCAAGCCCTCCTGCCAATTGAAAGCAAAAGGGTTTATAAGCATGGACTGGCCGATGTGCACCGCATTGCCCGGGCAGGCTTAGTACTGCCCTTAGGAGTCTAACTGTTGGTTATCTTTTGCTCCAGCGATTCTGTTGTTGTATGCTGTCGAGTCTTCAACCTTGTTTCATCTCTGTAGTTTTTTTTTTTGATTTGTATGTTCTCGGAGATGTTACACTGATGAGTTAGGAAACCTTCATGCGGACTAAACAAAATTAGTGTATACAGAGGTAAGGGCGAGGATTATGGTCATGTAAAATCGATTTAAGGCCCCCAGTGGAATTCTTTCCACTGACCGTTCCAAGGCGGTTCTTCTGTGGCGGTTTATTTATGTTGTTGTTTTTTACTTAATGTGTATATCACGTGTGTCTTTTTGTTTTGGATGGCCATTTGGCCATTTAATGGGAAAGTGACTGTCCTTATGGCCTTCCTTTGTTTAGGTTTCCATTATGGTCTGGTCGCTTCATGTTTGTGTTTCTTTCCCTTTGGTGCCTTTTCTTAGTTTTATAGACGTCATTCTGATTTGGTTTCAAAATTCAATGTTGGACTTAAAACACTTCTGCAATATGGCTTATCGGAACCCGAATTCTATCGTGACTTAGTATATAAATTCAGAAAAAATACATGCCTGTAATGACTTTAGTACCCAATTTCGTAGAATCGTTCGTCGATATATAAAGATTGGGTACAACATAAATGTAATAAAACAGACTGCATGCATGGTGGTTAACCCAATCACGGTTGGCAACTTTGTTTCCCTCTTTGATTGCACACCGGTGGGTCGGGCTTAAGATTATATGACGGTTCCAGCGTAAAAGCATAAATGGTATTTTATTTTATTTTAGCATTCTTTATATTGGTTGGCGCCTGATGCTCCGTCTTTGGTTCGGCCCCTCGGAGTCTAACTGTTGGTTTTCTTTTGCTCCAGCAATTCTGTTGTTGTAAACTGTCGAGTCCTCAACCTTGTTTCATCTCTGTAGTTTTTTATTTGTATGTTCTTGGAGATGTTGCACTGATAAGTTAGGAAGCCTTCATGCGAACTAAACAAAATTAGTTTATATCGCGACAGAGGTAAGGGCGAGGATTATGGCCATGGAAAATCGATTTAAGCCCCCCCCCCTCCCCCAGGGGAATTCTTTCCACTGACCGTTCCAAGGCGGTTCTTCTGTGGCGGTTTATTTATGTTGTTGTTTGTTCCTTACTGTGTGTATCACTTGTGTCTTTTTATTTTAGATGACCATTTGGCCATTTTTAGGGAAAGTAACTCTCCTTATGGCCTTCCTTTGTTTAGGTTTTCATTATGGTCATGTCGCTTCATGTTTGTGTTTCTTTCCCTTTGGTGTCTTTGATGGGTGGAGTAAGTGAATTGTATCGATTCCTGATCTTTGTTTTACTTCTACTTGGATGGGTGTAATAAGTTAATTGTATCGATTCTTGATCTTTGTTTTACTTATACTTAGATCCTCTAAGCGGATTACCAGTACTCGTGTGTGGGTCGGTATCAGGTCTGTTCTGGAAGCATCATGCAGCCCATCTATTTCTTCAAGCCCCGATGGGCGGGAACGGTGAGAAGCAATTATAAATGCAATCGCTGAGGATTGGAAAAAATAAGAGCATTAAATGCATGTACGGAGATACCTTTTATAGCCACCACACGGCACAAACAAAACAGCCTTGATATACAAAATAGAAGTTAAGGCAATGATCAGGAAAAGTGTGGATAGGAAAACTGACCGTCTCAAAAATGACCTAAAATGGTGTTGACTGGGCCGTTAAACTCAAATACAAACAAACAAAATCACCATGGAAGCGCAAAAATTTCCAATCTATTTTTTTAACAAGAGGCCCATGGGCCACTACGCTCACCAGAGGTCATGTAGTTTACACCATATACAGGCAAGGTGTCCATCTTGGTCATGGGACAACAATACCACGAATAATGTTCAATTGCCTCATCCCCACAGAGGCTTTTAATGTAAGTTGGTTTCAACCATCACAGCTCTTTTACTGGAGAAAAAGATAAAAATACTGAATCTGAGCTATCAAAGACAAAGGTCGGTAATGACCTTGACCTTTGGAATTGATTAACTTCCATTCATCTGATTGTAAATAATATTTATGATGGATCCAGTTGCCGTGCAATCAGTAAAATCCACTGTCTTGCTCTTTTTCCATACAAATGTCTAAGTGACCAAATTTGACCTTGACGTAAAACAGGACAAGGTCAGCTAAAGGTCATCAGTTAAATAAATTTGGTAGGACCTGAGTCTCCAATGCTACATACCAAATTTCAAGGTCATTCGCTATTTGGTTCCTGAGAAGAAAATACTTAAATTTTTGCCATATATGAACATGGTGGCCACATTGGTCAGGTGACCCAGTCCCTACAAACAAATTTCATTCCCCCTACCCATAGAGGCTCCAAATGTAATTTGGTTTCAATCATCCCACCAGTTTAAGTGGGGAAGAAGATAAAAAAAAAATGAATCTGAGGCATCCAGGATAAAGGTCAGTAAATGACCTTGACCTTTGGAATTGATAAACTTCCATTCAGCTAACTGCAAATATCATTTTTGATGTCACAGCCTACCAGGCAATCAGAAATATCCACTATTTTGCCTTTTTTCCATACAAATGTCTAAGTGACCAAATTTGACCTTGACATAAAATAGGTGAAGGTCAAACAAAAGTCATCATTTGAACGAATTTGGTAGGGCCAGAGTCCTCGATGCTGCATACCAAGTTTCAAGATCATCAACCATTCGGTTTTTGAGAAGAAGATATTCAAAGGTATTTAACCATATATGGGCATGGCGGCCATATAGGTCATGTGACCCAGTCCTCACAAACAAACTTTCGTTCCCCCATTCCACAGAGGCTCCACATGTAATTTGGCTTCAATTGGCCAAGTAGTTTAAGTGAAGAAGAAGATGAAAATACTGAATCTGAGCTGTCCTGGACAAAGGTCGGGAAATGATCTTGACCTTTAGAACTTTTAAATGCCCATTCAGCTGATTGCAAATACCATTTCTGATGCCACTAGCTACCATGCAATCAGAAAAATCCACTGTTTTGCCTTTTTTCCATACAAATGTCTAAGTTACCAAATTTGACCTTGACGTAAAACAGGTCAAGGACAACCAAAGGTCATAATTTGAACAAACTTGGTAGGGCTCGAGTCCCCGATGCTGCATACCAAGTTTTAAAGATTATCGGCCATTCGGTTCTTGAGAAGAAGATTTTTAAAGGTTTTTACCATATATGGGCATGGTGGCCATATTGGTCACGTGACCCCGTCCTCACGAACAAACTTTCGTTCCCCCATTCCATAGAGGCTCCACATGTAATTTGGTTTCAATTGGCCGAGTAGTTTAATTGAAGAAGAAGATGAAAATACTTAATCTGATCCGTCCTGGACAAAGGTCGGGAAATGACCTTGACCTTTGGAACTTATAAACTCCCATTCAGCTGATTGCAAATACCATTTCTGATGCCACTAGTTACCATGCAATCAGAAAAAAATCCACTGTTTTGCCTTTTTTCCATATTAATGCCTAAGTGACCAAATTTGACCTTGACGTAAAACAGGTCAAGGTCAACCAAAGGTCATAATTTGAACAAATTTGGTAGGGCCCGAGTCCACAATGCTGCATACCAAGTTTAAAGATCATCGGCCATTCGGTTCTTGAGAAGAAGATTTTTAAAGGTTTTTATGCTGATTATATTTTGCAAGAATGTCGTCCAAATAGGTAGGAGATTCATTGTTTAGAATTTTGTAAAATTGCAAGAGCTTACTCAGCTGGCTTACTATTTTTCCTTCTTTCAGACAGTGGGCACCATCCAAGTTCATTGTATAATATGGTGTGAGATGTCCCTCTTCTAAGGCCAGTAACTATTCGAGCAGCATCCAGAGCAATGGATTCCAAAAGGTCAGACTGGGCTTTTGTGCAGTTATTCCATATTACATTACCATATTCTAATATAGGTCTTATATATGAGGTATAGAATCTTATTATCTTACTAGTGATTTTCGGTCTAGATCATGCTTTAGCAAGCGTAGGAGGTACAAGCGATATGCTGCCTTTTCATAAATTTTATTAATTTGATCTCCCCATGTAGCATCAGAAGTGAATGTTAATCCAAGATGTGTGTGAGCCTTTTCATCCTTTAAATTTACATTGTTAAATATAATCTCCGAGTTATTCATGTTCGGATGTTCCTTTCTCCTAGTGAAGAACATTGTTTTTGTTTTGGTTGGATTCAGTATAATGCACCAGTCTTGTGCCCAGGAAGCAATACTAAGGAGATCATCATTTAGTAACTGTATTGATTGTTGGTTTTCTGCTACTACAAAAAGAGAAGTGTCATCTGCAAATAGTCTTATGTTTGTGTGAATTTCATTAACAATGTCATTAATGTATAAAAGGAATAAATAGGGTCCGAGAACTGATCCCTGGGGGACACCTGCAAGGGTATCTTCCCATGCAGATTTATAGCCTTCAGTTATTACCCTTTGTTTACGCTCCAATAAGTAATCACTAAACCATTTTAGCATATTGCCATTTATGCCATACTGTTTCAGTTTATGTATCAACCCTTTGTGCCACACTTTATCGAAGGCTTTGCTTACATCACAGAAAATAAATTTTATTTCTTTGCCTTTGTCTAAATTTTCTATTATTACATGATATATTTCTAAGAGCTGATTTACTGTTGAATCACCTGGTCTGAATCCTGACTGAAACTTTGTGAGTATGTCATTTTGATGAATGTAGTCGAATAAGTATTTGAAAATTATCTTTTCCAATATTTTGCCAAGACAGCTTGTAACAGAAATGGGACGATAATTGGTGGGATCTTGGTCATCACCTTTGCCTTTGAAGATGGCGGAAATATTAGCCATTTTCCACTGAGATGGGACTTTTCCCAATGCTACTGATTTATTAAAGAGCTGTGTAAGTGGTTGGATTATTGATCTACCAGTTATTTTTATTAAACGTGGCATAAGTTCATCAGGTCCTCCTGGTTTTGATGTATTTAATCTATGTATCTGGTCTATTACATCCTGTAGAGTAATGTTGATTGTGTGAAGAGAATATTCGGGAGTATGTTGCTCGTGTGGAAGCTGGGGTTCATTTTCAATTTGTGAGATTTTAGCAAAATGCTTATTTAAGGTTTGAGCTTTATCAAATGGATGTATGTTTACTTGATCATTATCATATAAAGGTGGAGGAGGGTTATTTTTATTCTTTAGTTTTGTTATTTCATTAGCGATTTTATGCCATTGCTTTGTGGGAAGGCTTGGATCAGACAGGGAAGATTGTAATTTTTCTAAATATTTTTTTTTTGCTTCTCTTACTAGTTGAATTACTTCATTTCTTTTATTTTTGTAATTTTGAAAGTGGTTTTCGGTTTTAGTGTGTTTTGCTTTCTGATAAAGCCTGTTTCTCTGGCGCATATGAAGTCTGTTATTATTGTTCATCCAAGGTTTATCTGTTGGTCTAATTGTGAACTTTTTTTTTGGAATAAACTCATTGGCAGTATCGAGAAGTATATTTGTGAATATATTATTTATTTCATTAATGTCGGATAGGTTTTGGATAAAAGACCAGTCAGTATTTTCTAGCTTATTTTTTATAGAGTTTGTATCTGCCTCCTCGAATTTCCAAGTTGTTTTTTTCTGGGCTTGCATTCGGAAAGATTTGTAGACTATTTCAGCAGTAATTGTGCAGTGATCACTGTTAAAGGGAGGCAGTATTTCAGTGTTGTTAATTATAGAGCTATGATTTGTTATGATTAGGTCTAGACATGTTGAGGTTGTGCTTGTTATTCTTGTTGGTTCTAATATCAAATTGTTTAAGTTATCTTTTGTCAGTAATCTACTAAGATAGTTGTTTTCTTTTTGTTGCATGTCTTGGTTAAAATCACCCATTATTATCATATCTTTATTCTGATCAGTTGCTAGTTCAATGTTCTCATCAAAATATTCCCAATATTCTGCTAAGGAACTTGGAGGTCTATAAAAAAGTCCGATAAGGAATGTACTCTTTAGGGAGGTAATCTCGATCCAGATGTTCTCTATGTTATTGTTCTCCAGGTCTTGTCTTCTTTTATATGCTATATTGTTCTTAATAAATATTACAAGCCCATCCCCACTGTTTGTTTGTCTGTCTTTACGAAGAGGCAATCTAAACCCATTTAGTTCTAAATCCTGTGTTTGTATTGTGTTGTTTAGTTTTGTCTCAGAGATACAAATTATGTCGTATTCTGAAAGTTCAGCATTTATGGAATCCATTTTGTTTCTTATACCATTTATATTGACATGAGCTACTTGTATACTACTTATTTTTCCTGCTGTGCTTGTGTTCAACTTATTATCTGGCTGTTCTGTGTTTCTAGGATCATCTTTTCTTGATGGTGATGATCTTTTTGCACCTTTTATTTTACGAATCAGGACACGACCACCATTGACCTTTGAGTTTCTAACCTGGATCATACTCACAATCAACAAGTATACTAGATTTAAAGGAATGGTGGTCATTTGTTTGGTATGGTAAAGGTATCATTTTAGTTTCTTCTGTGGCAGTGACTATGTTTTCCCGAATGGTCTTATATACATGTATATTGGACCAGCATATGTTGTATGATCGGAGTAATATCAAGCAGAGAGAAATATAAGTGTAAGTTGAGGAATGAGGTTTAGACAAGCTATAAATTGTAGGATAGGAAAGAAAGATATTAGAATGCTGTAAGGAAAAAACACAAGCATAAATATATATACATACAAAAAGACAAAACATACATGTATTTACAAACATAATTGATGAGATGTCCAAAAGTTTCTTTAGACCTTTTTTATATATATATATTATTATATACAGTTTGATTAACAAATACACTGTTCGTCTCAAGAAATACATGTACATGTATCATGCCACAAAAGTCCTAAAACTCTAACATCCTGAGAAATTGCTGTAGTTCTAAGTTTTTGATAAACTTGTTTCATGATACAGAAAAATAATCCAAGAAGTACAGGTGGAGAGGCAAAAAGTGTGGACCCTGATCATACTGTTCCTTAAGGAGCAGACTGGTCAGAGTCCTCACTGATCACTTAAGCCTGTTAGGATCATTATGGTTAGCATAGTCCCTGGCATGACATCATTTTCACGCAACAAAAGAAAATAAAAATGATGTTCAGACTTTTTGCAAACGCAGATCATTAATCTGGTGGTAACTGGGTTCGACTGTTTTATACCGTCTGGTTAATATCTACACTGTTAGTCTCTGGAAGTAATAATGTAGGCATAGCTCCAGATAAGACATCTTATCACCCAGAATGCGTTGATGTTGCATGTGGTATGTGGTATTCAAATACACTTCAAACCTCACCACTGAAAAGTGATACCTTACAGATGAAAAATTGCAATATTCGTCCTATCCCCGCCCAAAACACTGATTGCAGGCACCTGCTAGAACCACCTCATCGAGGCAGTTCTAACAAGTACCCACAACCCACACCCTATAGCAGAAATAACACAAATAAAGTTTACCCCTGTAAACCCCAGTTCCACTATATAAAAGTGGGTTCAAGGGGGTCAATATTATATAGGCACGTCTTCGTGATGAGATGATGGTCCGCATTCACCGATCATGCCTGATCAGACGTGATCTGTCAATGATGGCCACCATCATCCAGTCAAGTGGATCATTACACACCCTTATATATATATATATATATATATATATATATATATATATATATATATATATATATATATATATATATATATATATATATATATATATATATATATATATATATATAATGATTTAATACAAGAAATATGATTCTGTGAGACGATACAACAATATAACTATAAGTTGTGATCAATGGTCAGTCATGATCAGTCATAATCTGTTGGCCACAAATTTATTGGACAGCCACTGCTGCTGTCAATATAATTAATTTGAATGATGATTACTCAACCTGATGGCAGACTGGCTAGCACAGACTGATCATGACCCGTTAGCCATGATCAGTCAGAGATAGCCCAGTAATTTACTATTTTTTTTATTTATTTTTTTATTAGTTTTACGGCCCTTTCAAGATTTTTTCACTCATATCGAGCCGAATTTTATCAGAGGTGGGCAAAAACCAGAGTACCCGGAGAAAACCACCTGACCTTCCGTTGCAGAACTTGGCGTCTCACATGTGACCCGAGCGAGGCTCAAACCACAGCAGTGAGAGATCTCAGTGCTCTTAACCACTAGGGCACGGAGGCCCGTAATAAATTGCTGGTTAACATACATTTTTTTATTACAATGGAATAGGTGGCCACTCCGGTTCTATTGCATGACAGCATAAATTGCATCTTTAGAGGGAAACATGTGAACACTGCAGAACATAACACACCACAGTACCACTACCAGTAGTGATCAATCAATGATCGATCAATGATCGATCAATGATCGATCAGTGATCAATCACTGTCTTATGACTGACAACCATTGCTGCTGTCATATTTTAACATGAATGATGTTCCCCCTACCTGATGATGGGGTCTGGCTAGCACTGGCTGATCACGGCTTATTAGCCATGATCAGCCAGCTATTGCCCAGTGAAATGCTGATTTTTTTTTTTTTTTTTTTTTTTTTTTTTTTTTGATAACCTGGTACAATAGGCAAAGCAGGTCACTCAGTATTTCTAGTATGACAGCGTACAATGTGTGTGTCTGTAAACAGTGCTGAGCATGATTCATCACAATACCGTTCAGCCATCAAACAAGATCAATCAGTGATCAATCATAATCAGTCACCCTTGTCTGGCCTTTAATTTCTTAGACAACCATTGCTGTTGTCAGTTATATAATTCAATGATGTTTTCCATTCTGATAAAAGACTGTTAGAAGACTGTAGCCATCACAGACTGATCATGACTTGCTAGACACGATCAGTCAGTTATGGCCCAGTGAACTGTTAATTGATGTCCCCAAGACTAGTATATTCGGGCAATATATAAGCCATGATTTTTGTTTTAGGTTCAACGTCCCCGTCAACACTGTATAGGTCATTCTGGAGATATTGCTTACAATTTTATGGGACTTTTTACCCGACATTGAGATGTGGCATCTCAAGTCCTGTCGCCCAGTGAAACCAACAGGGTTTATAAGCATTGACGCTCATGCCACTCAGTATCCGCATCATGACAGCAAACAATGTATCCAGAGTGATGTGAGCATATCAACAGTGACAAACATGGTACAACATTGTAACAATATTGGTGCATGATGATCGATCAAAGGTCAGTCACGATCAATCTCGATATATCGGCACAAAATCAAATGAGCAGCCCTTGCTACTGACATTTATTAATTTCACTGATGTTTTTCAATGGATAACAGACTACGGTCAGCACACACTGATCATGACTTGTCAGCCATGATAAGTCGGTGATCGCTCAGTAAACTATTGATTAATGTACATTTTTAATGGTTGCAATCGACACGACAGGCCACTCAGTATCCACAGCATGACAGCATACAATGTATCTAGAGTGGTATGTGCGAGAAAACAGTACTAAGCATGATTCATCATTTTACCAATATAGATCCATCATGATCGATCAATGATCAATCACGATCAATCTCCGTCTATCAGCCGTAAAATTAATAAACAGTCATTGTAGCTGTCATTTATTAATGACAATAAAGTTGTTTACTCTGATAACATACTGTGGCTAGCAGAGACCGATCATGACTTGTTAGCCATTATCAGTCAGTGATGGCCCAGTAAACTGTTGATTAAAGTACATTTTTAATGATTACAATGGATGGGCTTGCCGTTAAGTATTTAAAGTATGACAGCATATGGTTTATCTAGAGAGATGTGTTCGTGTAAACAGTGTAAAACGTGTGAAACCTGATACACCATAGATTGTGTGCCAAAGTTTGATCCATCATGATTCATCAATGATCAATCACGATTAATCGTCATTTATCGGCCACAAAATTAATAGTCAACCATCATGGCTGTAATTATTCATCAGCATGATGGTCAAGAAAGATACTGGTGAGCACTGTCTGATCATGATTCATTAGTCCTGATCAGCCATTGATGGCCTTCATCATCAAGTCCGGTAAGTCAGGACTTCATTGGCTCAATAAGTCAGGCAGATCTCGTATCATTTTAAATTCATTTATGGTAGTAATTATTTTATTCAAGAGCCTTTCAGAGCTTAAAAAGAGTATTTAGTGGTTCATCATAATTACCCACAGTGATCATCTTGATCAATCCAAGATCAATCACTGTCATTGACATTTTGTTGGCAAAGAAATCATATAAAGGCTTGATCACACACTTGAGTGAATTTACAGTGATATTATAAATCATATTACAACATATTGTATTTTTGCATTTACAATCGTGTGGATCGGATATTCAACCATATGTGGTGTAAAATTTTCAAGTACAGAAAGTTCATGAAGAATACAAGGGGCATGATTGGTTACTCGTAACCTGTGCTGTACACTTGTATGTAAGTAACTTAAGACGACTCAAAACAAAAACAGTTACAGTGTTTGCGTTATTTATGTGTGGAAAGTTTGTTGATCGTTTGATTTATGAATGGAAGTTTTTGATTGAAGTTTCATTTAGTTTAAATAAACGTGAAAAGAATCCAAAATTATAACAATTTGTCTTATGTTTTCATTTATATGTACATGGACAGACATCCAGTTTTCCATTTTTGTGGCACCAAGATACTCAGTGGTGAGATTTTTTATGAAAGTGCATACTTGTACTTAAGTATACACACATTAACCCATTTTGTACCGGAAACCCCTAAGCGGGTATTTGGCAAACAGTGCAGGTCCAGATCAGACGCCACAGAACTGGTCGTCTGATCAGGGCCTACATCTGCAAAAAGTTCAGCCAATTTCCATATAGAATTTGAAGAAAACACAAGCTGACACCCCTAAATTTCGAAATGGACTCCTGTCATATGTAAGGAGGAAGATTATATTTGGTACAAAAAGGGTTAAGAAGCCATGTTTTTGGGAAGCAGATCACTCGTCCATGCTTATATATCATCCTGTGTGTCAATGACAGGTGTTAATTACTGTCAAGAGCTCAGTCATTACAGACCCAAACAGACCTGCTAGTAAAGCTTGTTAGTCTGTATCTGTATATTCTGCAGCTCCATAACAGCCAGTTGCATATGTACATGCATTTGTAGTTAGCTTTACACAGCAATGTCTAAACATTATAAAGGAATGTTAGACTGACCCTAACATATGACTAATTAACTGATAGTTTGAGAGCAATTTGACACACAGAAGCATTTTGGACCTTCAAGACATCTACATGAGTTTACAAATACGGAGCAAGACAACCAAATTGTTTCCATTTCAGAGGCATAATTCACTACACATGACAGACTCAGACCAAGCTGCTTTTTGAGCAATCAGATCTGAACTGTGATGTATACTACCATAGGCAGAAATCTGTACTATTTGTTGTCTGCCACACTTCAACAAAAGGTTTTACATTATATTTCCGAATACTTCTGTTAAAAGTTTGTTGTGTTTTCAGCCAGGTATAACACAATTAGGCTGAGACAACCTCACTGAACAGCCTCTGGGTTGGATCAGACTTACTAGACCCGGTTGCACTAGCCTCGTTAATTGGCGTAAAAGGCCTTGCATCAGGGTTTAGCAAACTCTGGTCACTGGGAGCCCCAGCCTCAGAAGTGTCCATAGCAGCTTGGGAGAAGGTATACCTTTTCAGTTCAGTGTTTGTATTTGTCACAGGGAGTTTAAACTTTTTGCACATTTGTTCCAGAT
Organism: Lucinisca nassula; assembly: GCA_963580285.1. Classification (NCBI taxonomy): domain Eukaryota; kingdom Metazoa; phylum Mollusca; class Bivalvia; order Lucinida; family Lucinidae; genus Lucinisca; species Lucinisca nassula. Next base: position 106,623,351 of record OY757023.1, on the reverse strand, counting down.
CATCATTTGATGTAATTGTCCATCTGGTTGTTTCATTAATTCGGACAATGATCTTGCCATCTCTGGTAAAGGTGTCTCGAATCAGCTTATCCTTTTTTATTGATCTGGTTCTGTAGAATAGCTCCTTTCTCACTTTAGTCAAGTCTTCACTAACATAAACTTTAAGGTGGTTAGGGTTATTGTTGTTGTCAGCCCTTAATTTCTCCATGGGTTGTTTTGTGAGGATGTTTGCTTTTGTCCTATAACTTGTGAATTTAACAATTATGTCAGCAGGTTTGTTGATATTCCTATTGTTAGGTCTTCTGAAAAGCTGGTGAGCTCTGTCGATTTCAGATGTGAGAATTGGGGAACCAACATACTTATTGAGGAAATTACACACTTGGATCTCCAATTGCTCATTCCCTTGCAAGTTAAGATTTGAGATAATAACACTATTCCTTCGTGTGTATTGCTCAAGGTCATCATACTTTTTGTTAGAGTTGTTAAGATCCCGTGACAGCCTATCAACAGCATCTGTTAGTTTGTTGACGGATTCTGCTAAGTTTTTAGTTACAGACTCAGGCACAACTTTTGAGGATGAGGATGGCGTTAATAGAGGGTTAGTTTTATCCTTTGGTACAATACCAAGCTAAACTCCTTAATCAGGGTTATCGGTACCATAAACTACGCAAAGCCTTTTCAAAATTTTATAGACGCCATTCTGATTTAATTTCAAAATTCAATATTGGACTTAAATCTCTTCTGCAACAAGGTCTATCGGAACCCGAATTATATGGTGACTTAGTATATAAATTCAGAAAAATATATAACCGCAATGACTTCAGCACCCAATTTCGTAAAATCATTCTTCGATATAAAAAGATTGGGTACAACATGGATATTATACGACAGACTGCATGCATGGTAGTTAACCCAATCACGGTTGGCAACTTTGCTTCCCTCTTTAATTGCACGCCGGTGGGTCAGGCCTCAGATTCTAAGACGGCTCCAACGTAAAGGCTTATTGAGAATTAGAGAGATAATGTTGGTTGGTGCCTGATGCTCTGTTTCTGGTCGGGCTCATCGGAGTCTAACTGTTGGTTTTCTTTTGCTCCAGCATTTCTGTGGTTTCTTGCTGTCGAGTCCTCACCGTTGTCTCACCTCTGTGGTTCTTTGATTTTTGTGTTCACGGAGATGTTGCACTGATGAGTTAGGAGGCCTTCATGCGGACTGAACAAATTATTTGTCTAAATCGCGACGGAAGTAAGGGCGAGGATTGTGGCCACGTAAAATCGATTTAAGCCCCCCAGTGGAAATCTTCCACTGACCGTTCCAAGGCGGCTCTTCTGTGGCGATTTATTTATGTTGTTGTTTGTTACTTACTGTGTGTATCACTTGTGTCTTTTAATTTTGGATGGTCATATGGCCATTTTGTGGGAAAGTAACTGTCCTTATGGCCTTCCTTTGTTTAGGTTTCCATTATGGTCTGGTCGCTTATTGTTTGTATTTATTTCCCTTTGGTGTCTTTTATGGGTGGAGTAAGTTAATTGTATCAATTCCTGATCTTTGTTTTACTTCTACTTTAATTAGGGGATAACTGTATTCAATATTGTCATTTGGGGAGGTATTTCGGCGGTTTTACGGTCGCTACATTTCGTTTTACGGCGACCGTACATATTCAATAGAGTCAAGTTATCCCCATTCTAATGCACTTAATCTGTTGTACTATTTTGCTCTGGTGAGCTGTGTAAAACCAAATGCCAGCCAATGAGAAGCGACGTTACATGACGTCGGGTTTCCGACAGTATATCGCAGAATGTACTGTCGCAAATTTTTGACGTTATCCGATCAAACGTCGCGTTATATACACAAGTGCATTAGAAGGGGTGTTCATTACGTGGACGTATTAATGTAATGCCTAAGTCGATTGTTGAGGTTAAACGACACGTGTTTGAATTGGAGTTTGACTGTCCATCCAACACTATTTAGGTCATTTTTGAGAAGGTCAGTTTACCTATCTACACTTTTCCTGGGCTCTTAAGGAATGGAAACGTAGCATTCTGAAATAAGTGAACAAACACATGTCTTTTTATTCGCAAAATACGAACTTATTACTTCTTATTCTTACGAACTTTTCACCTCGGAATACCTCCAAAACCTAAGACGTATTTACGTCACCTTAAACTATGTATTCAAGAATTTCATAGGAAGTTTGTTTTGGCTCCAGCTGATAAGGCCGCTAACAATGTGATCGTTTTTTGACGGCTTCACTATGTTAACATTCTTCAGCAAGAACTTGGTAGTACTAAGGCCTATAAACTTCAGCCTTTAGCTGTAGAGAGGGATTAAGTTGATGACCACATTTCTCATTCAGCCACCAACTTTGCTGTCTGTGTTACAGAAGGCCAAGAAAAAGCTTCCTACGTTATATTGGTTACCTAAACTTCATTAACAGACCAAACAAAGTACGGTTTATTGCAAATTCAAGCTCTTGTACCACAACTGAACTCTCCAAGTTAATAACTTCATGTTTTACTGCCATCAAAAACATGTAATAAAATATTGCGACAACATCTTCGAAAGATCAGGTAGAAATCTAATTTGGTCTATAAAAATTCTAATGAAGTTTTAAATAAATTGAAATCCAGGCGTTTTCGTGCTTCAAGTCTATCTTCTTATGATTTTCCAACCTTTACACTACACTTCCTCATACTCTTATAAAAATTTATATGATTTAATTGAATGGACATTTCATAGGGATCGCTCCCTCTATCTTACATGTAATGTAAGAAATGCTTTTTTTCTTTTGTGAAGAGCATAAAAATTATACTTTATGGTCATGTCAGAAAGTGTGTGAAGCTTGACAATATTTACATAAGATTTATTTGGTACTAAGTTATTTAGACAAGTTGTGGGTATTCCGATGGGTACTAATTGCGCACCACTTGTGGCTGATCTGTTTTTGTTTTATTATGAGAGAGACTTCATGATGTCCCTTTCTGCTAAAACCAGTCTGAAATCATTGAAGCTTTTAGCTCCACTTCTAGATATTTGGATGATTTATGAAATATTGATAATACCTATTTCGATGGTCTGATCAGTCAAACTTATCTCCCCCCGCCCCCAGATCTTCAGTTAAATGAAGCAAATTCTTCTGATACCGAGGCCCCGTTTTCGGATTTACATCTATCTATTGTAGATGGGTTTGTTTCTTGCATAATTTATGATAAACCCGATGATTTTGATTTTGAGATTGTAAATTTTCCTTTTTTGGATGGGTTTTTTGGTTTGATTTGGAGTTTTACGGCCCACTCAACACTATTTAGGTCATTTTTGAGCCGGTCAGTTTACCTATCAACACTTGCCTGGGCAGGCTTATACGTAAGCGGTTAACCAGTACAGTGCACATTCTTTCGCCAGAAACTGACAACTGCCCTTCTTGAATCAGCGGAAGGGAGAGAATGACCGTAGAAAAGATTTCATGATCAATCTCCACGAACGAATGTTGCCGACCCCGGCGGGAGTCGAACCCGCGTCCTCCTGATCACCAGTCAGACGCGCATCCGACTGAGCCACTGAGGCCGGCTTTTTTGGATGAGGATATTCCTCGTGCGCCATCCTATGGCGTTTATATTTCGCAATTAATTGGTTTCAAAACTGTAAGACGTCATTCGGATTTAATTTCAAAATTCAATATTGGACTTAAATCTCTTCTGTATCAGTTTCTTAGTGCTGATGTTGATACTGCGGTGTTGACGTCAGCACTCAAGTACTGATTTAAATAACTATATTATATCTTTAACTTTTGCAGTATAAAATTCTAACTTTTCTAAAACTGAGACTGACTTGTCAGGTGAGACATGTATCTTAGCGGATTTGGTTACCACGTTTTGCTATATTTTAAATATTGCAAAATAGAAGTAGAGGCAATGATCAGGAATCGATACAATCAACCCACAGCTCCCATCAGAGACACCAAAGGGAAAGAAATACAAACATGAAACAACATACCCTAATGGAAACATCAATAGCAGAAAGCCAAAAGGACAGTTACTTTCCCACAAAATGGCCAAATGGCCATCCAAAATAAAATAATATAAGCGACACAAACACACAAGGACAAACCATAACAAAAATAAACCGCTACAGAAGAACCGCCTTGGAACGGTCAGCGGAAACGAATTCCACTGGGGGCTTAAATCGATTTAATGTGGCCACAATCCTCGCCCATACTTCCATCGCGATTTAGACAAATAATTTGTGCAGTCCGCATGAAGGCCTCCTAACTCATCAGTGCAACATCTCCGTGAACACAAATAATCAAACAAACACAGAGATGAATCAACGGTGAGGACTCGACAGCAAGAAACCACTGAAATGCCGGAGCAAAAGAAAACCAACAGTTAGACTCCGATGGGCCCAACCAGAGACAGAGCATCAGGCACCAGCCAACATTACCTTGAATAAGATCTCTCTAATTCTCAATAAGCCTTTACGCTGAAACCGTCATAGAATCTGAGGCCTGACCCACCGGCGTGCAATTAAAGAGGGAAGCAAAGTTGTCAACCGTGATTGGGTTAACTACCATGCATGTAGTCTGTCGTATAACCTTTATGTTGTACCCAATCTTTTTATATCGAAGAATGATTTTACGAAATTGGGTGCCGAAGTCATTGCGGTTATATATTTTTTCTGAATTTGTATACTAAGTCACCATAAAATCCAGGTTCCGATAGACCTTGTTGCCGAAGAGATTTAAGTCTAATATTGAATTTTGAAATTAAATCAGAATGACGTCTATAAAATTTTGAAAAATCTTTGCGTAGTTTATGGTACCGATAACCGTGATTAAGAAGTTTAGCCGTTAACACTTTATTACGAGTGTTGAAGTCAGTTACATGACTACACACTCTGGCAAATCGAATTAATTGCGAAATATAAACGCCATATGATGGCGCACGAGGAACATCACCATCCAAAGAAGGAAAAGTTACGATCTCAATATCAAAATCATCGGGTTTATCATAAATTAAGCACGAAATAAAACCAACTACAATAGATATATGTAAATCCAAAAACGCAGCCTCGGTATCAGAAGAATTTGCTTTATTTAACTGAATTTCTGGGGGGTAAATTTGACTGATCAAACCATCGAAATAGGTATTATCAATATTTAATAAATCATCCAAATATCTAGAAGTGGAGCGAAAAGCTTCAATGATTTCAGACTGGTTTTCAGCAGAAAGGGACATCATGAAGTCTCTCTCATAAAAAAACAAAAGAAGATCAGCCACGAGTGGTGCGCAATAAGTACCCATCGGAATACCCACAACTTGTCTAAATAACTTCGAACCAAATCTTATGTAAATATTGTCAAGTCGAAAGGTGAGAGCTTTCATCTCTGTGGTTGTTTGATTATTTGTGTTCACGGAGATGTTGCACTGATGAGTTAGGAGGCCTTCATGCGGACTGAACAAATTATTTGTCTAAATCGCGATGGAAGTAAGGGCGAGGATTGTGGCCACATAAAATCGATTTAATCCACCCATTGGAATTCGTTTACGCTGACCGTTCCCATACTGTTCTTCTGTCGTGATTTGTTTTTGTTATGGCTTGTCTTTTGGTGTTTGTGTCGCTGATATTATTTTATTTTGGATAGCCTTTTGGCCATTTTGTGGGAAAGTAACTGTCCTTTTGGCTTTCCGCTCTTAATGTTTCGATTGGGGTCTGTTGTTTCATGTTTGTGTTTCTTTCCCTTTGGTGTCTCTAATGGGAGCTGTGGGTTAATTGTATCGATTCCTGATCATTGCCTCTACTTCTATTTTTATACGTAAGCGGTTAACCAGCACAGTGCACATTCTTGCGCCAGAAACTGACAACTGCCCTTCTTGAATCAGCGGAAAGGAGACAATGACCGTAGACAAAAGTTCATGATCAATCTCCACGAAAGAATGTTGCCAACCCCGGCAGGTATGGAACCCGACACGTGAACTACTGGGGCCAGTTGTAATAAACTAACAATTTCCATAGTAAACATATCGTTAAAACTTTTATCATTTTATTGGCAATTATGCTTGTATTTTTGCTGAAAAAATATGAGCAGCTTTTGCAGAAAAAAGCAATTGACATCTTGTACCTGCTAGAACAGTTAGCAGTTTTATTTCATTGTTGGAATCATATATGCCTGGAGTTTTGAACATGAAATTTTGGCAAACTGAAATGACTGATCAGGGTTTACACAATTGGTTCACAGAACATGAACTTAAAGGTTAAAACGACAGTATGTCTAGAACTATTTGTCCAGTCTACACTCAGACAATCGACTTGTCCGTATGCGAGTGCAATTCCCTTTCTTTCTAATCTGTCGATGTAGTTGGTTGAGGCAAATGTACCGTCAATTTTACGTCACCCGAGCACCTCTTTATACATGATTAGAGTTGGGAACAACCATGCTTCAGTTGTTCAAAACACCGACCAAACCTTACGTTATTCTGGCAAGTATTGTATCGGTTGCTCTTGATAGATTGCTTAATAAAGGTAAGTGTTGTTTTATCCAATAAATACGGAATCCGGGAAGGGACATTTCTGTTCCAGTATCTTGCAGAACAGTAATTAAAACAATAAAATTAGAGTGGAAAAGAAAACAAGAAATATGTCGTTTAAGCGATATAATATGTCGATATATTTCTTTTCCACTCTGATAATGTAGAGAGGAATTTAAAACAATACAATTAGAATGGAACAGATAACAAAATATGTCGTTTGAACAATATAATATGTCGATATATTTCTTGTTTTCTTTTCCACTCTGAGAAAGTAGCATGGAATTTAAAACAATAAAATTCAGTTTCATGTCGTTTAATAATTTTAAATCTAGCTGTAGAATTAACATCAAAGTAAATGTTTTCACCGGCTGTATAGAAATATCATTTACAGAATAACCTGTACTTTTGAAATGACGGTAGGTACAAGTAGACATTCAGATTGTGTAGGCTTACTCATTCTACGATAATATTCGTTAAAGCTTGTTTTTAACATGCCATTAGTTTGCCCGACATACTGCATTTTACAATTTTCAGTATGTCAGGTTATCACGTATATCAAGTCCGTAGACTTATACGTCAAATAGGACATGTTAACTTCAGAAAAGCGTCTACCGTTTACAGATGAAGAATAGGTGGAAGCAGAACATAAATGCGAACAACACCTGCACCTCCTAGCATTGCACTTAGCAATACTAGGATACATTTCACTTCTTTTGAAAAGATTGGTACATTTTCGTAAAAATGGGCGATTTGATAGGAGATAATCTAACTCTTATATTATTTTTGAATAAATGGGTACTGCCTGCTCCACTGAAATTAACGGAAGCGGCAGAAAACAAATTTATAGGTCTGCTCAATACCGACGGCAACATAGCTCTAAAGTTTGTAATAGAATAGGGAATCCGTACAGAAGAAGAATGTAACCTAAGGGGACAAATTGTCAGTTTAAAACTATTTGTGATACTCATGTGGGTCAAAAGGGGCGATACTGTCAAAACTAAAGCGATATTAATATTGATCATTAGGTTAAACAGAAAGCGGAAGAACTGAAGGTAAATCCTTCAAATAGGAGGCGGGTATAACAAAAGCCCACAACACAGCCATGCCTACCGATATCAAAAAAGCAGGCTAGTTATTAGGTCTGTTGTTGTATGTTTGTGTTTCTTTCCCTTTGGTGTCTCTGATTGGAACTATGGGTTGATTGTATCGATTCCTGATCATTGCCTCTACTTCTATTTTTTAGATCCTCTAAGCGGTTTGCCAGTACTCGTGTGCGGTCGGATTTCCCCTCTGTGTGGAAGCATCATGCAGCCAATCTATTTATTCAAGCCCCGATGGGCGGGGACCGTTTTCTTTCATACGATTATGAGGAAGTGTAGTGTAAAGGGTGGAAAAATCATAAGAAGACAGACTTGAAGCACGAAGACGTCTGAATTTCAATATATTGAAAACTTGATTAGAATTTTTTATAGGCCAAAACAGATGTCCCCCTGATCTTTCAAAGACTTTGTCATAGCATTTAATCACTTGTTTTTGATGGCAGTAAAACATGACGTTGATAATTTGGAGAGTTCAGTGGCGGTACAATAGCTTGAATTTGCAATAAACTGTGCTTTGTATGGTGTTTTATGAAGTTTAGTTAACCAATATAACGTAGGAGGCTCGTCTTCGCCTTCTATAACACATACAACCAACTTGGTGGCTGAATGACAAATTCGGTCATCAACTAAAGTTATCTCTACAGCCAAAGGCTTCAGTTCATAGGCCTTAGTACCCCCAAGTTCTTGCTGAAGAGTGTTAACATAGTGAAGTCGTCAAACAACGACCACATTGTTGACAGCCTTATCTGCAGGAGCCAAAACAAGCTTCTTATAGAATTCTTGAATACCTAGTTGAAGGTGGCGTAAAGACAGCTTGGATTTAGGAGGTAATAAATTCGTATTTTAAGAGTAGAAAGAAATACGTTTGTTCATTAGTTTCAGAATAATAAGTTTCCAATCCTTTACACCATCGATTACCAAATTCAGTATAGGCAGCAGCGATTTCATCTCTACAATTATTGAAATCAATTTGAGAAGGAAATCGATATTTCGGTCCTTCAGAAATTATATTTCGTATCCTAGAATCAGGAATAATTTTTAAATTGCTAGTAATAATATGACCAGCAGCAGGATAGCAATACACTGAATTTTTACAATCACAGGTATCAGGAGTGTTAGTGTCAACATCAAGATCAGAAACAAGTTTATTGAAATTAAAAATAATAGATCTATCAGGCGGATTTTATATATAGCAAATTATGGGTGTTTCAGTTTTTTGAAAATAAGCAGGAATGGATGAAATCACCGAACTGTCCCGGAAGATACTAGATAAATCTATAAAATCCAAACCCTTATTAATGAAGGATATTTTGATGTAATGACGTGTGTGATTAATTTCAGAATCGACAAAAGGACAAAGAGCATGCTGGGTATAACCTCTAGTTAAAAGAGCAGCATCGTACTGATTAGAACTGTAGTAGAATTTGTTCGCCTCGGTGTCCAGATTAAAGAACTTAGAAATGCAAGCAATGAGTGGCGTCCATGATTAAATAATATTATGGACAGTCACTTCAGCCAGGTATTGTAGCTTTTAAAAGCACGTAATTTACGCTTATAATTACCCTTTTTTCTGGTGCTGTGCGATCTAGTTTTACGCTTTCGAGAGTCCAGAAGCGAGAAAATATCAAAATCGGGCATTTTCGATATATTAACCTCATGATAAATGTTGCCATTTAAGCCCACTGGAAAGGGTGTCTGTAATAATTAAATCCATTTTAATTCAGTATCATGTCGTTAATAATATTAAACCTAGCTGTAGAATTAACATCACAGTAAAAAATATTTCCACTGGCTGTATAGAAATATCATAAGAATGTGTCAGATTTGTTAGGCCTTCTGATTCTACGATAGTGTTCTTAAATCTTGTTTTTAACATGCGATAAGTTTGCCAGACATACTGCATTTTACAATTGGCAGTATGTCAGGTTATCAGAAATATCAAGTCTGTAGACTTACATTTCAAATAGGACATCTTAGCTACAGAAAAGCATCTACCGTTTACAGATGAAGAAATGGTAGTCGTAGTACATAAATGCGAACGACACCTGTACCTCTTAGCACTGCACTTAGAAATACTAGGATACATTCCACTTCTTTTGAAAAGATTGGAATATTTTCGTAAAAATGGGCGATTTGATAGGAGATCATCTAACTCTTAGATTATTTTACATAAATTGGTACTGCCTGCTCCATTTAAAATTAACGAAAGCGACAGAAAACAAATTTATAGGTCTGACCAATACCGACGGCAACATAGCTCTAAACTTTTTAATAGAATGGGAAATCCGTACAGAAGATTTTCTTTGTTTGTTGTTTGATTTGATGTTTAACGTCCCCATCAACACTGTAAAGGTCATTTTGGAGACGTTGCTTCCAATTTTGTGAGACTTTTACCCGACACTGAGATGAAATGACATCTCAAGCCCAGTCGCCCAATGAAACCAATAGGGTTTATAAGCATTGACGGTCCGCCTCACACCGCGGTTCCTGGACAGGCTTAGATCCTGTAAACGGTTTACCAGTACTAGTGTGCGGGCCGGATTCAGCTCTGCGTGGAAGCATCACGCAACCCCTATATTTCTTCAAGCCCCTATGGGCGGGGCCAGCCGTACAGAAGCAGCAGAATGTAACCTAAGGGGATAGATTGTAAGCTCAAATTTATTAGTGATACCCATGTGTGTCTAAAGGGGCGATATCGTCGAAACTAAAGCGATATTCATACCGGTCATTAAGTTAAACAGTATACGGAAGAACTGAAGGTAAATCCTTCAAATAGGCGGGTATAACAAAAGCCCACAAAACGGCAATGCCTACAAATAGCCCACAGATATCAAACAAGCAATTGTTATACAACGAGGTACGAACATCGGTCCAATTAAGATCTTCAACAGGTATCTAAAGGATGCCAAATTAAGGAACGGTGATTTGTTTGATTTGAAGTCTAACGTCCCCGTAAACACTGTAAAGGTCATTTTGGAGACGTTGCTTCAAATTTTGTGGGACTTTTACCCGACACTGAGATGAAATGACATCTCCAGCCCTCCCGCCAATTGAAAGCAAAAGGGAGTTTAAGCATGGACTGGCCGATGTGCACCGCATTGCCCGGGCAGGCTTAGTACTGCCCCTCGGAGTCTAACTGTTGGTTTTCTTTTGCTCCAGCGATTCTGTTGTTTTATGCTGTCGAGTCTTCAACCTTGTTTCATCTCTGTAGTTTTTTTTTATTTGTATGTTCTCGGAGATGTTACACCGATGAGTTAGGAAACCTTAATGCGGACTAAACAAAATTAGTGTATACAGAGGTAAGGGCGAGGATTATGGTCATGTAAAATCGATTTAAGGCCCCCAGTGGAATTCTTTCCACTGACCGTTCCAAGGCGGTTCTTCTGTGGCGGTTTATTTATGTTGTCGTTTGTTACTTAATGTGTATTACACGTGTGTCTTCTTGTTTTGGATGGCCATTTGGCCATTTTGTGGGAAAGTGACTGTCCTTATGGCCTTCCTTTGTTTAGGTTTCCATTATGGTCTGGTCGCTTCTTGTTTGTGTTTCTTTCCCTTTTGTGCCTTTTCTTAGTTTTATAGACGTCATTCTGATTTGGTTTCAAAATTCAATGTTGGACTTAAAACACTTCTGCAATATGGCTTATCGGAACCCGAATTCTATCGTGACTTAGTATATAAATTTAGAATAATTCATGCCTATAATGACTTTAGTACCCAATTTCGTAGAATAGTTCGTCGATATATAAAGATTGGGTACAACATAAATGTTATAAAACAGACTGCATGCATGGTGGTTAACCCAATCACGGTTGGCAACTTTGCTTCCCTCTTTGATTGCACACCTGTGGGTCGGGCTTCAGATTATATGACGGTTCCAGCGTAAAAGCATAAATGGTATTTTATTTTATTTTAGCATTCTTAGCATTATTTTATTTTAGGTTTCCATTATGGTCTGGTCGCTTAATGTTTGTATTTCTTTCCCTTTGGTGTCTTTTATGGGTGGAGTAAGTTAATTGTATCAATTCCTGATCTTTGTTTTACTTCTACTTTTTATATTGGTTGGCGCCTGACGCTCCGTCTTTGGTCGGGCCCCTCGGAGTCTAACTGTTGGTTTTCTTTTGCTCCAGCAATTCTGTTGTTGTATACTGTCGAGTCCTCAACCTTGTTTCATCTCTGTAGTTTTTTATTTGTATGTTCTCGGAGATGTTGCACTGATAAGTTAGGAAGCTTTCATGCGGACTAAACAAAATTAGTGTATACCGCGACAAAGGTAAGGGCGAGGATTATGGCCATGTAAAATCGATTTAAGCCCCCCCCCCCCCGGGGGAATTCTTTCCACTGACCGTTCCAAGGCGGTTCTTCTGTGGCGGTTTATTTATGTTGTTGTTTGTTACTTAATGTGTGTATCACTTGTGTCTTTTTATTTTAGATGACCATTTGGCCATTTTGTGGGAAAGTAACTGTCCTTATGGCCTTCCTTTGTTTAGGTTTTCATTATGGTCTGGTCACTTCATGTTTGTGTTTCTTTCCCTTTGGTGTCTTTGATGGGTGGAGTAAGTGAATTGTATCGATTCCTGATCTTTGTTTTACTTCTACTTCGATGGATGGAATAAGTTAATTGTATCGATTCCTGATCTTTGTTTTACTTATACTTAGATCCTCTAAGCGGATTACCAGTACTCGTGTGTGTGTCGGTTTCAGCTCTGTTCTGGAAGCATCATGCAGCCCATCTACTTCGTCAAGTCCCGATTGGCGGGAACGGTGAAAAGCAATTATAAATGCAATCGCTGAGGATTGGAAAAATAAGAGCATCAAATGCATGTACGGAGATACCTTTTACAGCCACCACACGGCACAAACAAAACAGCCCTGATATACAAAATAGAAGTGAAGGCAACGATCAGGAAAAGTGTGGATAGGTAAACTGACCGTCTCAAAAAGATCTAAAATGGTGTGGACTGGGCCGTTAAACTCAAATACAAACAAACAGAATCACCATGGAAGCGCAAACATTTCCAATCTATTTTTTTTTTTAAATTAAAATTAAAAGCAACAAATATTTGCTTCAAATAATATTATCGTGTCTTTCTTAAGATATTGTATTAATTAATCGAACAAGTAATTTAATGTTTATTTCAAGATCAAAATTATGTAAAAGCATATTTAATTATCACAACGCTTTCGCAGAAAACTTGGGGATGATATAATCGTCTTCGCCGTCCGTCCGTCAGTCTTACCGAACAACTCCCACTACTAGACATGAAAACCATTAAATTCTGTTAAAATCCCATTAAATTCCTGTTAATTATTAAAAACCTGTTAAAGCAACCCATTACTTTTTGTTCGCAAAAATTAATGGCTTTGCAATTTTACCCATTAAATTCATGTTAATGACCATTAAAACAGAAGTTAAACCATTAAAATACCATTACTTTTTTAAGGTTCCATTAATCTTTGACCATTACAAATTTAATGGCCCATTAAATTTTGTTTTTGATGTATTTTAATGGTCATGACCTTTTTGTTAATGGTCATTAATATGAAAATTCATGGGCATTAAAATTCGCCATTATAGTCAACTTTAATGGCCATTAAATAATTATCGTTTTTCACAACCATTAAAAAGTAAGTATTCATGCCATTAAATTCTGAATTAATGGCCATTAATAGAATGTTATTAAATAATGGCCATTAACATCATTACCCACAAATCTCTCATGGCCATTAATTTATATCACCAATATTTTGATGGCCATTAAAACAAATTGGAATGTGCTAAATAATTTGATCTCAAATTACTGGATTTAAACTGCATTATCCCCAGTTTCTCATGATTATTATGGGGGAGCTTCCAATGCTAAGATCCTTCCTAAGATAATTGGCGGGTGGGGGGGTCCATCCGTCTGTCCGCATATAGAACCTTGAACTCCAATACCCTTTGAGATATACTGATGGTACTTTGGTATGGTTGTCAATGAGGCCCAGAAGACATGTCAGGAGCAAGAACCACAACTCTGGTTGCACTGGCATTTTGGTTATATTGCCTTTAATGAAGTGCAGGTCTGGACCCCGGGGGACCCACAAATTGGTGTCCCTGAATGCATCTTTTCATCAGGAACAAGACTATATGTGGTTTAGGGCGGGGATCTGAAAGGTTTTAAACGTTTTAGGAAGGGGGGCATGACACTGGCACACCTCGGGGGACCCTCTGAACCATTCATGCAAAACTTCATACTGTATCCCCAAGACTGGGAACTCTTCTGGACGAAATTTTGGCAGAAAGAAGAAGAAACGGAGCAAAACAATTAGTCTCCTTTCTGTCTTTGTGAGAGACTTACAAATGCAAGTGTTTAGGTTCGGTGTTGGCTTTAAGCGAGCACTATGGTCTACCACATGTCGGTGTTTTTTTCGGTGAATTTTCGGTATTTCTATAGGCTATATGTAAATATACCAGTACTCGTGTGACGGGTCAGACTTAGATCTGCATGGGAACATCATGCAGCCTATCCATTTCTTCAAGCCCCGATGGGCGGGGGCCTACTCTCTCTTGAGGATAGATTCATGTCTTTGTTACAGAAAACGAGTTGTTGTTACTGGTGAATTTTCTGAGTGGGCTCCAGCTTTGTCTGGGGTCCCACAAGGGACTGTCCTTGGGCCACTATTATTTTCCCTTTACCTTAATGATGTTTCAACTGAAACTGACTCAGAAGTAAGACTGTTGAAAGACGACTGTGTCTGCTACCGGGAAAATAGAGATGCACAGGATGCGCTGATACTTCGGTAAGATATAGACAGAATAGGATGTTGGCAACAAAAATGGGGTATGATATTTCATCCCATCAAATGCAATAACTAGGAAAAAGACCTTAAAATTGAGGCTTCATACACCTTAGAGGGAACTCTCCTTAAGCATGTGAATTCCATTAAATACCTTGGTATGACATTACACACGATTTGAGATGGAATACACTTATTAGCAATATGTGTACAGAGGTAAAATAGGAAGCTTTGTTTCCTATTACTGATTCTTCACCAGTTTTACCAGGATGTAAAAGAGGTGGCATATAAAGGATTTGTTCGCCCAATATTGGAATAAGGTAGTTGTATCTGGGACCTCAATGGGCTGGTCCTAAAGGAAGAAATTGAAAAGGTTCAGACTAAAGTTGCTAGATTGTAACAATTAATTACCGGTACTACTTTTGCCTCTGTCGTTATTTATTGCTTGTAATAGTTTGTCTTTACATGTATGTATTGCTTACACGTATATCTTTTTATTTTGGATAGCCGTTTGGCTATTTTGTGGGAAAGTAACTGTCCTTTCCGCTAATAGCTAGTGATGTTTTCATTAGGGTATAGTCACTTCATGTTCCCGTTTCTGTCCCTTTGGAGTCACTGATGGGAGATGTGAGGTAATTGTATTGATTCCTGATCATTGCCTTCACTTTTATTTTAAAACTGGAAGTATGACTGGAATTCTAGACAAATTAAGATGGGCGTTTCTCAAACAAAGGAGAAGAGACCGTAGCTCAGATTATTATACAAAGGCTTAAAGGGTGCTGCCAGCTTTCAAACAGATGTCATTATTCCCCAGCCAGGCGCTGTAGAAATCACCATTCACTGGCATTTCAGGGGTGCATACATTTACCGGAAAGCACCAAAATACCGGAAAGCAAACAAAAATACCGGAAAGCACATATAATTACCAAAAAGCACTTTGTAATTTTTTTTTTCTGCGGAGGAACATGTTAAAAATGAAATTTTGGCCTATGTATTTGATTTATATTGATAATTTTACCTAAAAAACTTAAACATTTATCCTTAATCCCCTAGGCCTTTTCCCGTTCTATTTTTAGAACCGGAAGTACGTCACGAAAAAACCTCCTATTGTCAGAATGACATGCAAGTTTCAAGAATTACACGCTGCTATCTATATCTATCTTCATATACTGCAGCAACCGTTTGAGAGTGTTATGTGCAGTTTAATGAACTTGAACCAGACCGTTCGAAATACATTGGTTAAATAATGTCGTCTTGATGTTCGTTCAACATAGGGTGACTATTCGGAGATCACCACCAAGTGACCATGTAAGGTTTACCAGGGTTTCCATTGCTTGAGCTGGGGTAGTGTCTCTGACTAAATACGGTGTATAACACGTCTGTTCAACAATTCACATGAAGATTTATCTGTTTAGCGGGTGGTTGGGGCTATATAGCCCTTAGATTTTCACATATATCGAGCCGATCGTTTGGGTTGGTAAAAATGGGAGATCCAGGAGAAAATCGGGCAGAACTTGTCTTTCACACATGCTTTTTCCGCGGGATGCGAACCACCAATTAAGCGAGTGGAACTCAGAGAAAAACCAAACAGAACTTGTCTCTTGCCACAAGTGAACTGAGCAGGGGCGCGAAACACAGCAATGAGCGACCTATTGAGGAAGAGTCAGGGCTCCTAACCACTAGGCAACCGAGACCCGTTGAAAAAAATGAATAGGTACAATGCAATGACAATGGCATGTTAAAGTGATGTTTTCATGCATTATAGAAGCAGTATTCATCTTTATTATATTGGAAAAAACAGAGGAAAAAAAAACAAATTTCATCAAGTGTTTTATTCTGTTGCAAAGATAGTTCTTTGAATAAACTATAAAAATCAGGAAGAATGAACAACATACTTACAACAAATCGCAAGTTATAAGTTCAGAGAGCAACCATAATTGTTCCAGATATGTTTTATATTGCAAAGTTCCAGATATGTTTTATGTTGCAAAGATAGTTCTTTGAATAAACTATAAAAATCAGGAAGAATGAACAACATACTTACAACAAATCGCAAGTTATAAGTTCAGAGAGCAACCATAATTGTTCCAGATATGTTTTATATTGCATTTAAATACAATTTTCTAATGTTTTCCCGTATATATAAGTGCTTTTTGGTATTTATATGTGCTTTCCGGTATTTTGGTTTGCTTTCCGGTATTTTTGGTGCTTTCCGTTAGTAACAATTCTGATTCAGTAACCATTCAGATTCAGACAGGTAGTTTTGATTAATATTTCCCCTCCAGCGCTACAGCCTCGGTTCGGCCCCCTAATAATTTACAAAATGGTTGACCAAAGTTACTCCCGATCCCAAAAGTTTATAACATGGTAGTGTATTTCAGTGTGAATCGTGATAAATATATGACAATAATATGAAGTCTTACAATGTATATGCGTGGTAGCTCAGTGGTTAGTGCATTGCCTATCATGCTAGATGTCCACGGTACGACTGCCGGCATTGGTAATAGAATCGCGGTGTCCGAAGATGTTCCACCCTTAGCAAAATGGAAGGCAGTTAAAAATTAAATGCAGTTGTGACTCAGCAGTTGAAAAGCAGTTTGAATCCTTCAGATGCAGTATTTACCTAATTTGCATATACTGTTTTATTACGAGACCAAAAGCAGTTTTTCTGCAGTTTTTCTAGCAGTTACAGTTAAAATGCAGTGAAAGTGCAGTGAAAACGACTGCATTTTGGGTGAAATATTTAAATGAGCTGAGCAGTTTTGTAAAACTGTTGACCAAATAAGGTTAGAAGTTTTTAAAACTGCAAACCATAATATAAGGTAAACAGTTTTTCAGTACTGCAGGAAAACTGCATATAACTTCTTTTAGACATTACTATAACAACCCCATGTGCTAAGCTCGAAATGTGGGAAAATTTTGATAGGTCCGTAAAACCTAAATAAAAAAAACTATCATATTCGACATATTTACCACACTGTGCATTTACCAGTTTTTTAACCAGTATAACAAGAGCTCCGCAAGCGGGGCATAATACACCTGTAGCAAGTTAATATTTGTTGGACCGCAACCTCACAACAATATGCACTACACCACAGTTATGGGGCCCTAACAATATGCACTGCCAAAATGTAGGTCTTGTGATGGTAAGTATGTGATGTTTCATAGGAGTAGGCAAGGTGAAGTTTTTTGGCTAGGGTGTGACAACACACGGACACAAGCAATATAGTTATGGCCAGAGTGGGGCCCTAACAACATGCACTGTTGCACATCACATCATGGTCTGACTATATATACCAAGTTTCAATTTGATCTAATGTTAAATGTCAGAGAAGTTAGCCAGAAATTGATGGACGATAACTTCGAAACAATATGTGCTACACAACCTCATAGTCTTACTACTTAACAATTTTCAGCATGATCCCTTGTTCCCTTGAAAACTGTAGAAGTTATCCAGAAACCAAAAAGTTTACAAAATTGTCAAAGTGGCATAACTGAAATATTTGGTGGACCATAACCTTGAAACAATATGCGCTACACCACCTCATTGTCTTACTGTCTATCAAGTTTCAGCTTCATTTGATGAAAATGTTCTGTAGGAGGAGATATCCGGAAATGAAAAAGTCAAATTTCTGTATTTTCAGCTTGATCAAATGTCAAATATAAGAGAAGTTAGCCAGAAATGAAATGTTGACAGAAATATTCAAAGAGGCATAACTCTGTAAATATTTGATGGCCCGTAACCTCGAAACAATATGCGCTACACCACCTCATTGTCTTTCTATCTACTAAGTTTCAGCTCGATCGGATGAAAACTTTAGGAGGAGACTCCGAGTTATCCGGAAACAAAAAGTTTACAAAAATTTTCAAAGGGGCATAACTTTGTGAATAGATGGTGGGCTGTAACCTCGAAACAAAATGCGCTACAACACCTCATAGTCTTACTGTCTACCAAGTTTCAGCTTCACTGGATGAAAACTGTAGGAGGAGTTATCCGGAAACGAAAAGTTTACAGACGGACTGACGGATAGCTGGACGCCGACCCCATAACAATAAAACAGGCGTATAAAAAATTGTGTTTACCCCAGGAGATCAATTTCATGATGGACACACCTGGAGAAACGGTGTGAGATCTGCCATGCATGCAGCAAGGCAGCCACCTGAAGGGGACCAACTAATGTGGATCATGTTGCCCCTGTATCTGCACATTATCAAAATCCAGTGATGATCATTGAAAATAATATTATCAGGACAGAAAATTTTGATTCAGTCAGCAAATTTTCAAAACACTACGTAATTAAACATGATTTTAAATAACTAAATATGCATCACAGAGGTGCTATAAATTAGAGAACACAAACAATCTGATGCCATTGATAAAAAGCTGACTGCAGTCACATCGCTATCGAAACAATACAAATTTGCTTTGAATCTCTGTGTTGAGGCACCTCACATCCATGCAGTTAACCAGCGTCTATTGGGTCCGTGGTCTGACAAAATGTCATTCAAATCTTAACAAAGACCATGATATTCTAACAAATATGCCTTCAGTCCCGCAAATACTTATTCTGTCCTGCAAAAGATTTCAGTCTGTCTGACAGCTGTCCTGCATCAATAGAAAATATTTCGTGATGACTGATCTCTCATCCCAAACCCTCTCCCATCCGTCCAAATATTTCACAAAGACCCAAATATATTTCAAAATTCTTATAATGATGTATCTGACGAAATGACACAGGGCCGAAAAGGACTCATCGAAATAGGCCGAACGACCAAACTCAAAATAAAGGCCGAAACGTCCCTTTCCCACAAGCTGTGCCATAGTATTTGCTCATTTCTTTATTTTTCCACAAAAACGCGGATGTACCATCGCAGCATTTATTGATAATTGATGTATATTATGTTTATCTAACCTAAAAGTTCTTCCCATCCCCAAAAATGAGTAAAATGCCGTCGATTTTTTTTTTTTTTTGAATTCTCGCGGCGTTTCTGCTTCAGACAATAGAGGAAGTGACACGGAATACCGGAATCCACCAAAAATACGGAATCGCCGAATCACACATAAATCTTTTTGTCGGTAAATCGACAAGTGTCCTAAACGAAGTGAGAATTTGATAGTCTTTTCCCACGTCTTCTTCTTTGCTCAAATTAATACAGACGAGTTCTCGCTGACTGACCACTGGACAATTTGTTATGAAATTTGGGGCTATGACATACAGTTTTCAAACTTGTGTGTTTCAATTGTTGAACTCAAAATGGTTCTCAGGGGCATGTTCCGTCCCCTCCATTTCAGGAACTCAGTATCACTGAAGGCCTAATATCTCATTAGAATCAGAATGTCACTGATAACACGTCATAAGACATTAATTCACCGGGACCTGTCAGAATCAGAATCAGAATTGTTACTGGTGACACGTCAAATGACATTCATACACCAGGACCTGTGATATGGGAAGTTAGTCCCTAGCTCTAACCAAAGAGGTAAACTTGGAACACAGTCATCAGCACCTTCAGCTGTCGAAATAATCGAATCGGGAAGGGCATTCCAATCTCTAATGGTTCGGGGGAAGAATGATTCTTTATAAATGTCCGTTCTTGCAGTAAGGGTCTGAAACGCCAATGAATGGTGATTTATACAGTGCCTAGCCGGGGGGACAAGGCCATCCGTTGGAATGCTAGCAGCACCCTTTAGACCTTTGTATAAAAGGATGAGCCTGCTGATTTTCCTCCTTTTCTTTAGAGACTACCATTTTAATTTTCCAAGTATTCCAGTCATGCTCCCCGTTTCAAAGCAGAAATTGCCTGTTACAAATCTAGCAGCTCTATTCTGAACTTTTTCAATTTCTTCGTTAAGGACCACTCCATTTGGGTCCCAGATGCAACTGCCATATTCCAAGATTGGGCGAACAAGACCTTTATATGCTGCTTCTTTTACATCCTGAGGACACTGATGAAGATTACGCCTCAGGAAACCAAGTGTTCTATTTGCCTACGTACACATGTTGCTAATATGAGTATTCCATCTCAAGTTCTGTGCGATTGTCACTCCAAGGTATTTAATGGAGTCGACATTCTCGAGGACCGTTCCCTCTAAGGTGTAGGAAGCCTCAACTTTATTAGATCTCTTCCTAGTTATCTGCATAATGTTGCATTCAACTGGCTGAAATCTCATGCCCCATTTTCGGGCCCAACATCCTAATCTATCATTGTCATTCTGAAGTTTCAGTGAGTCATCTGTATCTCTAATTTCCCGGTAGCAAAGACAGTCGTCTGCGAACAGTCTT
Source organism: Lucinisca nassula (assembly GCA_963580285.1). Taxonomy (NCBI): domain Eukaryota; kingdom Metazoa; phylum Mollusca; class Bivalvia; order Lucinida; family Lucinidae; genus Lucinisca; species Lucinisca nassula. Next base: position 106,602,666 of record OY757023.1, on the reverse strand, counting down.
ATTTCTGAGTCAATGTCGGTGGAAATATCATTGATGTACAGGGAGAATAACAGCGGACCAAGAACAGTCCCTTGTGGGACTCCAGACAGAACTGGAGCCCACTCTGAAGATTCACCATTAACAACAACACGCTGTTTTCTGTAGCAAAGAAAGGAATCTATCCATTTGAGAGTCTCCCCTCCCCCCCCCCCCCCCAATTCCGTTACCAAACTAGAGCTGTCAGTGAAGAAACTGACTAGGGCCCCGGCAGCGCTATCAGAAATTTGTGGACGGACAGACGGAGTGATTACTATAGGGCACCCACACTTTCAGTGCGGGGCCCTAATAACTTAGATTTAAGAAGTTCATGAGGTGGGGTGTCAAAAGCCTTCTCAAAGTCCGGAATAAATGTGTCCACTTGTCCCCCTTTGTCCAAGATTTTTGCCCAGTCATTAATTACTTTGCTCAGCTGAGTTTCACAACTATGCCTTTTCCTGAATGCATGTTGTCTGTCTGACAAATGTTTATGTTCATCCAATTGGGCCATGATGTTCGAGCAGACTATATGTTCAAGCAATTTACACATAACACAAGTCAGAGACACAGGGCGATAATTACGGGCAAGAGCCCTATCTCCTTTTTTGAAGAGTGGACAAATGTTCGCTTAGAGCCATTCTTTGGGGATTTCAGCCGTATCAAGAGACTGTTGAAACAAGTGTGCAAAAACTGGACCCAACTCATTTGCTAGTTCCTTCAGGACTCTAGGATGAAGTTCATCAGGTCCTAAGGCTTTAAGTTATTTAGACAAATTGTGGGTATTCCGATGGGTACTAATTGCGCACCTCTTGTGGCTGATCTGTTCTTGTATTGTTATGAAAGAGACTTCATTTTGTCGCTTTCCATTGATAACCAATCTGAAATTATTGAAGCTTTTAGCTCTACTTCTAGATATTTAGATGATTTATTAAATATTGATAATACCTATTTTGATGGTTTGATCAGTCAGATTTACCCCCTTGAACTTCAGTTAAATAAAGCAAATTCTTCTGATACCGAGGCCCCGTTTTTGGATTTACATCTGTCTATTGTAGATGGATTTGTTTCGTGCAAAATTTATGATAAACGCGATGACTTTGATTTTGAGATTGTAAATTTTCCTTTTTTGGATGGTGATGTTCCTCGTGCGCCATCCTATGGCGTTTATATTTCGCAATTAATTCGATTTGCTAGAGTGTGTAGTCATGTAACTGACTTCAACACTCGTAATAAATTATTAACGGCTAAACTCCTTAATCAGGGTTATCGGTACCATAAACTACGCAAAGCCTTTTCAAAATTTTATAGACGCCATTCTGATTTAATTTCAAAATTCAATATTGGACTTAAATCTCTTCTGCAACAAGGTCTATCGGAACCCGAATTTTATGGTGACTTAGCATATAAATTCAGAAAAATATATAACCGCAATGACTTCAGCACCCAATTTCGTAAAATCATTCTTCGATATAAAAAGATTGGGTACAACATGGATATTATACGACAGACTGCATGCATGGTAGTTAACCCAATCACGGTTGGCAACTTTGCTTCCCTCTTTAATTGCACGCCGGTGGGTCAGGCCTCAGATTCTATGACGGCTCCAACGTAAAGGCTTATTGAGAATTAGAGAGATCTAATTCAAGGTAATGTTGGTTGGTGCCTGATGCTCTGTCTCTGGTCGGGCTCATCGGAGTCTAACTGTTGGTTTTCTTTTGCTCCAGCATTTCAGTGGTTTCTTGCTGTCGAGTCCTCACCGTTGTCTCACCTCTGTGGTTCTTTGATTTTTGTGTTCACGGAGATGTTGCACTGATGAGTTAGGAGGCCTTCATGCGGACTGAACAAATTATTTGTCTAAATCGCGACGGAAGTAAGGGCGAGGATTGTGGCCACGTAAAATCGATTTAAGCCCCCCAGTGGAAATCTTCCACTGACCGTTCCAAGGCGGCTCTTCTGTGGCGATTTATTTATGTTGTTGTTTGTTACTTACTGTGTGTATCACTTGTGTCTTTTGGTTTTGGATGGCCATATGGCCATTTTGTGGGAAAGTAACTGTCCTTATGGCCTTCCTTTGTTTGGGTTTCCATTATGGTCTGGTCGCTTAATGTTTGTATTTCTTTCCCTTTGGTGTCTTTTATGGGTGGAGTAAGTTAATTGTATCAATTCCTGATCTTTGTTTTACTTCTACTTTACTAGGGTTTAAGCCTTGAAGTAACTTGATTACTCCTGCAGCTGACACAACAATATTATCCATGAATGGGACCGATCATCCAGTCAATGGAACCTCCGTGAACTCAGTTTGATCTGTGATCATGCGGGAAGTAATTTAAGTTCCTAGCTCTCATAAAAGAGATAAATTTAGCTACACTATTCTCTGCACCTTCTTTCGAGGAAATGATCAAATCGGGCAGGGGGAATCGGAACCTTTGTAAGCGTTAGTTTTTGCAATGAAGATAGATACATATAAAGGTGTAAGAAGCTTTTTTCCTACTCTAGACATTTTCAATTTCTTCTCGAAGGACCACTACTTGGAGGTCCCAGCTACAACTACGAGATTCCAAGATTGGGGCAAACAAGTCTTTTACATGCTGCCTCGTTTACTTTTATGTCATAAGGACACTGACAAGATAGATGCAAGTTTAATACCTTTATTCGTTTGTCAAAATTTACTCCCGACTTTTACTCCCGACCGTCACTCCCGGCTTTTATACTTTCCCCGCTAAAATACGTCACTTCCTTTCGAAAACTACAGAAGACAGCGTCTGCATATTTCAACCAAAAAAAACCCAAGTTCAATCAAATTTTGGCCGTTTCAAGGATAAGAACAACTATTTGAAGATAGATATCAACTATACATAGCAAATTGAAAAATTACTAGGTTAGTGCAATAGTAATTTTTGGTTATAAGCAATAACGTACGGTCATTACACTTGCGACATCAGTTTTCGTGGTACAGTGCTGTAGGCTAATTCTGCGCACTTCTATCTATCTATCTATCTATCTATCTATCTATCTATCTATCTTCTGATACTGCGTCGGTCACATTTGACCATTACCGCAGGTGTATATTACATACACTCCAGTTTTGCAGGATGAAAGCCTACACAGTAATCATGTAATTACGGTAGGGATCTTTAACCTGCACAGGGGATGGTTCTCCCTGCACAGGGGGCCTCCAGTTAACGTCCCGATCCGAAGGACGGTGCACTTAATGACATTCATCCCTGCAAATGATGCCATTGCGCACTTAAGACTTTGAGCTTTTGTTTCATCCATTCCAGGGATCTAAAACCTATTTTGCAACACTATGCTATACAGTTGTCTTAGCTTGTTAAAAGACAATAGCAACCTTTAATTTCTCTGGTGCAGTTATGTTGTGGTCTGTCTTTAAATAGACACACCCCCATGTTAAGACGCCATCACTTTTGTCTGCTAATTCCGCGCACCCAAACAATAACATCCAGTCAAGATACAATACTTTAGACAAGGAAAGATGTTGTGTTGTTATACTTGATTTGTCATGTGTTTATTAAATGCTGATGGTCCAGTTGGTTGAAAAAAATAGATGTCTGTAAAAAAAATATCAAAATTACAGTCGGGTCTTATGATGTTGCGCGTCTTACGAACTTGCGCATCTCGCGGAACGTGTTTTGGGAAACCCGTCCAGTTGTTGACAGTCGTTTGTTTCGAGAAAATTTCACAGAAAAATCGCTAATATCCAGTTACTAACTGACAAGTCTTCGAACATAGTTTCACAAAGAAAGAGTAAGTTAAAACGTACCTGCATGTTGTTTTGTTTACATACTACGTCATCCTAATTAATTATTCATGAGGTCAACCCACTGACCCACTTTCACCCTCAAAGAAACTCGCTCGATTAAAAATCAGATTTTCCATCAGTTTCTTTAGTTTCTGGCGATCAGGATGAATTTTCTATCAACAGATTCACAACTTGTAACATGTATAATCTCCAGAATAAACAGAAAAGTCCAATACTGTCTAGCGAGTCAGCAGACGGTCTTTTCCCCGCCATTGCTGTGATTCAGAGAGGCCCGAACCGCACGTCGATTTTTAAAAGTATGGAAGCCAATTAGTGTCATATTTTAACTGATTCCTATGTGTCATGTTTTACAACATCGGGGAGACCCGGTGCTGTGATAAGTCTCTTTTACAAGAAATAAACCAACGAGGCAGGCTCTTAACGTTTATTCAACATTGAACAAACGTTAATTTCCTACAGTGTGCATTATAAACGTAATATTAGCCTTAGGTAAGTTCAGTCCCATTTTCTTTTCAGTCCAGCCAGTATGTCCAAGTACGGGTACTTAAAGCTCCATGATGCATATAGAGATGTCAGAGAGAAAGGTTTTGCCATCAGAAAGGCTGCAAGACTTCATGGGCTCCCTGAATCTACACTGAGATGGAGACTATCAAACAGTAAGGGTGAAGATGTCAAACGAGGTGGTCCAACTCTCTTCACGAGGGCTCAAGAGGAAATGCTAGCCGAGCACTGTGTGGCCATGGCTCATCTTGGCTATGGATTTTCGAGGTGGCAGGTCCTGGAGATGTCGAAGAACATGTGTGAAGCTACCAGCACAGAGAAAGAGCCTACAAAGAACTGGTTCTACAGCTTCCTTAAACGATTTCCTGAGCTGAAAATGACGTGTCCCAAAAAAAGGGAGAAGTCCCGTGATGATGCAGTCAATGAAGATACACTAAATGCATATTTTGAAGAACTAGGCCAAGTGTTAGATAAACATAATTTGAAGAACAATCCCCAGTTTATTTGGAACGTGGATGAAACGGGCATTTCTTTAGATCATAACCCACCCAAAGTTCTCGCCAGGTCAGGAACAAATCCCCATTGTGTGACCTCTGGAAGATCAGCCACAACTACAGTAATTGCTGCTGTTAGTGCTCTTGGAGAGACGATACCACCCTATGTCATATTCAAAGGCGAAAGGCTGTCTAGGGACATTCGATCGGAGGGTTTAAAGGGCACTGAGTATAGGTCTTCACAGAGTGGCTGGTCAAATTCAAACTTATTCCTTGATTTTTTCACTAATCACTTTATGCATCACGTTACCACCCGACCTTGTGTTCTCCTCTATGACGGCCATTCAACACATGTAACCATTGACGTGATAGAAGCAGCAAGGCAAGAAGATGTCCACCTTTTCGTATTACCCCCTCACACAAGTCACTGTCTCCAGCCTCTTGATGTGTCTGTGTTCAGCCCATTTAAAAGGAGCCTCAGTTCTGAATGTCACAAATTTCTGCATGCGCATCCAAACCGTGTGCTTGTAAAAGAAGATTTGCCAAATATAATCGGTAATGCATTTATCAGTTCTATGACTGTGAGCACCATAATGTCTGGCTTCAGAAAGACTGGGATATTCCCTTATGATCCTTCTGCTCCCCGTGTTTCACCCCCTGAAATATCAAAGCAAAAGCCAGAAAGTAAAGTAACAAGGAAAGAACGCAAAGATAACAGAAGTGTTAAAATCTTACTTCAGGAAAAGGCAAATGAATTTAATAAGTTGAAAGAAAGTCATGAATCAAAGAAAAAAAGGAGCACTTTCGTCCCCCCTTATGGTGCAGCAATAACAGAGGACGTGCATTATGAAAAAAAGAAAATCATAGAGAAAGCAAAGAAAGAAACAGAGGAGAAAAGAGAAAAACGTGAACAAGTGAACAAAGAGAAATGTGGGCTGAAAAAAGGTACAGTCAAAAGGAAATTGACATTTAACCCCCCATATTCTCACTCCCAGCAGACAGGCCCAAGTCAGCAAATTGTGGAAAATAAAGATGTAGAATGTAATAAGAAAATTAAGGTTAGTTCCTGCAATGAAAGTAAAACAAAGGAAGCACAAAAGAAAGGAAAAGGATCCACACAACATTCTGAGAGAGGAAAGGGACCAGCTAAAAAAGGGAGCAAACAGATCGTACCAGTTATCGAAGAATATAATGAGGATGCTGAAGTGTGCTCTATTTGTGGAAAGTGGCAACCAGATGGGCTTAACCTAAACCTGCAAATACAATTTGTGACATGGGGTCAGTGTGAGCAGTGTGGTGGCTGGGTACATCTGAAATTCTGCACTTCTGTTCGGGAGCTGTCTGATGAACAGGAGTTCAGGTGCCCTAAATGTGAAAATGAACAATAAACTTTTTTTTAACCTTGTAAATAAGTTCTTAGTTACCATTTGTTTATTTATTCAACTATTTGTCTGTTTCAAACATTTGTGTTTTCACTTCTATGAAAAAATATTTTTATGTTTACTGTTTGAATGGGCCACCATACCTACTCACACTGACATGGGGAAAGCCTCATCATGACGTCACAAACCTGTCATACAGCTACTGCGCAAGTACATAAGACATTTGACCTCTTGGGGAAAACATGGTGGTAAGTGACTTAGTCGTTGAAATCTTTAATGATTTTGCATGTTTTTCTTTTGTTTTCAGCGTATTATTTTCTATTTGATATCAGTATAGATTATAGGATAGTTTTTATTTTTGTGTGAAGGTTTAAGCATTTCAAAAATACCGGAATAAAGCTTAGGTGCGCAAGATCATAAGACAGCATCGTAAGTAAGGGCCTGTGGCACTCATTAAGCCTGATTCAGGTAAAAACAAAAAATACATTTCTTTCTTCCAGTTTACCCCCCAAGTGTCATCCAAAATAATATTTGAAGCTTTATTTTGATACCTGTCAAAGAAAATTGAAAAGATTTAATCAGGTTCATTTAATTTTGAAATAATCCGAATGCGCCGAATTGGCAGATGCGCAGAATTAGCCTACATGACTGTATTTATTATTTTTTTTGTTAACTGTCGGACCCATCAATGGGTGGGTCCGAGGTTAACTGGATCATGGAAAATTGATTTCTTTTGGAAGTCATTTGCCTGGCTTTAATTGTTTTCCAAACCGTCATTTTAAGTCTATGGAGTACTCGAAGGTAAGAATTTGCTCCCTGGGAGCAAATTCTTTCCTTGCTCCCTAGAACAAATTCTTTCGGTATGTACAAACATTGGATCGGACCCAATTACCGGATCGGACCCTACTTGTTATGGCTGTAACCATACAGTCACCCATAATCCGCGCCTTCTCTGACGTTCTAAAAGCCTTTTTTTATTTTCTGATTTGGCGGCTGGTCACTACAGCCATATATCTCGGGTTAAGTCACCCCACGATATGATATGTATCACGATACATGCCTCACGATACTACTATGGCCCTTTCAAGATCATTTCACTTATATCGAGCCTATTGTTAATCAGAGGTGGCAAATACCGGCATACCCACAGAAAAACCACGTAACCTTCAGTTACAGAACTTGGGGTCTCACATGTGGACCGAACAAGACTCAAAGACCTGATGATTTAGAGTCAGGGCTCTTTTCCACAAGGTCACATGCCTGTGTTAAACTACGATTACCAAGAAAATTGCAATGATGACTTTTAAAGTAACCAGAAGGCAACTTGGCAGGCGACAGTTGTGAGTCGCATCTTTAGGGATTAAAACATATGTTGCTAGTTCTTATTGCTATCGTGTCAGTGAGGCATATCTAACAAGAACCCACAAAAAAAACACACAAGAACCAACACGAAGTTAGAATATCAATATTTAATTATCGTTGTTACTAAGGGGCTATGCATGAAAATAGCATATCTTACAATGAGTGTCTCATGCATACCATAAAAAAGCAATATTTTTATTTTCTTACCAAGTTATTAGATGTACATTTATTTTGATCCCCGTAAACAAACTTTTATATACTAAATGTAGGTTTCAGGGATTTTCCTACCCTTCAAAATCAGGGTCCAGGGACCGCTGGGTTTGCGAAAAACAGCTCGCTAATATTTATATTTGGGAATTTAAATCAGCTGTAACTTTGTCAATTTTTGTTCAATTTTCATGATTTTTTTATCAAAATGTAGCACATCATCAGAAATTGGGAAATCTGTTATAAAGTTTGGGAATATCTGTCTCTAAATTGGGAAAAATAGGGGTCGATTACCGGCCCCAAAGTTGCACTAGGAAAATCCCTGGGTTTACAGTTAGTATACGTCATTTTTGTATTTCTGCTTAAAGGCATAGATTGAAGGTACTCATTAGAAAGGTCTCGTCAAGGCGTTTCTAATGAGTATCAAAGCCGAGGCGGTTCTAACGAGTATCTACGATCTATTTTTAGCAGATTTGTAAAAAATGTCAGACATCTTATCTGAAAAATTAATTCATTAAATTTGTGGTATAATTTTCAATATACTTTACCAGACATTTTTGTAATGGCACGCGCGCATGCACATACAACCCATAAAGGCAAATCATTTGCATATGCAGAGACGCCATGGCAGGGGGGGGGGATAACTCCGATAAATTCGGACGGGGATGTGTCGCTGGGGCTCAGAAAATGTACTCGAATCAAAATTCACCAAAAGTGCAAACTGAAGCAACATCACAAACACACAAACGCTCACCAAAAAAAAAAAGCCACAGTGACCATGAATTTTGCTATATTACTTCTTCAATCTAGTAAGCAGGTCCATACACTGAAGGGAGAGGGGATAGAATATCCTTCGTACTTTTTGGTGTGTGTGTTCTTATCATTAACTTGTTTTATACTCATAACTTTGAAGCCCAAGCCCAAATCAAGATTTTTTTTTCTGATGATTTGCCTCCCCCCCACCCACTCCCCCACACACACACACTTCCCGGGAAATACCTGAACTTTGCACTCCATTTTTAACATTTATGGCTGGAAGAGTTCATAAACCATTACTTAACGGATTAATTTGTTTGTTTGATTTGGGGCTTACTTGCCTCAAGATACGATACATATCACGATACTACTTTCTTGCTTAAATCACAGCTCAAAAATTTTCAAACTGGCTCAAAACCATCTCAGAGTTCAATCTTTTGTAACAAAGCCTTTTTTAAGATGCCCATATTTGTCATAGAAGTGATCAATTTAGCTCAGTAACAATTCAGATCTTTGCAATTTGTTATAAAAATGGTCCTGAAATGTGTTAAAGCTGTCATTTTCTTTGGAAATTGTACTTTTTGGCGTATTGTCGGGTATCGAGATATTAGCCCCACGATACGATATACGTATCGTCAGCCAAAGTATGGCGATACAATACGATTTCAATGAATCGTTTCACCCCTACCCGACATTGAGATGAAATGACATCTCAAGCCCTGCCACTGCCACCCAATGAAACCAATAGGGTTTAAACATGGACGGTCCGACTCGCACCACTTTTCCTTTACAGGCTTAGAACATCTAAGCAGTTTACTGGTTCTCATGTGCAGTCCGTTTCAGCTTTGCGCGGAAGCATCATGCAGCCCAATCAAATTTCATTTTTTAAGAAAATGCTTGTCAGTGCAACTACCGTCTTTATTTCTTGGTCTGTACCAGACTTGGTAGACATATTGCTAAGGGACTGCAGATATGCATGATGATATACGAATAATGATCGGACCCCTTGGGGTCATGGGTTGAGGTCAAAGGTCAATTTTAGAAAAGGTGGATATTTGCGATGGTGCACCATCTATTTTTTTTCCGTATTGAAGATATGAGGTAAAAATCATTTTGTATGCTAAAAATCTCTCTCAACTATGCATAAAGAATAAAATATCGAAGAAAATTTGAGCATAGCACAGAAACCGGGTCCGGTCCAGTAATTGGGTCCCATCTGGTCTGATCCTGTGATTGAACGTACCCAAATTCTTTCCTTGCTCCCTAGGAGCAAATTCTTTCCTTTAAAAGTAGCTTGTGGTACAGTCAAATACCCAGTTCCTGATCAGTCACGTGTCGTGCTTGCTGCTCAGAACATTTGATACCTTTTTCAAGATAATTATCCCTCTAGTACAAAATGCACATAAACATTCTCCCTATTTTATTCGGCTGACCTTCAGGATTGCAGAATACGAGACCACGATTAGACCCCAGTTGCGGATCACGGTACCCAGTTGCAGATCACGAGGTATAAAATAGGGTTAAGCTATTTGGAAACAATCAAAATATGTCATTTTCTTTTCAGTGGCACTCAGTAAACATTATCAGTTTAAAGTTGTGTCTCCGGTCTGTTAATCTGTCTTTCTGTCTCACGCCTCTCACACTTGCCTCTGTAGCTAAGTGAAGTGGGTAAGAGCGCTGAATCTTATATTAACTAGTTCTCTCACCGCTTCTGTTCGAGCATGGCTTGGGTCACATAGGAGACGCCATGTTCTACAATGGAAGGTTACTTAAGATGACTGCTATATCTGCTCGTCTGATCTGTGTTTATAGCAATTAATCGTGTTATCATATTTAATCATTTTTTCTCTTGTGCGTGTTGCTAGAAAATAATCGTGTGAACATATTTAATCAGTTTTACTCTTGTGCGTCAAAATTTAGACATCGGAAATACCAACGTCATTTTACTTGCGATTGGTCGACAAATGTGTAATTCAGGTGACTGTTTGCATTGTGCATGCGCCAATTACCTCCCCAGTGAAGAACCTCTTTTATCTGGTTGTCAAAACATGAGTGTTGACAGTATAGTTTCAATGAGATTTTTGAATATTTATTGTGTAATTAAATTCATTTCTTCTTCACAGAATTACCTAATCCTTGACATTTTGTATTTTTAGCTCGCCTGTACGAAGTACATGGAGAGCTATTGTTGTCACCTCGGATGGCGTGCGCGTGCGCTGTGCGCGTGCGCTTCACACTGCGTTAAAGTTTTTCAAATGCTTATATCTCAACAGTCACTCATCACAGAGCACTCATATTTGGAACTTTAGTACCTGGGAGGGTCTTCTGATGTTCAAAGATAACAGACCCCTGGGGTCATGCCCCGGGTTGGGGCTTGGGGTCAAAATCTAGAACACCTAATGCGCTTCACACTGCGTTAAAGTTTTTCAAATGCTTATATCTCAACAGTCACTCATCACAGAGCACTCATATTTGGAACTTTAGTACCTGGGAGGGTCTTCTGATGTTCAAAGATAACAGACCCCTGGGGTCATGCCCAGGGGTGGGGCTTGGGGTCAAAATCTAGAACACCTATGTAATACTATGTTAAAGTTTTTGAAATGCTTATATCTCAGCAGTCACTCATCACAAAGCATTCATATTTACAACTTGGATACCTGGGAGTGTCTTCTGAGATTCCAAGACCCCCCCCCCCTCCGGGTTCATGCCTGACAGTGGGGATGGGGTTGGGCTAGGGGTCAAAATCTAGGACAACTTTGTAATTTGTTGTATACATTTCCCCTTATGCTAACAAGTTATAGACAGAATTGGTTATACATCAGCCAACCAAGTGACGTTGGTTCAAGTGTAAAAGGGTGAAGGTCATGTTGACCTTTATTTCATGGTCCAGTGATTTTGCCTTTTATCTTGAAGACTATTTGTTGGAGAAATGTCATACCTGGGATATTAGTTCCATGTGACCCCATGATTGACCTCAAAATATATCTAGGTCACTGTGACCTATATTTCATGGTTCAATGATTTTGACTATTATCTCGAGTACTATTTGATGGAGAAATGTCATACCTGGATTATAATTTCCATGTGACCTGATAATTGACCGCAAAATATATCTAGGTCAGTGTGATCTATATTTCATGGCTCAGTGATTTTGCCTATTATCTCGAATACTTTTTGATGGAGAGATGCCATACCTTGATTATTAGTTCCATGTGACCCCATGATTGACCTCAAAATATAGCCAGGTCAATGTGACCTATATTTCATGGTTCAGTGATTTTGCCTATTATCTTGAATATTTTTCGATGGAGAAATGTCATACCTGGGTTATTAGTCCCATATGACCCCATGCTTGACCTCAAAATATGTCTAGGTCACTGTGACCTATATTTCATGGTTCAGTGATTTTGTCTATTATCTTGAATACTATTTGATGAAGAAATGTTACACCTGGATTATTTATTCCATGTGACCTGATTATTGACCACAAAATAAATCCAGGTCATTGTGACCTATATTTCATGGTTCAGTGATTTTCCCTATTATCTTTATTACTATTTGATGGAGAAATGTCATACCTGGGCTATTAGTTCCATGTGACCCCATGATTTACCTCAAAATATATCTAGGTCACGGTGACCTATATTTCATGGTTCAGTGATTTGCCTATTATCTTTAATAATTTTTCATGAAGAAACATCCTGCCTGGATTATTTATTCCATGTGACCCCATGACTGACCTCGAAATTATATCTTGGTCAGTGTGACCTAAATTTCATGATTCAGTGACTCTGCCAAATTGACTAATATTTTTTCTATATTTTTTTAAAAAACTTCAGTCCTGAATTATAAGTTCCATGTGACGAGATGATTGACATAGAAATATATCTAGGTCAGTGTGACCTATTTTCATGGTTCATTGATTTTGCCTTATAATTCGTACACATTGTGATTCTGAAATGTAATATTTGGCATATATGTTCCATTCGACCTGGTCACTGACCTCAAAATGTATCTAGGTGTGTGTGACCTATATTTCATGGTTCACTAATTATACCTTCTATGTTGAAAGCGCGAAACAGGCGAGCTATGCTGTCTGGCGACAGCTCTTGTTGAAGTATTATATGATAGAACCAGTCTCTTCTGACATTTTATAGCACATTTTGTTGCCTAAAAAGCGTTTTTAAACTACCCACCATTATGACAAAATGAAGTGGCTGCGCTTTATTTAACGAACGGAAAAAAGATTAAAGCAGGTTTATTTTCCGTCTAAATTTATATGAAAAAGAAGCAGTTGAATGTCCAAAATGATTCATAGCAAACAATTTTGATAGGACTGCAATTTAACAACAGTGGTTACAGAAAATAAACATCAACAGTAGAGTATGGAACCGGAAGTTATTTTGCCCACCAGAGAAAAGTGAGGCTAATGACCGTTTACCCAGTTTTCACCCATTATTTGAAACCACTTCAATGATGCGCGTGGCAGGTAACATCCAGATCCGAAAGGCAGTGCACTTAATGGCATTCATCCCTGCAAATGATGCCAATGGAGCCGGTTTTATCGCCACTGCCTGGGATCGAACCCGGGACCTCCAGCATCAGAGGCAAACTTGTGCACTAACAGCTGAGCTATCACGCTCTAAACATACAAAAAAAATTGATCTGTGACCTTGACCTACTTTAAAGAAAAACATAGACTACTTTAACGTTGGTCATAACTTTTGAACCATTTGAGATAGAGGCTGAGCCTTCACATTTGGCATGTTGGTTCCTTGTGGCAAGGGGTTTCCAAACATACAAAAAAAATTGACCTGTGACCTTGACCTACTTCAACATCGTCCATGACTTTTGAACCATTTGAGTTAGAGCCTTCATGTTTTGCCTGTAGGTTCCTTGCGACAAGGACTGCAAGACCATACAAAAAATTTTGACCTGTGGCCTTGACCTATTTTAAAGATAAAATTATTAAAATCTTGACCTTGGCCTGTGACCAACTTCGAAAAAAGAATGACCATGCCCGGCGACATATTCCTGTTTCACAAACACATCTTGTTTCTGGGCTTGTGAATTTCTACTTTGAAAAATAGCCAATCAGTCGGGAAACATTCAATTTTAATTGACTTGGGATTTGTTCGATTTATTGCAAATGACCTCTGTTGCATGTAAGACCCCTGCCCAACTAACACACAAGATCAACCACTGTTTTTATCTCATTCCGCCATCAACAGTTTGGATCACATGTAATCATTTATTATGCTCCCCGAAAAATTTCGGGGGAGCATAAAGTCGCCGCTTCGTCCGTGAGGCCGTCCCGCTCTTGTCAGCAGGAATTCTCAGAAACTACTGGGCGAATTTCAATGAAACTTCATGGGACTATTAAGTATCGAAGGTGGATGTGCATTTCACCTGCGTGTTTTTGTTCGATGATTTTTCCAACAGTTATGGCCCTTTGATAAATTTGCATGAATATATAGGCCTGGGTACTGTTCATGTCCACGCGAATTCTCAGCAACTACTTGCAGAAATTCAACAAAACTTCAATGGAACCTTAAGCAGCAATAAAGGATGCGCATATTATCCGTGCTATCTGGTTAGATGATTCGTCACAGAGTTATGGTACTTTGTTTAAAGCTGCAGTGGTAGGTCACTGTGGTTATTTTTAGAAAAAACATTGTCATCACTCTGGTGCCTACATTTATGGATGGTTTTTAATATAATTTCACAAAAATTTCTGGTATAATAATATCTTGAGCATGTTCGAATTTCAGGGTCCTGGGCTCAAGGTCAAGGTCACTTCGGCTATTTTTAGAAAAAAAACTTTGTCATAGCTCTAGCGGTGTCATTTGCTGATGGATTTTAATATAACTTCACACAAATGTTGGGTGTGATAATATCTCAAGCAAGTTTGACTTTCAGGGTCCTGGGATTAAGGGCAAGGTCACTGCGGCTATTTTTAGAAAAAACATTGTTTTTGCTCTAGTGCCTACATTTATTGATGGATTTTAATATAATTTCACACAAATGTTGAGTGTGATAATATCTCGAGCAAGTTAAACTTTCAGGGTCCTGGGCTCAAGGTCAAGGTCACTGTAGCATTTTTTAGAAAAAAACTTTGTCATCGCTCTAGCGTCGTCATTTGCTGATGGATTTTAATATAACTTCACACAAATGTTGGGTATAATAATATCTCGAGCAAGTTCAACTTTCAGGATTCTGGGGTCAAGGTCACTGTGGTTATTTTTAGAAAAAAACTTTTTCGTGGCTCTAGTGCCTACATTTATTGATGGATTTTAATATAATTTCACACAAATGTTAGTATGATAATATCTCGAGCAAGTTCACCTTTCAGTGTCCTTTGCTCAAGGTCAAGGTCACTGTGGCTATTTTTAGAAAAAACCTGTCATCACTCTAGCGTCTTCATTTTCTGATGGATTTTAATTTAACTTTACACAAATGTTGAGTATAATAATATCTCGAGCAAGTTCAACTTTCAGGATCCTGGGGTCAAGGTCACTGTGGTTATTTTTTGAAAAAAAACCTCTGTAATCGCTCTAGTGCCTACATTTATTGATGGATTTTAATACAATTTCACACGAATGGTGTGTATGATAATATCTCGAGCAAGTTTGACTTTCAGGGTCCTGGGCTCAAGGATAAGGTCACTGCGGCTATTTTTAGAAAAAACTTTGTCATAGCTCTAGCATCGTCATTTGCTGATGGATTTTAATATAACTTCACACAAATGTTGGGTATGAAAATATCACAAGCAAGTTTGACTTTCAGGGTCCTGGGGTCAAGGTTAAGGTCACTGTGGCTATTTTTAGAAAAACTTTGTCATCGCTCTAGCATCTACATTTGCTGATGGATTTTAATATATTAATTTTCGAACCCGTCTGATATTTTATATGCAAGTAAAGGCACCCAATACCGAACCATACCTGGCGACAGTCCTATGAGGATTGCCTCTGTGTACGAGAGTAAGTTTTCAATAATTTGTATTAAACAGTTCTTCCTTTCATTTATTCGGACTTTTGTGTTGCTGATGTTTGTATGACAGTGCCATCAGGCAAGCTAATCTGTCCACTGACAGGTTTTGTTATACTCCATTTTGAAGTACAGTGAGTATACAAAGTATACTGCTCTTTAACTGGGATAATGTTTCCTGTTCCGACTGTCGCACGTTCGGGGAGCATCCATCGGTTTCACCGATATTCTTGTTACTAGGGCTGCAACGATACAGCCTCACCTATATGTGAAACTGTTGTAACTGACCTTTCTATCAAAAATTACTTTTTAGCTCACGTAGTGACAAGGTGAGCTTTTGGGATCACTTTTTGTCTGTCGTCCTCCGTGCGTGCGTCTGTGCGTCAGTGCGTGCGTCCGTAAACTTTTCTTTAAACGACATCTCCTCCTAAACCACTGATGGGATTTTGACCAAACTTCACAGAAATGATCCTTAGGTGGTCCCCTTTCAAAGTTGTTCAAATGGTTCCGGTCCGTTGCACATATAGGTCACAGTAGCCAAAAATAGATTTTTTTCACCGAAAACTTAAAAAATCTTCTTCTCTGAAACCGCAAGGCCCAGGTCTTTGATATTTGGTATGAAGCTTCATCTAGTGGACCCCTACCAAGATTGTTCAAATTATAGTGCTGGGGCCAAAAATGCCCCTGCACCGGGGCCTTTTGGTTTTACATGGGCATATATAGGGAAAATCTTTAAAAACCTTCTTCTCTGAAACCGCAAGGCCCAGGTCTTTGATATTTGGTATGAAGCTTCATCTAGTGGAAACCTACCAAGAGTGTTCAAATTATAGTGCTGGAGCTAAAAATGCCCCCACACTGGGGCCCTTTGGTTTTACATGGGCTTATATAGGGAAAATCTTGAAAAATCTTCTTCTCTGAAACCGCGAGGCCCAGGTCTTTGATATTTGGTATGAAGCTTCATCTAGTGGACCCCTACCAAGATTGTTCAAATTATAGTGCTGGGGCCAAAAATGCCCCCGCACCGGGGTCCTTTGGTTTTACATGGGCTTTTATAGGGAAAATCTTTAAAAATCTTCTTCTCTGAAACCGCAAGGCCCAGGTCTTTGATATTTGGTATGAAGCTTCATCTAGTGGACCCCTACCAAGATTGTTCAAATTATAGTGCTGGGGCCAAAAATGCCCCCGCACCGAGGCCCTTTGGTTTTACATAGACTTATATAGGGAAAATCTTCTTCTCTGAAACCGCAAGGCCCAGGTCTTTGATATTTGGTATGAAGCTTCATCTAGTGGACCCCTACCAAGATTGTTCAAATTATAGCCCTGGGGCCAAAAATGCCCCCACGCCGGGGCCCTTTGGTTTTACATAGACTTATATAGGGAAAATCTTGAAAAATCTTCTTTCTGAAACCACAAGGCTTAGGTCTTCGATATTTGTTATGAAGCTTCAGCTAGTGGACCTCTATAAAGATTGTTCAAATTATAGCGCTGAGACCAAAAATGCCCCCACCATGTGGCCCTATGGTTTTACATAGACTTATATAGGGAAAATCTTTAAAAATCATCTTCTCTGAAACACAAGGCTTAGGTCTTTTATATTTGTTATGAAGCTTCAGCTAGTGGACCTCTACCAAGATTGTTCAAATTATAGCCATGGGGTCAAAAATGCCCCCGCTCCAGGGCCCTTTGGTTTTACATAGACTTCTATATGCAGGGTAAACCTTTAAAATCTTGTTCTTTGAAACCACAAAGCCCAGGTCTTTCATATTCAATACGAAGCTTCATCTTGTGGACCTCCACCAAGATTGTTCAAATTATAGCCCTGGGGCCAAAAATGACCCTGCCTGGGACCCACTTGTTATACATTGGATCAGGTGAGCGAACCAGGGCCCTCTGGGCCCTCTTGTTTTGATAAATTTATTCAACTGTCTAACCTCCACATATACACCAAATATTGAAGCTGAATTATGAAAAGATAAACCATAATTAAAAAATTTGGAAAGTATTGTAACTCAAACTGCCATATTTTCTATATGCGAAACTATTTTAACTGAAATTAAATAGATACAATAGTTATTTATACTATATTTGATAAAACTTACTAATATTATTATTTAATTTAGAAAAAGAACAGAAAGTAAAGATGAAAAAGGCTTATATTTTCAGTTACAATAGTTTCACACATAAGAAAAAGTTATATCAGATGGCTGAGGTATTGTAACTGCTCTTTAAAAACTATGAAAACTTGGAGAGAGAGGGAAAAAAACAAGATAACTATATCATTTTAAAGAAAGCTATGAATAAATAGTGGGTATTGCATGAGTGGTCATTTCATATTTAAATGGCCTTTGGCGAGTTTCATAAATTTCATATGAAATGACCACGATTGTGAGCTTTTGTTTATCATATGACCAGTCACCTATATTGAAAGGATTTTATCACCTATAAACTGAACATGTATTTTTTATCAACAAAAATGCATTTTGAAAGGGAGACAATTTTTGGAACTTCCTATTTGCAATACTATAAGCTCTAACCTGCAGAAAAAGAGGTCTAATCTTGCTCCTTAGGAGCAAAAATTCTTTCCTTTAAGAGTCGCACCATATTGACATTGGAGACAAGATTACATTTGCATGAGTTGTCCCCTCCCTGAAGGTGTATATATTCCCCTTAATAGGATGAATACAGTATGTTATATGACATCACTGTTTACATCATAATTTCCAATAAAATCAAGTTCTTATCTGGAATGGGATTCGTGTGCTAAAGCTAGTTAGATGTCCCCTATCAGTTTCAATTCATGTATCAGTATGATGGTATGTTGCACAGGGTTGATTTACTCAACACAAACAAACACAAGCCATTTAGGTCCAAAACCAGAATTAATGCAGATCAAATCCAATTGAATGTCTTGAGAAATAGCCCAATACCTATCAGCACAGGTACAGTGACCTTTTGTCTCTCTGTCTCTCAAATGTTACCTGAGCACATCACATTTTCTGTTTTCTTTTTTTTGCCCCACATGAATGATTGATTTGGCAATGATAATGATGAAGATTGTGGACTTTGTGGTTAACATTATACAGGTGACTGATTTTACACGTATAGATATGGCTCTGACACCCACATGGGCTTGAAGAAATAGACTGGGCTCCATGATGCTTCCATGCAGAGCTGAAACAGTGGCCAACCACACACATGAGTACTGGTATTAAAACAGCTTAGAGGAAAGTGGTGTGAGTCAGACCATATAAACCCTATTGGTTTCATTGGGTGGCAGGGCTTGAGAAGTCATTTCATCTCAATGTAGGTAAAAGTGCCAAAACATTGGAAGCAATGTTTCAAAAATGACCTATACAGTCTTGATGGGGATGTTAAACCTCAAATCAAACAACAAACAGTAATGGTCATGGTTTTGCAGTTAGCAGGTGATGACGAACATCCGAGAATTAGTTCAAATTTTGTATGTTCAAGGCTTCTTATCATTTTGGATCATTGAATCCTGTTCAAGGCCTCTTGGGATCATTGAGACATGTTCAAGGCTTCTGGTCCTTTGAGATCATTGAGTTCATTTAGAACTATTTTGAAAATAGAGTTCTGCTTAAGCCATTGCCAGAGGGCATGGCCGGTGTTGACATTTAAGTACTGGTCATGAACAGACTTAAAACAAGAGGCCCATGGGCCACTATGCTCACCAGAGCTCAAGCGGGCACTGCCCACTGGCAGCTATGTATGGTTTCAGGTTTTAATTTATTGATTATGAAGTCTCCCAAACAAACCCTGATTTCCAAATGAGCACCCATGTGGACTCTGTATCTGAAATATTAGAACTTTCATGAGGAGGAGGGATGAGACATGGACCCAACAGAGCCCAGGTTGGTATCACTGAATCCATCTTATCATAAGGAACAAGAAAATATATGGTTTAGGGGTTTGGGATGTGTACAGTTTCTGAGATATATAAGGCCTTTTAAGCTGTGGAGGGGTTGGAGCATGGCCCTTGCAGACCCCAGGAAAGCCAAGATTGTTGCCGCTGAATGTGTCTTATCATGATGATGATGATTTCGTGTTTAATGACGCGTCAAGTAGAAGTAAAACAAAGATCAGGAATAAGGCTGACATGATTAATCGCATAATTGATTAATCGATCGATAAATTCCACAAAAATGAAAATCTTATCATTTCTGATTTGCTTTTAATCGATTACTTGAGAGGTACAATTTAATACCCAAAGTTATGCCTAAAATTGCTGGATGAGTGGCAAACAGTGCAGACCCTGATGAGACACCGTATTATGCGGCATCTCATCTGGGTCTACACTGTTTGCCCAGGCCTGTCTGTTCAAATCTACATATGGAAAGTGCAACATATGGTAAGAGTTATGCTCAGACAGAAAGCCATACAGGTAAAATTATGACAAAAACCAACCCCTGTCACAGCAGGGCTGCGTTCTCACGGCGTCCCAGAAAAACGCAGAACGCCGAGGTGCGTGCAGTACGATCGCAAACATCGCCATAGCAACGCAGTGGCGTCGCCAGTAGACGCGTTGGGATCGCATAGAATGCCAAGCGACGGCGCGCATTTTGAGCATGCTCAAAACAAACGCCGTCGCTCGGCGTTCTGATCAGAGCGCAGTGAGGTCGCCGTAAGGTTGCCATAGCAGCGCAGTAAGGTCTCCTACAACGCTACAGGAGCTCGTCGGGGGGGGGGGGGGGGCACAGAGGTCTCCTACAACGCCATATAAGCTCCGCTTGTATAATTGATTAACTGATTGATTGATTTGATATTTAACGTCCCAGTCAACACTGAAAAGGTCATTTTGGAGACGTTGCTTCCAATTTTGTGGGACTTTTACCCGACTTGAGATGAAATGACATCTCAAGCCCTGTCGCCCAATGAAACCAATAGAGTTTACACGTATAAGCATGTTTACACCAATAGAGTTTACACGTATCTCACACCGCTTTGCCTGGGCAGGCTTAGATCCTCTAAGCGGTTTACCAGTACGCGTGCGAGGTTGGTTTCAGCTCTGCGTGGAAGCATCATGCAGTCCATCTATTTCTTCCAGTCCCAATGGGAGGGGGCCCCCGCTTGTGTAAATAGTGGCTAGAGTAGAGTTTGATTGTGTACTGTCCCAAAAAACCTACTTCTGAGGTGACTCATTCCGGGTAAGGTAATGGCGATGGACTTGCTCCTGCTTGCGGTGATTGCAGTGGACTTGCTTCCGACGGCACAGGAGTACTGGTAAATCGCTTAGGGGATCTAAGCTTGCCCAGGCAAAGGGGCGCAAGTCAGACTATCCGTGCTTATTAACCCTATTAGTTTCATTGGGTGACAGAGATTGAGATGTCATTTCATCTCAATGTCGGGTAAAAGTCCCACAAAATCAGAAGCAACGTCTCAAAATGACCTATAATGTGTTGATGGGACGTTAAACCTCAAATCAAACAAAACTGTTCGACTGATGAAGATGTCTGTTTACACTTTGAGAACGTCTTCAACATGTGAGCGCCGTAAATGCGCAGTGCACGCATTGAGAGCGCCGTAAAAGCGCAGTGCACGCATTGTGAGCGCTGTAAAAGCGCAGAGGAAGCGCCGTGAGAGCGCATACAATCTCCATCAAGAACGCCGCAGGATCGCGATAGAACGCTATGTAAGCTCCGTAGCAACGTCTTGGTCGCTGTAGGGACGCCATGACAGGTCCATGTTCACAAAAATATCCCATATTTCTTGCGATCTCGCAGCGTTCTGAAAAATTAAACAACGCCGTCCCATCGCAGTGAAAACGCGGCATAGTGTGACAGGGGCTTAAGCGATTACTAATCAATTATCGATCGCAATGGAAGGACTGATAATGGATTATCTTTTCAACGCCGTAAAAGCGCAGTGCACGCATTGGGAGCGCCGTAAAAGAGCAGTGCACGCATTGTGAGCGCCGTAAAAGCGCAGAGGAAGCGCCGTGAGAGCGCATACAATCGCCATCAAGAACGCCGCAGGATTGCGATAGAACGCCATGTAAGCTCCGTAGCAACGTCTTGGTCGCTGTAGGGACGCCATGACAGGTCCATGTTTCTTGCGATCTCGCGGCGTTCTGAAAAATTAAACAACGCCATCCCATCGCAGTGAAAACGCGGCATAGTGTGACAGGGGCTTTAGCGATTACTAATCGATTATCGATCGCAATGGTAGGACTGATAATCGATTATCTTTTCAACTCCGATTAGCCAGCCCTAATCAGGAATCGATACAATTAACTTACTCCACCCACCAAAGACACCAAAGGGAAAGAAACACAAACATGTGATAGCTCAGTGGTTAGTGCACTTGCCTCTGATGCTAGAGGTCCCGGGTTCGATCCCCGGCAGCGGCGATAAAATTTCGGTGTCCAAACACGCTCCATTGGCATCATTTGCAGGCATGAATGTCAAAAAGTGCACCGTCCTTCGGATCGGGACGTTAACTGGAGGCCCCGTGTGCAGGGAGAATCATCCCCTGTGCAGGTTAAAGATCCCTACCGTAATTACATGATTACTGTGTAGGCTTTCATCCTGCAAAACCTGGAGTGTATGTAATATACACCTGCGGTAATGGTCAAATGTGACCGTCGCAGTATCAGAAGATAGATAGATAGACCAGACCATAATGGAAACCTAAACAAAGGATGGCCATAAGGACAGTTACTTTCCCACAAAATGGCCAAATGGCCATCCAAAATAAAAAAGACACAAGGGATACACACAGTAAGTAGTAACAAACAACAACATTAATAAACCGCCACAGAAGAACCGCCTTGGAACGGTCAGTGCAACATCTCTGTGAAAACAAATAATCAAATAACCACAGAGGTGAGAAACGGTGAGGTCTCGACAGCAAGAAACCACTGAAATGCTGGAGCAAAAAAAAAACCAACAGTTAGACTCCGATGGGCCCAACCAGAGACAGAGCATCAGGCACCAACCAGAATTACCAAGAATTAGATCTCTCTAAAGCTCTCTCAATTAACATACATGTATGTATTGTTTATTTGTATTGGCGTTAAACAGCCCCAGTCAACACTATTAGCTCATTTATGAGCCGGTCAGTTTACCTATCCACACTTTTCCTGGGCAGGCTCAAAGGTAAGCTGTTAACCAGTACAGTGCACATTTATTCGTCAGAAACTGACAACTGCCCCTCTTGAATCAGCGGAAGGGAGAGTATGAGGGTACAGAAGATTTCATGATCAGTCTCCACGAAAGAAGGTTGCTGACCCTGGCAGGTATCGAACACATGTCCTGATCACCAGTCAGATGCACATCCGACTGAGCTACCGAGGCCGGCAACATACATGTTTTGAGAAATGGTTTAAGTTTTAGAACTCATATTGTACATACCATATTCGCTCTAATTACCACATATGCTACTATAAGCGCACACCAAAGCTATTTTTGAAAAGGAAATGCATATATAAGTGCACACTTTACAGTAATCTCCCCTTGAAGGTCTCGTAGTAAATGTATAAAAACTTACCATTATTTTTTCCAGTTCAGTGAAGGCAATGCTTAAGTATGTTTTTCCGTCCCATTAAATATCAGTATGCATCATCTTGGAAGCTGTTGTTTTCGTATCAAGTGTGTGCTAATTAGGTAGATTTTTCCCCATGATTTTATGACACGATTTTGAAAAAACTAAGCGCACGGTGCGGTAATTAGGGCGAATACTGTATTTACTATTAAACAATGCTTTCTTATTTGGGAAATTTCTTTCTCAGATTGGGAATCAATACCTACTTTTTCAATTTTGGCATAAGGAATGGGTTCTTTTTGGAGACAATGATATATAAGCAGAAAAATCCCTGTTAACAGTACAAAAACTTTTTCCAGTATGAACAAGGGCAGTTCTGTTAAAATGGATGGACTCTGCCCATTAACAATTCCAAACAACTCATCCCCAATACAATGTGTATACAGTAAAACCGACATCAGCTGTCAGTTTGGTATTGTCAATATTATTGTAAATAAAGGTTATTTTTAAATTTATCTACGCAATGATATGTTATTTTTGAATGATCTAATTTTATTTTTGGTGACTCCCTATTAATTTGATGGTATCAGGCTAAAAAATACAATACCTGCACTGTATCGACGCTAGCGAAGTGGTAAAGTCACGGGCCTGTAGAGCTGAAGTATGCGGGTTCGAATCTCGCTTGGGATGTTTTTTTCTTTAACATTTTTTTTTTTTTTTTTTTTTTTTGACAAGTGCAATTTTGTGACTAACAATCGATAAACGTTAAAATAACGTATGATCAACATGAATTAAATTATAAATTTCCAATCAATGTTAATTTCATGTCATGTTATTGGTGTGCTTATTCTTTACTTTCACATGTCACATATAGGGTCTAGGCCAATCATGTTCCATTGTATCAAATTATGGCATCTTGTATTTCAATTCTCTTGTACATGTACTTGCTGGTGTTTCTTTTTTATTCAGTATTATAAATCAAATGTGAAGTTGATCTTTAAAATTGTGCACGACATGTATTGAACTTTAAAGAGCAATTACAAAGAAATTTAAAAAATTCTTGGTATGCAGCAAGGTGAAAGCAGACACAAGGAGGGTCATTTTATTGAAAACCGCATGAAAAAATTCCCATTCGTTCCAAAGTTATGCACATTTATATTTGATACATACGTATTTTCCTCTAAGAGTAGCCTCCCCTGAATTTTCTTTGATTTTAATCAACAATGCAATATTCTGTGATGTCATAGTGGCTTTAAACTTTTTTTAAAATAATTTTAAACTACCATATTTTCCATTTTGCAGTTGCCTCATACAGTTTTCTCATGCCCTTTGATTACTGTGTATCTTGTTCATAATTTAGGATAGAAATGAGAAATTTGATTTTGAAATTCAAGCTTAAATTTACAATTAAAGTATTTTTTATAAATGTTTAAAACTACCATTTAATTCAAAATTGTATAGCACCTAGCTAATGTAAGTGTTTTCACATGCCTTTTGAACAGATCTGTAAGTTGTCTATGTTAAATCACCCTCTTACAAAAACAGAAACTTGAATTTAAATTATTTAAAAAAAAATATTTAAAATATGAATTTAAGGTTTGCAAGTGAAAATATGAGAAAACTGGTTTAGCATATCAGTTGAAATCAGTTTAAATAATTCAAATAGATGATTATACAGTTCCTAAGGGCTATAACACACAAGGTATTTCATATTTAAAAAGTTTAACATTTTTAATGTGCATCTATGACATCATAGACTACCTCATGAATATTAATGAGGCAGTCTGAAGCTGCTCTGTTTCCATGAAATATTTCACACTTCATATTGTAATATTTTGGAAACTAATAAAGATAATTTGATGCGGTTTTCGCCCTTTGATTCCTTTAATCAACGTGTTTGTAAATTTAATGGATTTCTATACCTTTGTATATGACCTTTAAAATAAATAGATAACCATTCACGAAAAAATAATACAAAAATAATAAACAGAATTGAAAATTAAAAAAGAAATAATAAAAATGTAAATTCTGAAACTATTTTATAAGAAAATCATCAAGAAAAAAAATTTTGCTTTTAATAGCTTTATGAAAAAAGGTTGTCTGAGAGGATCGAACCTGCGACCCTCAGGAAAGTAAACCAGTCGTTTTAGGCGCTCCTCGCTACTAGTTGCGTTACGCAACTGCTTACTTTGACAGTGCAAAAGTAAGTGCTTTTGTGTTAGAATATAACCCGTTACGTACCTGTGGAAAACACCGTTGCCTGTTATGATTTATAAATAGACGAGTATTTATCAACATTAAAACCATAACACCGACATATTACGGCAGGGTACCTGTACAAAATTTGAAGAAATTACATGAATAAATAATCAAGTTATCAATCGGAATTGGTGCAGATGGAAGGACAGACAACAGGGAGTATATAACATAATACCCCGGCCACTACTATAATACTCCATATTCCCTTTTATATTCAATGTGTACATATTTAATTAACTGTAGATGATAAGCACTGTTAATTTAATGACTTTATCATTTGACGTCGCGTCCGAGAGTGTAATAACGCCATGTAAAAATTTTGATAATCCACTAGTGGATTAAATATGCAAATTATTTAGATATACCCAATAACGTTACATGTATGACGTCCTTAACGACATTGCACAAGTGGTTTACTTATGGCGGAATATTGACACTTGTTAAACCATCGTCAATAAAATGCATTTTAAATGTCATTGACAAATAGAATCTTGCATTCTTGCTCATGAATTAATGAATTTATTAAACGCGTCGAAGAAAAGGGATGAAAAAGCCTCGCATTTTATCCCTTTTCCTCAACTCGTTTAATAAATTCAACAATACATTAACACTCACGTAAGATCCTCTATTTAAATATGGTACCCTAAATGAACAAAGAATACTGTAAAATTTTACAAAATTTTACAAAATCTTATTATTTTTTTTTCAGATGTCATACAGAGGAAATTCCCTTATATCACACCAATGATGATCTGGGTTAAAGCTACATGGAATATTGTGAAACACTCGAGGAGAGCAGGAATCTGGCAGAGGGACAGTGAAAAACTACATACTCAGTGCATTTACAGAAAACACCTATAGTGATGTTCAAATTTAATGAATCCATTGACCCATGCGAATTCAGTGATGTTGATATAAACAATGGTTGTCTATAATATGATTGGAGAGTGGGGATGTTATATGGCGCCAACAACACCATTTGCTTTTAGTAGGAAGACTGCGTGTTTCTTCTTTCATTTTAGCCATTAAACATGATTTTTGTTCATATGACTGACGAATGGGAAATATACATATTAAATATAAATAATAAGAATAATTTATTTAACCGTCATCAAATTAGGAACAGTCATGAGGAAATTTTAAGTGAGATAGCCAGCAAAAAGCTCTGACGTAGATTGCATACATACAAGTGTGTGTGGCTAGCTGTCAATCAGAATTTGCTGAAAATGAGGTTTAAACTGCAGAACTTACATTGAAAATAAAACCAAAATGGAATTGGTTAATTTGTGTAATTTTGATTTGATATGAATCAAATTTGGGTATAATTTCAGCCAAAACTTGAAGGGCTAATAATAGTCTTTTGAATTTGGTTATGATTAAGTTCAGTACATTGATATAGAGCTCTATGCTCTTGATCATTCTTTCAAAACATTGTGATTAACTAATTACTCAGTCTGGCCACGATGTGCTTGAAAGCTATATATTCAAAATATTTATTGGTTTCGCAACATGGTTTTCTCCCAATGATATTATACTTAGTTGTGTCTCTGTGGATCCTGCGCAAAAGACCACTGAGTTCATGGACAATGTCCATTGTGTCCACAGACAATGTCCACTGAATCCACGGACGATGTCCACCGAGTCCATTGACATTGTCCACGGACAATGTCCACTGAGTCCACGGACAATGTCCACTGAATCCACGGATAATGTCCATTGAGTCCATGGACATTGTCCACAGACATCATCCATGGACTCAGTGGACATTGTCCAGTCCAGTCAGCCTGGACTCAGCGGACATTGTCCACTGACTCTGTGGACATCGTCCATGGACTCAGTGGACATTGTCCATGGATTCAGTGGACATTGTCCAGTCCAGTCATCCTGGACATTGTCCATGGGCTCAGTGGACAATGTCAATGGACTTAGTTCCAATACTCCAGCCGGACATTGTCCACTGAGTCCATGGACTTTCTACAGACGGTGGGGTACCTGTTTTTTTTTTTTCCAAGAGAGGATCAGAGAGACCCTATTTTAGAAACTTACTGCACCTTCGAGGAATTTGAACAGGTAGTTTTGTTATTGCCTCAGACTATTTAGAATAGAATTTAATTTTCTTGAACTTCCAACATATAAAGTGAGCAGAAGGCGATGTCACTGGTTTTCGGAAATGGACGTTGAGGAAATGGAACAAAAAAAAATCTGTATTCGAATAAGGTCATGCAGACCTACTTTATATTTAAGACATATATTTTGTTAAAAAGACGTTCTTAGAAAACCGATGCTTAGTTTTTGACTAATCTGAAGTATCCTTCCATTTCACATCACTTTCTTATCAGACCTAAACCAAAATATTTAGTGATACAAATTAGTACTTCAGATCTAGAGTAGGTAACCTTACGTTACTATTTTAAATTAAAATTGTTAGTCCACTGATTATACTCTGAAAATTGGGTTTATTTGCTGAAACAGCTGGGTTTTTTTGTTGGGGGGGGGGTGAATAGGGGGTTGTGGCACCAAACAGCTGGCGATAGAATGGCAGACAGTTCAGACCCTGATCGGACGAGTAACAGGCAGTAATGGCCATTAAAAATCAGTAATAATGTAATGCCCATTAATTATGTTAATCAAACAAGAATAATGGCCATTACTTACCTTTCTGATTTTAAATGGCCATTACTTTTCTGGAAAAACAGTAATGGCCATTACTTTCCTCACTTTTTTTTTAATGCTGATTTTAATGGTCATTAGTTCCTGGCAAATTAATGCCAATTACTGTTTATTTTTGTCATTTAGTTTTAATGTCCATTACTTACTTTCTGGAAAAATTAATGGTGGTGTAATTATGGCCATTAATTTTTGGTTTTTTTTTTTTTTGCCTGTGTTAATGGCCATTAATAATATTATTAATGGTCATTAATGCAACACAAAATCAACATTAATGGCAATTAAAAAGGGCATTATTCCTGAATTCATGGCCATTAAAGATTAATGCCCATCAAAAAACCATTAATTATGGTTCTATTCATGGCCAAATATTTAATGGTCATGAAAAATCATTGAATTGGTGGGCATTAAATATGTTAAAAAATAACTTTAATGGGGTAAATTGATGGCCATTATTTTAGTTACTTGCCACTATTTAACAACATTTTAATGCCCATTAATATCTTTTTTTAAAGTAATGGTATTTTAATGGTGTGTTTTTAATGGTATTTTAACATTTTTAACTATTTTCACTACCTTTTCCCATTAAAAAAGGCCATTAATAGAACCATAATTAATGGATTTTTAATGGCTTATTTTAATGGTGCTATTAATGGGAAATTAATGGGTATTTTTGCAGTAGTGGATCCTTGCATCACGAAAACATGCCTACATAATTTTGACCTCATTGAACCCCACTTTTATATAGTAAAACTGGGGTATCCGGGGTAAACCTTATTTTTCTTATTTCTGCTCTAAAATATAGCTTGTGGGTACTCGTTAGAACCGCCTCGATGAGGCGGTTCTAACGAGTGCCCACAATCTATATTTTGAGCAGAAATAAGAAAAGCATCACACTTTTCATCCTAAATTTTTCATTATTTTTTTCGCGATAAAGGTGGCAATGTATTTGTATAGGCGTGTTTGCGTAATGGACCGTTAAAGATAGAAACTCGAAACCTTGGAAACTGATAGATCTTTAGTCTGGGGAGTGCATGACACTTTCGGAATTTCGTTCCTATTCCTAGGGGCGGGGCCAGTGGTTGAGGACCCCGGGGATAAAAAAAAATCACAGTTTTCAGAACATGGTCGTGTAACACATCAAATCGAATGGCATGATTATTAGAACCCATTTCAAACAAATTTGATCCCTCGGGTCAATGTGGAAGTCACCAGATGTCAAAACCATCACCATACCCCTCCATAATGATTACCGAATAAGTCTTTCTAGACCGTTAAAGATAGAAACTTGAAACCTTGCGAACTGATTGGTCTTTGATCAAGGGAGTGCATGACACTTTCGGAATTTTGATCTCTACCCTGGGGCATAGCCAGGGGAGGGGGTCAAAATCATAATTTTCACATCATGGTCGGGTAACATATAAAATCCAGAGGAGAAAAAAAATAAGTCCATGAAATGTACATTCCCCCTATACCCAACTTTATATAGAGTAAACTGGGGTCTACGGGGGTATACATTTTTTTCTTACTTTTGCTCCAAGACATAGGTTGAGGGTACTCGTTAGAACCGCCTCAATGAGGCGGTTCTAACGAGCGCCCATAACCTATGTTTGCAGTAATTATAAGATAAATATCACGGATTTTCATCTGGACAATGGCCATTTTCGAGATGTGAACTACAAAAAGTGTCCATAGGACACGGATGCCCCCGCCAAATGCCATTCATGAAACGGTTTACTATATGGAACTAAATCAAGGGCATATAATTCAAAAACCAAAAATGCAAGAGTTGTCTTCCTTGTTCATGACACATCGACTCAGTGTGATGAATGCACCTGTGAAGTTTCATGAATATATTCCATACGGTTTAGGAGTTATGGCCCGGACACGGTTTACTATATGGAACTAAGTTAAGGGCAGATAATTCAAAAACCCAAAATGCAAGAGTTGTCTTCCTTGTTCATGACACATCGTTTAAGTGTGATGAATGCACCTGTGAAGTTTCATGAATATATTCCATACGGTTTAGGAGTTATGGCCCGGACACGGTTTACTATATGGAACTAAGCCAAGGGCAGATAATTCAAAAAACAAAAATGCAAGAGTTGTCTTCCTTGTTCATGACACATCGACTCAGTGTGATGAATGCACCTGTGAAGTTTCATGAATATATTCCATACGGTTTAGGAGTTATGGCCCGGACACGATTTAGTATATGGAACTAAGTCAAGGGCAGATAATTCAAAAACCAAAAATGCAAGAGTTGTCTTCCTTGTTCATGACACATCGACTCAGTGTGATGAATACACCTGTGAAGATTTATGAATAAATTCCGTACGGTTTAGGAGTTATGGCCCGGACACGATGTCGGGACGGACGAACGAATGGACAAACGGACGAACGGACGGACAGGGGTAACACTTAATGCCCTTTCCACCATTCTTCGAATGGCGGGGGCATAAATATGCACTATGTCGCACGGAAATGTTATCGTAATGAAAATTACCGGGTAGCTCCTCCTATACCGTTAAAGATAGAAACTTGAATCCTCGAGAACTGATAGATCTTTGGTTTCGGGAGTGCATGACGCGTTCGGAATTTTGATCCCATCACACTGGGCGGGGCGAGATGGATGGGCCCGGGGTGGGTGTCAAAAATCCAAGTTTTCAGAAAATTGTCGTTTAACATATCAAATCGAACGGAAGCTTATGTATATGCGACGGCTGCCATCGACTGCACGATTCTAGTTCCATTTACAGATATCTCATAAATGAGCGTTTAATGTAATATAATGACTTCTGTATGGCACTATACGTTATGTCTTAATTTGTTAGTTTAATAGTGCAGTTGGATGTATATATTACGGCATGCCCTTGTCTTATATAATATTGTTGTTTCATGTCCAATTTCATCAATGTATATGCGTTGATAAAATATCCACAAAACCATGTTCAAGAAAACTAAAAAAGATAAAATTGCTAAAAGTCGTTATAGGATACATTTTATAAAGCTTTCAAAGATAAACTAGCTAAAATATCATTATACCATTATTGCCAGAAGAAGTAGCTTTCCATCCACATTCAAACGCCATTCTATCTCTGCATCACGAAAACACGTCTATATAATTTTGACCCCCTTGAACCCCACTTTTATATAGTATGTAAGTTTTACCATTTGCTTTATGACATGTAAAAAAGGACAAGTCACACAATATACATAGAAACTTCTAATGATGAAAGACATTACGCAAACACGCCTATACAAATACATTGCCACCTTTATCGCCGAAAAAAAAAAAAACAATATGATGAAAAATTTTGATATTTTTCTTATTTCTGCTCCATATATAGATTGTGGGCACTCTTTAGAAACGCCTCATCGAGGCGGTTCTAACGAGGACCCACATTCTATATTTTAGAGCAGAAATAAGAAAAATAAGGTGTACCCCCGGAAACCCCTGTTTTACTATAAAAAAGTGTGGTTCAAGGGGGTCAAAATTATATAGACGTGTTTTCGTGATGTATTAAGAAACTGGTGTAATCTTGAATCATTTGTAACAAAAATAGCTTACGAGAACCAAGTAATCAGGTTCTATAAAGGGTTACCCTTTGGAAGCAAGGAATACATCACAGAACTAAACAATATGAAGTGAACATATGTTTTTGGCCAGACTAGCTAGTTTCGGCCAATTAGGCCTCATCAGTAACCCTCATATATTTTTTTAAATTCTACAATAGAATCAATGATCCCAAAGGACAAGAAAATACGAGGACTGTTCAAATATGAATGCAAGTAGAACGTTTTCTCATGCACTAATGCGAAAACCACATGGAAATAAATATCACAGCGTAGAAAACATTTTACCTATACATTGATACTAAACCTGTTAAAATCCATCCACTTTAGCTATGTATATCGTTCGGTAAACACTGTCTAGTCTTGTATACTAATACAAAACATGGTTGGAGGAAGGTCAGAGTACGCCGTTGAAATACGGTCCTATATTAAGAATCGTTGTATTCTTGGTATACGATGCAAAGACATTTTTGATGAAATATGTTCGGTTTATGGGCATAATGAAATGTCTTTTCCGAAAGTTTTTCGTTGGTGTAAGAAATTCAGCTGTGGGCTAGGCTCAACAGAAGATGCACCACATGATCGTCGGCCGAAAAGAGCAACATCTGCCAAGATGGTTGCTAGAGTGAGAGAAATAGTTGCTACCGATGCACGATACACCACTAGGCAAATAGCTAGTATGGTTGGCATCGCATTAGGAGCAGCTCATAAATTCTGAAACGGGATTTGAAAATGAGAAAGATCTGTGCTAGATAGATTCTCCATCTGTTGACAGATGAGCAGAAAAAGACACGCGTTCAGTGGGCCAAGAAGTTGCTTAAAAAGTTTCCAAATTACAATGCACGGTCTTTCGCTAATGTCATCACAGGTGACGAGACATGGATTCACTGTTTTGAGCCAAAACAAAATATGGGCAACAAATTATTGCAAAAGACCATGCATTGCAAAGCGGACCATGAGCGTCAAGAAGGTCATGTATGCCATATTCTTTTCAAATCAAGGCCCTGCTATTCAGGTTGCTGTGCCTAAAGGCAAATCTGTAAATGCGAAGTTTTACAAGAATAAAGTTCTTCGAAAATTGAAGAAATATTTCATAGAACGAAGACCCGCAACTGGTTTGGCCAATGTCAGATTGCTACATGACAATGCGTCATCGCACAAGGTGTTCATTGTGCAAGACTATCTGAAGCAGGAAAAGGTTGTTGAACTCCCTCACCCCCCCCCCCGTATTCCCCTGACCTTGCCCTGTGTGACTTTTTTTTTTGTTCCCGCGGCTGAAAAATACCTTTCTGGTCGAAACTGTGTACAGCGCAAACACCTCGGTCCTGCAATATTCCAGTGCCTTCATAGTATACCTCGAAAAGACTGCCAAAATACATTCAATTATTGGATCAGAAGACTGAAAGTTTGTATATCTGTTAAAGGGGAATACTTTGAGGGGACGAAATAAATTTTTCATCGAAATCTGTCACGGAATCATTTTTATGTGCTTAGTTGCATTCATATTTGAACAGTCTTCGTATAAACTACACTATGATGTAGGGCAGGGAGACTTTTCACGGCCGCCACACATTCCCAGACAACAGGTGTACTGACATTAAATATGTTCTATAAAAGGGTTGTCCTTTGGAAGAAGGAATACATCACAGAACTGGAAAATATTAGTCCTCATCAGTGACCCTCAAATATTTTCAAAAATCAACAATGGAATCAATGATCCCAAAGGACAAGAAAATATAAACTAACTATGATGTAGGGCAGGGAGACCTTTTACGGCCGCCAGGTCTATCTAGTAAAATGTTGTAAATCAAAATATTGTTGCATTTTGGTTCAGTGAAGTTTTGTAATCCAGGAGCCCGCTGGCGCTGGGAAGTCTTAAACATCCTTAGAAAATAAACAGCTGCAGTATGAGAGCGTCCCGGTAGTAACTTCCGATGTGTTAACGGCAGAAGTCTACAATATATAAGGGGAATGGGGACACCTTCAGGGGAGTCAACTCCTTCAAAAGTATTTTGTCTCCCATGTCAATAGGGATCAACTCTTAACGGAATGAATTTGCTCCTCAGGAGAAATTCTTTCTTTTAAGGGTTGACCCCTTTTTTAGTGAGACACGGCTTATAGAAAAGCGAACAGGAAGTCCCGAAAGTTGTCTCCCTTTGAAAAATGGCGGAAACATCTGCCAGGTATTCCCATTCCCCTTAAATTGAATGGATTGACCAGCTATGAAAATCCTCCCACAATGCATTTGCTCAGAGCACAGCAGACCCTTGCCTGGTCCATAGTCAGAACATCAGGACGCCCATAAGCTGGCCCTCTCTTTTTGGGTCGAGATTCAAAAAATTGAACAAGCTGACATAATGCTTCAATCATAACACATAAAAATTGCCAAACAAGTCTCAAGCCTATTAGTTGCAATACAACTCAGGTTTACTGGGTGGACGTGTTCTTTTACCCATGGCTTTTCTTAAATAAATTATTTCCAACAATATGAGAACCATTGCATTGTATTGAAAATAATATGAGAATCATTGTTTTGCTGCCGTTGCAAATCAACAACACCCTTCAAGAAGTAAAAAAAGGCATCGAAAAAAAATCTATTCTTAACAATTTTCTTTGAGAAATCCGGAAAAACAAGGAAGAAGGAGAACTTTTTTACACATGGAAAATATCTTCATGGACATAGTCACAATATATTAATGTAACAGTTTGGCTAGCAGCTTTTTCGTGTGACGTATAGTTCTAGGAGTCGAGGCGCTACCTATGGCATGGGTATATCTACAAACAAATACAACAATCTATGTTTTGATGAAAAAGCAGAAATCGTACTGCATGCCATCAACTTGTGTACCTGTCATACGTTCTGGAAACGTAAAGTATTTATTTTTATTACTTATGAGTTCTGCGAATTCGATGAACAGGTGAAATTCACATAAAATGATCAGAATCAGGGACTTGTCTTATTATCGCCCTTGCGTCCTTATGTCCTGTTTTCAGAATTAACAACATGGCTATCCAGCAGACTTATACCAATATAAAGTTTCCTTTAGAAAGGAAGGCATCCTCAATTTGTAAAGTTGAAAATCCGACTTTTTTTCTCGCCTTTCGAAAGTAAGCGTCGGCGTCCGCATTTGATTAAAGTTTACTTGCAAGCAATCATTTGTGCTGTTTTACAAATTTAATTTCAAGTAAAGTTATCAATTGGTTGAAAAAAAACAACAACAATATTTTACATGTTCTTTTTCACTCGATTTCCCAGGTTTTTGGGCTTAATTTTGTCTTGTTGAGAAGTCAATAATTTCCTCTGTATTACCTCTTTATTATCATTATCAAATTTACATACATTTTGTCAAATGCATGTGCGCAGCCAACTCTTCAACATATCCGAGAGCAGCAAAGGCTCTGACAAGACTGCGCGTTCGCGCAGGCTTGCCTGAGTCAATGCTGGTCTCCTTTATGAAAAAGACACATAGTCTAAGTAATAAGCCGATGCAATGTCATGACGTTGCGTCGACGTTGTCGCTCTAAATAAGCACCACTTTCCTCGTTTGCTGTCCTTGTTTAATCATTGAAAGGAGGACAATGTACGTAGAAACTATTTTATAATTTAAATTCACGGACCCGGCGAGTATCGAACCGCAACGTCGATGCACATCTCACTATAATGAGGAAACACTGCTTTTATGAACAGAGAAGGCTGAATGTGGCGAGCTGCTCACTCACAAAAGTTTTATGCTGGTGGAAAATGTGTCAGGAAAGACAGAACCATGTGCATGTTAAACTTTTAAATTGTTCGTCTGATGCGCAATTTGATTTCCGCGATGAATATTGGTATGTTTTGTAAAATTAATCATGTTGGTATTTACGAGCCTGTTTCTGCCTGAGCTCGAGGCACGATAGAGTCAAGTTCTGCAATGGAAAGTCGGGTGGTTGAAAACTGATTTTCTCAATATATACCGGTGTTCACCCGCCTCTGATAAAGGAACGGTTAAAGTGTTCCTAAATAAATGAAAAAATGACACATCACTTTCATATAGACCACACTTGATTGAACACTTCGTGAAATACAACTCGGAAAAAACACTTTTATACAATAAGTTATCAGCTACACTGTAAAAATAGCGTAAAGAAATTAAACGTGTTTTATACATGTTTAGATCTATACATGATTAGAAAAGTGTGTTGTTTCGAAACATGTCATTTGTTTTTCCGTATAGAGTACAAGCATATAGTGTGCACTATCTGTGAGTTAATGTTGGAGGTTAAGATGTCTTTGGTAGAATAGAAGAACACTATACCTTAAAGCATAATTAAATTTTACATGTTTAGGTTTTGAACATGTTTACGCTAAACGTGTTTCGACCATGTTGTGGCATTTTCCCCAACAGTTCCTCACCTACTTTGCAGTTTTAGGCAGAGCAAAAAGAATATATGCAGGTTCATTTAACAATCACAATTTTCTATCAAATGGCATTAGTAAGTCTGCTGAACACAACCTGGATCTAGAAAGAAAATATGAGTCGCGAAAACTAATTACATTAAGAACTAAACACCAATATTCCACTCATCCTTGAAAGAAAAATATGTTTGAAGGACGTACGTACCATAGCTTCTACTCTTCCGGGATTAAAGAAACAAGACGTTATAGACAAATACAACATGAATAATGATGATTTTACCTCTGTTTTAATATCTTTGCAGCTCTGCAACTTTCATTGTCCGTTCAGCGTTTGTCTACGCGGGAAAAAGATCGTATCGATTTCAGCCGAGACGTGTTTAGACTTTTGACGTATTTATACTCACAAATACGACAAAACAAATTACATGTTTCGAAACAACACACTTTTCTAATCATGTTTAGATCTAAACATGTATAAAACACGTTTAATTTCTATACGCTATTTTTACAGTGTAGCTGATAACTTATTGTATAAAAGTGTTTTTTTCCGAGTTGTATTTCACGAAGTGTTCAATCAAGTGTGGTCTATATGAAAGTGATCTGTCATTATTTTCATTTATTTAGGAACATTTTAACCGTTCCTTTATCAGAGGCGGGTGAACACCGGTATATATTGAGAAAATCAGTTTTCAACCACCCGACTTTCCATTGCAGAACTTGGCTCTATCGTGCCTCGAGCTCAGGCAGAAACAGGCTCGTAAATACCAACATGATTATTTTTTTTTTTTTCATTTTTTTTTCATTTATTTAGGAACATTTTTAACCGTTCCTTTATCAGAGGCGGGTGAACACCGGTATATATTGAGAAAATCAGTTTTCAACCACCCGACCTTCAATTGCAGAACTTGACTCGATCGTGCCTCGAGCTCAGGCAGAAAAAGGCTCGTACATCCCAACATGATCGTTTTTACAAAACAGACCAATATTCATCTCGGAAATCAGGTTGCGCGTCAGACGAACAATTTAAAAGCTTAACATGTGCATGGTTCTGTCTTTCCTGACACATTTTCCACCAGCATAAAACTTTTGTGAGTGAGTAACTCGCCACATTCAGCCTTCTCTGTTCATAAAAGCAGTGTTTCCCCATTATAGTGAGATGTGCATCGACGTTGCGGTTCGATCCTCGCCGGGTCCGTGAATTTAAATTATGAAATAGTTTCTAAGTACATTGTCCTCCTTTAAATAATTTAACAAGGACAGCAAACCAGGAAAGTCGTGCTTATTTAGAGCGACAACGTCGATGCAACGTCATGACATTGCATCGGCTTATTACTTAGACTATGTGTCTTTTTCATAAAGGAGACCAGCACTGACTCAGGCAAGCCTGTGCGAACGCGCAGTCTTGCCAGAGCCTTTGCTGCTCTCGGATATGTTGAAGAGTTCGCTGCGCACATGCATTTGACAAAATGTATGTAAATTTGATAATGATAATAAAGGAGGTAATACAGAGGAAATGATTAACTTCTCAAAAAGAAAAAAAAATAAGCCACAAACCCTGGGAAATCGGGTGAAAAAGAACATGTAAAATATTGTGTTTGTTTTTTCAACCAATTGATAACTTTACTTGAAATTAAATTTGTAAAACAGCACAAATGATTGCTTGCAAGTAAACTTTAATCAAATGCGGACGCCGACGCTTACTTTCGAAAGGCGAGAAAAAAAGGCGGATTTTCAACTTTACAAACTGAGGATGCCTTCCTTTCTAAAGGAAACTTTATATTGGTATTAGTCTGCTGGATACATTTAGCCATGTTGCCAATTCTGAAAACAGGACATAAGGACGCAAGGGCGATAATAAGACAAGTCCCTGATTCTGATCATTTTATGTGACTTTCACTTGTTCGTCGAATTCGCAGAACTTATAAGTAATAAAAATAAATACTTTATGTTTCCAGAACGTATGGCAGGTTAACAAGTTGATGGCATGCAGTACGAGTTCTGCTTTTTCATCAAAACATATATTGTTGTATTTGTTTGTAGATATACCCATGCCATAGGTAGCGCCTCGACTCCTAGCACTATACGTCACACGAAAAAGCTGCTAGCCAAACTGTTACATTAATATATTGTGACTATGTCCATGAAGATATTTTCCATGTGTAAAAAAGTTCTCCTTCTTCCTTGTGTTTCCGGATTGCTCAAAGAAAATCGTTAAGAATAGATTTTTTTTTCGATGACTTTTTTACTTCTTGAAGGGGTGTCGTTTATTTGCAACGGCAGCAATACAATGATTCCCATATTATTATACCCCCGCAAACGAAGTTTGAAGGGGGTATATAGGAGTCAGCTTGTCGTCTGTCGTTGTCGTCGTCTGTCGTCGGTCCGTTACAAAAAACTTTAACATTGCTCATAACTTCCTTATTCTTTGACCGATTTCTTTAATATTCACACACCACACACCTTCCCACTAGTACTTAAGATTGATATACACAAACCTGACCTTGACCTTTACGTTGACCTTCCTCAAGGTCAAATACTTTTAAAAATTTGTCGTCGTCTGTCGTAGGTCCGTTACAAAAAACTTTAACATTGCTCATAACTTCCTTATTCTTTGACCGATTTCTTTAATATTCACACACCACACACCTTGCCACTAGTACTTAAGATTGATATACACAAACCTGACCTTGACCTTTACGTTGGTCCGTTACAAAAAACTTTAACATTGCTCATAACTTCCTTATTCTTTGACCGATTTCTTTAATATTCACACACCTTGCCACTAGTACTTAAGATTGATATACACAAACCTGACCTTGACCTTTACGTTGACCTTCCTCAAGGTCAAATACTTTTAAAAATTTGTCGTCGTCTGTCGTCGGTCCGTTACAAAAAACTTTAACATTGCTCATAACTTTCTTATTCTTTGACCGATTTCTTTAATATTCACACACCTTGCCACTAGTACTTAAGATTGATATACACAAACCTGACCTTGACCGTTACGTTGGTCCATTACAAAAAACTTTAACATTGCTCATAACTTCCTTATTCTTTGACCGATTTCTTTAATATTCACACACCACACACCTTGCCACTAGTACTTAAGATTGATATACACAAACCTGACCTTGACCTTTACGTTGGTCCGTTACAAAAAACTTTAACATTGCTCATAACTTCCTTAGTCTTTGACCGATTTCTTTAATATTCACACACCACACACCTTGCCACTAGTACTTAAGATTGATATACACAAACCTGACTTGACCTTTACGTTGACCTTCCTCAAGGTCAAATACTTGTAAAAATTTGTCTGACAACGCATGCGGGGGTATAATTGGCGCCCGTTAGGCGGCAGCTCTAGTTCTTAATACAATGCAATGGTTCTCATATTGTTGGAAATAATTTAATTAGGAAAAGCCATGGGTAAAAGAACACCTCTCCCCAGCAAACCTGAGTTGTATTGCAACTAATAGGCTTGAGACTTGTTTGGCAATTTTTATGGGTTATGATTAAAGCATTATGTTAGCTTGTTCAATTTTTGAATCTCGACCCCAAATGAGCAGGACAGCTTATGGGCGTCCTGATGTTCTGGCTATGGACCAGGCAAGTGTCTGCCGTGCTCGGAGCAAATGCATTGTGGAAGGATTTTCAGATCTGGTCTATCCATTCAATTTAAGGGGAATGGGAATACTTGGCAAATGTTTCCGCCATTTTTAAAAGGAAGACAACTTTCGGGACTTCCTGCTCGCTTTTCTATAAGCCGTGTCTCACTGAAAAAGGGATCAACCGTTAAAGGAAAGAATTTCTTCCCAGAAGCAAATTCTTTCCTTTAAGAGTTGACGCCTATTGACACGGAAGACAAAAATACTTTTGAAGGAATTGACTCCCCTGAAGGTGTCCACATTCCCCTAAAATATTGTAGACTTCTGCCGTTAACACATCGGAAGTTACTACCGGGATGCTCTCATAATGCAACTGTTTATTTTCTTAGGATGTCTAAGTCTTCCAAGCGACAGCGGGCTCCTGGATTACAAAACTTCACTGAACCAAAATGCAACAATATTTTGATTTACAACATTTTACTAGATAGACCTGGCGGCCGTAAAAAAGTCTCCCTGCCCTACATCATAGTTAGTTTATATTTTCTTGTCCTTTGGGATCATTGATTCCATTGTGGAATTTTGAAAATATTTGAGGGTCACTGGTGAGGCCTAACTGGCCGAAACTAGCTAGTCTGGCCCAGAAAAAATGTACACTTTATATTTTCCAGTTCTGTGATGAATTCCTTGCTTCCAAAGGATAACCCTTTATAGAACCTAATTAATTAGTTCTAGTAGGCTATTATTGTTACAAATAATTAAAGATTACACCAGTTTCTTAATACATCACGAAAACACCTCTATATAATTTTGACCCCCTTGAAAAGTAGAAGTAAAACAAAGATCAGGAATTGATACAATTAACTTACTCCACCCATAAAAGACCCCAAAGGGAAAGAAATACAAACATTAAGCGACCA
Organism: Lucinisca nassula; assembly: GCA_963580285.1. Lineage (NCBI taxonomy): Eukaryota > Metazoa > Mollusca > Bivalvia > Lucinida > Lucinidae > Lucinisca > Lucinisca nassula. The sequence goes on along the minus strand of OY757023.1, from coordinate 106,562,258 downwards.
TACCATAATGGAAACCTGAACAAAGGAAGGCCATACGGACAGTTACTTTTCCACAAAATGGCCATATGGCCATCCAAAATTAAAAGACACAAGTGATACACACAGTAAGTAACAAACAACAACATAAATAAATCGACACAGAAGAGCCGCCTTGGAACGGTCAGTGGAAAATTTCCACTGGGGGGCTTAAATCGATTTTACGTGGCCACAATCCTCGCCCTTACTTCCGTCGCGATTTAGACAAATAATTTGTTCAGTCCGCATGAAGGCCTCCTAACTCATCAGTGCAACATCTCCGTGAACACAAAAATCAAAGAACCACAGAGGTGAGACAACGGTGAGGATTCGACAGCAAGAAACCACTGAAATGCTGGAGCAAAAGAAAACCAACAGTTAGACTCCGATGAGCCCGACCAGAGACAGAGCATCAGGCACCAACCAGCATTATCTCTCTAATTCTCAATAAGCCTTTACGTTGGAGCCGCCATAGAATCTGAGGCCTGACCCACCGGCGTGTAATTGAAGAGGGAAGCAAAGTTGCCAACCGTGATTGGGTTAACTACCATGCATGCAGTCTGTCGTATAATATCCATGTTGTACCCAATCTTTTTATATCGAAGAATGATGTTACGAAATTGGGTGCTGAAGTCATTGCAGTTATATTTTTTCTGAATTTATATACTAAGTCACCATAAAATTCGAGTTCCGATAGACCTTGTTGCAGATGAGATTTAAGTCCAATATTGAATTTTGAAATTAAATCAGAATGGGGTCTATAAAATTTTGAAAAGGCTTTGCGTAGTTTATGGTACCGATAACCCTGATTAAGGTGTTTAGCCGTTAATAATCCCCCACGAGTGTTGAAGTCAGCCACACGACCACACACCCCAGCAAATCGAATTAATAGCGAAATATAAACGCCATAGGATGGCGCACGAGGAACATCACCATCCAAAAAAGGAAAACCCACAATCTCAAAATCAAAGTCACCGCGTTTATCACAAATTTTGCACGAAACAAATCCATCTACAATAGATAGATGTAAATCCAAAAACGGGCCCCACTCTTATATAGTAAAACTGGGGTTTCCGGGGGTACACCTTATTTTTCTTATTTCTGCTCTGAAATATAGATTGTGGGTACTTGTTAGAACCGCTTCGATGTTTCTATGTACATTGCGTGACTTGTCCTTTTTACATGGCATAAAGCAAATTGTAAAACTTTCATATGTTCATAGATGAAGACAAGTTTTGAAATAAACCCCATTACGAAAACACGCCTATACAAATACATTGACAAATTTATCGCCGAAAAATGAAAATTTTCAGATGAAAAATTGTGAAAGTTTACTTCTTTCTGCTCAAAATATAGATTGTGGGCACAATCAATATTTTAGAGCAGAAATAAGAAAAATAAGGTATAGCCCCGGAAACCCCAGTTTTACTATATAAAAGTGGGGTTCAAGGGGGTCAAAATAATATAGACGTGTTTACGTGAAGCAGAGTTAGAATGGCGTTTGAATGTGGATGCAAAGCTATTTCTTCTGGAATTAATGGTATAATGATATTTTAGCTATTTTATCTTTTATCTTTTATAAAATGTATCCTATAACGACTTCTAGCAATTTTATCTTTTTTAGTTTTCTTGAACATGGTTTTGTGGATATTTTATCAACGCATATACATTGATGAAATTGGACATGAAACAACAATACGAGGACTGTTCAAATATGAATGCAACTAAGCACATAACAATGATTCCGTGATTGATTTCGATAAAAAATTTATTTTGTCCCCTCAAAATATTCCCATTTAACAGATATACAAACTTTCAGTCTTCTGATAAAATCATTGAATGCATTTTGGTAGCATTTTCGAGGTATACTATGAAGGCACTGGAATATTGCAGAACCGAGGTGTTTGCGCTGTACAAATTTTCGACCAGAAAGGTATTTTTTCAGCCGCGGGAACAAAACCAAGTCACACGGGGCAAGGTCAGGGGAATACGGTGGGTGGGGGAGTTCAACAACCTTTTCCTGCTTCAGATAGTCTTGCACAGTGAAGCCTTGTGCGATGACGCATTGTCATGTAGCAATCTGACATTGGCCAAACCAGTTGCGGGTCTTCGTTCTTTGAAATATTTCTTCAATTTTCGAAGAACTTTATTCTTGTAAAACTTCGCATTTACAGATTTGCCTTTAGGCACAGCAACCTGAATAGCAGGGCGCTGATTTGAAAAGAATATGGCATACGCTACCTTCTTGACGCTCATGGTCCGCTTTGCAATGAATGGTCTTTTGCAATACTTTGTTACCCATATTTTGTTCTGAATATTTCCTTTTGGCTCAAAAAAGTGAACCCATGTCTCGTCACCTGTGACGACATTAGCGAAAGACCGTGCATTGTAATTTGGAAACTTTTTAAGCAACTTCTTTGCCCACTGAACGCGTGTCTTTTTCTGCTCATCTGTCAACAGATGGGGAATCTATCGAGCACAGATCTTTCTCATTTTCAAATCCCGTTTCAGAATTGTGTGAGCTGCTCCTAATGAGTTGCCAACCATACTAGATATTTGCCTAGCGGTGTATCGTGCATGGCTAAAGTGGACGGATTTTAACAGGTTTGGTATCAATGTATAGGTAAAATGTTTTTCTACGCTGTGATATTTATGTTTAGGTGATTGTCGCATTAGTGCATGAGAAAACGTTCTACTTGCATTCATATTTGAACAGTCCTCGTATTTTCTTGTCCTTTGGGATCATTGATTCTATTGTAGAATTTAAAAATATATGAGGGTCTCTGATGAGGCCTAATTGGCCGAAACTAGCTAGTCTGGCCAAAAACATATGTTCACTTCATATTGTTCAGTTCTGTTATGTTTTCCTTGCTTCCAAAGGATATACCTTTATAGAACCTGATTACTTGGTTCTAGTAAGCTATTTTTGTTATAAATGATTCAAGATTACACCAGTTTCTTAATACATCACGAAAACACGTCTATATAATTTTGACCCCCTTGAACCACACTTGTATATAGCAAAACTGGGGTTTCCGGGTGAACACCTTATTTTTCTTATTTCTGCTCAAAATATAGATTGTGGGTCCTCGTTAGAACCGCCTCGATGAGGCGTTTCTAAAGAGTGCCCACAATTTATATTTGGAGCAGAAATAAGAAAAATATCACAATTTTTCATCATAAATTTTTTTTTCGGCGATAAAGGTGGCAATGTATTTGTATAGGCGTGTTTGCGTAATGTCTTACATCATTAGAAGTTTCTATGTATATTGTGTAATTTGTCCTTTTTTACATGTCATAAAGCAAAAGGTAAAACTTACGTACAATATAAAAGTGGGGTTCAAGGGGATCAAAATTATATAGACGTGTTTTCGTGATGCAGAGATAGAATGGTGTTTGAATGTGGATGGAAAGCTACTTCTTCTGGCAATAATGGTATAATGATATTTTAGCTATTTTATCTTTGAAAGCTTTATAAAATGTATCCTATAACGACTTTTAGCAATTTTATCTTTTTTAGTTGTTTTGAACATGGTTTTGTGGCTATTTTATCAACGCATATACATTGATGAAATTGGACATGAAACAACAATATTATACGAGACAAGGGCATGCCGTAATATATACATCCAACTGCACTAGTCTTTTAAACTAACAAATTAAGACATAACGTATAGTGCCATACAGAAGTCATTATATTACATTAAACGTTCATTCATTAGATATCTGTAAATGGAACTAGAATCGTGCAGTCGATGGCAGCCATCGCATATACATACGCTTCCGTTCGATTTGATATGATAAACGACCATTTTCTGCACTGAACGCGTGTCTTTTTCTGCTCATCTGTCAAAAGATGGGGAATCCATCTAGCACAGATCTTTCTCATTTTCAAATCCCGTTTCAGAATTGTATGAGCTGCTTCTAATGAGATGCCAACCATACTAGCTATTTGCCTAGCGGTGTATCATGCATCGGTAGCAACTATTTCTTTCACTCTAGCAACCATCTTGGCAGATGTTGCTCTTTTCGGCCGACGATCATGTGGTGCATCTTCTGTTGAGCCTAGCCCACAGCTGAATTTCTTACACCAACGAAAAACTGTCGGAAAAGACATTTCATTATGCCCATAAACCGAACATATTTCATCAAAAATGTCATTGCATCGTATTCCAAGAATACAACAATTCTTAATATAGGACCTTATTTCAACGGCGTACTCTGACCTTCTTCAAACCATGTTTTGTATTAGTATACAAGAGTAGACAGTGTTTATCGAACGATATACATGGCTAAAGTAGACGGATTTTAACAGGTTTGGTATCAATGTATAGGTAAAATGTTTTTCTATGCTGTGATATTTATTCCCAGGTGATTATCGCATTAGTGCATGAGAAAACGTTCTACCCGCATTCATATTTGAACAGTACTCGTATTATGAGACAAGGACATACCGTAATATATACATCCAACTACACTTTTAAACTTACAAATTAACTGATTAAGGCATAACGTATAGTGCCATACAGAATCATTATATTACATTAAACGTTCATTTATGAGATATCTGTAAATGGAACTAGAATCGTGAAGTCAATTGCACCCATCGCATATACATACGCTTCTGTTCGATTTGATATCTTAAACGACCATTTTCTGAAACATTTGATTTTTGACGCCCATCCCGGGCCCAACCACCTGGCCCCGCCCCATGTGATGGGATCAAAATTCCGAAAGCTCATGCACTCCAGAAACAAAAGATCAATCAGTTCTCGAGGATTAAAGTTTCTATATCTTACGGTATAGGAGGGCTATCCGGTACTCTTTATGAAGGGGTATGGTTTTTTGCACCTCTGGATTTGATATGTTACCCGACCATGATGTGAAAACTTTGATTTTGACCCCCTCCCCCTGGCTACGCCCCAGGGGTGAGATAAAAATTCCGAAAGTGCCATGCACTCCCTTGATCAAAGACCCATCAGTTCTCAAGGTTTCAAGTTTCTGTCTCTAACGGTCTAGAAGGGCTTGATCGGTAATCATTATGGAAGGGTATGGTGATGTTCTGAAAACTGTGATTTTTTGATCCCCGGGTCCTCCTCCACTAGACCCCCCCCCCCCCTAGGAATGGGAACGAGATTCCCAAAGTGTTATGCACTCCCCAGACCGAAGATCTATCAGTTCCAAAAGTTTCCAGTTTCTATCTTTAACGGTTTAGGATGAGTTTTTCGGACGGACGGACTGACGGACGGCGAAGACGATAACAATATCCCCAAGTTTCCTGCGAAAAGCGTTGGAATAATTAAATATGTTTTTACACAATTTGATCTTAAAATAAACATTATATTACTTGTTCGATAAATTTATACAATCTCTTGAGAAATATACGATAATATTATTTGAAGCAAATATTTGTTGCTTGTAAATAAATTTTAACAACATGGATTAGAAATTTTTGTGCTTCCATGGTCATTTTGTTTGTTTGTATTTGAGTTTAACGGCCCAGTCAACACTATTTTGAGACGGTCAGTTTACCTATCCACACTTTTCCTGATCATTGCCTTCACTTCTATTCTGCATATCAGGGCTGCTTTGTTTTTACCGTGTGGTGGCTGTAAAAGGTATCTCCGTACATGCATTGAATGCTCTTATTTTTCCAATTCTCAGCGATTGCATTTATAATTGCTTTTCACCGTTCCCGCCAATCGGGGCTTGAAGAAAGTAGTATTCGGGTCACTTTGGTCCCAAGACAATAGATTACGTAATAAACAAAGGACGAGAACAATAGATTACGTAATAAACAAAGGAGGTGTGAGATGATAGCCGGCAAAGTGAGAAGATGACGAAATTACCCAAAATATCGGGGTGAGAGTTCGAGTAAATTACGCCGTAATTATCCTAAAGTTTGAGGTCTCGGGCGACGATTGAAAGGCGTCCCCGCGGAATGGCGAAGTTCGCTGTCCCCGATCGGGTCAGGGCGATCGGGGTCTACACCGTTCGCTCGAGCGCTCCTATCCGTATATTTAGGGGGATACTACCCGGTGTCGTATTGATATTATTAACAATCGCGGCGAACCACTTATCGCCTCGAAAACCGGGAAAACAATGGAAGGTGTTGGAAGAGCGCCATTTGATGCGAGAAACTAGGAATGGACCGCGTCCCGAAAAAAAAAAGTTTGGTTTGTTCGATTTTAGGTTTAACGGCCCCGTCAACGTCGTATAGGTCATTTTGGGGGCGTTGCTTCCAGTTGTGCGAGACCTTTACCGGACATATCTACAACATTTGTATCTCGGAGAATCTTTCTCGGCTATGGAATTTATACGGATATCGTGGGGGCGTAGCCAGAGCAAAACTCTTGATACGGAAAGAATTTGCTCCGCTTCTGTCGCTATTATAAAATTCGTAAAATCATCTCGAAAACGCGCCCATATAATTTCGACTACCTTAAACCTAGCTTTTAATGCGTAAACTTCGGGTATGCAGTGGGGTAAACCTTATTTTCCTTATTACTGATCCAAGACATAGGTTGTGGGTACTCGTTAGAACCGCCTCATCGAGGCGATTCTAACATATTTAAACCCAACTTTTATACAGTAAAATTTGGCTTTGCAGGGGTAAACATTATTTTCCTTATTACTGCTCCAAGACATAGTTGTGGGTACTCGCGAGAACCGCCTCGGCAAGGCTACTCTAACATATATCTATAACATTTGTATCTCGGAGAATTTTTCTTGGCTATGTAATTTATACACGCATTTCCTATCAAGCTGATCAGATCAATGCTTAGTTTTGAGGATTTCTACCGTTTAAATTATCGTTATAACGAGTGTGCCGTTATAACGAATGTCGGTATAAAGAGGTTAGACTGAGGACATAGCGGAAATAGATGCGCTTGATCTGCGTAGAAGCATCATGCAGCCGGATCTATTTCTCCAGGCTCCGATGGGCGTTGGGCAAAGTAGTAGTAGTAGTGGTAGTAGTAGTAGTAGTAGTACTTTGTTTGTTTGTTTGATTTGGGGTTTAACGTCCCAGTCAACACTATTTATGTCATTTTGGAGACGTGGCTTCCAAATAGGTGGGACTTTTACCCGCCATTGAGATGAAATGACATCACAATCACTGCCACCCAATGAAACCAATAGGTACTTTATGCATAGACGGGCCGACTCGCACCACATTGCCTGGGCAGGCTTAGACTGTCTAAGCGTTTTACCAGTACTCGTGTATGATCGGTTTCAGCTCTGTGTGGGAGCTCTTTTTCTCCAGACTCCGATGGGCGGGGGCTATAGTAGTAGTAGTAGTAGTAGTAGTAGTAGTTTGTTTGTTTGTATGTTTGATTTGGGGTCTAACGTCCCCGTCAACACTATTTAGGTCATTTTGGAGACGTTGCTTCCAAATTTGTGGGACTTTTACCCGACATTGAGATGAAATGACATCACAATTTCTGCCGCCAGATGAAACCAATCGGGTCTTTATGCATAGACGGACCGACTCGCATCCCTTGCCTGGGCAGGCTTAGACTGTCTAAGCGGTTTACCAGTACTCGTGTGTGATCGGTTTCAGCTCTGGGTGGAAGCATTATGCAGCCAGATCTATTTCTCCTGGCCCCGATAGGCAGTGGGCAAAGTAGGAGTAGTAGTAGCAGCAGCAGCAGTAGGAGTAGTAGTAGTAGTAGTAGTCGTAGTAGTAGTAGTAGTAGAAGAAGAAGTAGTAGTAGTAGTTGTGGTAGTAGTAGTAGTAGTAGTAGAAGTAGGACACCACTACGGCCACCATCACCACCACAGCCACCACCACCCACCATCGCAGCCACAACAACAGACACCACAACCATCACCACAGCCACCATCCCAGCCACCACCACCCACCAACCACCACCACCCACTTCCACCACCACAGCCACCACCACAGCCACCACCACCACCACCACAGCCACCACCACCCACTTCCACCACCACTGCCACCACCACAGCCACCACCACCCACCACCACAGCCACCACCACCACCACAGCCACCTCCACCAATACCCGGTGTCTCTCCTCTTAACTCGTTCGAGAATACAACTGGTCCCAAATGTTCGATTAGCGAAAATCGCTTTCTTTTTTCCACATTATTTCTAATCGGATACGGCTAAGCTAAGTGTTTCATCTCTCAGATATTCTGTTACAAAAGCGAGTAAGTCTTTGAACCACTTTTCGTAAAACTCAATATCTTTCAAATGCATGGGACTTTTCTCTCCGGACGTAGGTATCGAATACAGCTCTCCCGTGCTCAGCTTATATATGATGGGGTTGTCGTCGCTATCCGGTGGTGGAGTTCTCGCGGGTGGGAAGAAATAACACTGACCACTCCTTAGCTTTCGCTTTAGCCGTTTCCAGTAGTGCTTTACCGTATCGTAGATCTGCTTTCTGGTGTAGCTCGTGTTGCCTTCCCCGTCATGGTGAGAAGTTACCTGGTACAAAGTGAGCCGGGGTTCCTGGCCATAGTGAAATTTATAGTTGTCCTCGATCCAATTACATAGACCCCTTTCGTTGAAATTCCAGTTAATTTCGTTAATTACGCTCGTGTCCTTTTCGATGCACTCCTCTCCGTCGCAAGCCCTATATAAACTTTTCAAATTATATTAGGGTTTGAAGCAGTTTGTGCGCGTTTGTAGGTGTGAGTGTATGCGGATGAGTATAGTGTAGGTCCTGATCAGACCCCCCGCGTTCTGCGACGTCTGATCGGGGCCAGCACTGTTTGCCAAGGTACTCCTTTCGGGGTTTCCCGCATACAATGGGTTAATCAATGAACTAAGTGTCAGATGTAAAAAACTAAATATAGTAGCCGCCTGTTGTAACTCTTAAACCAAAAGTCTAAGAATTTCCTAGTTAGCGATTTTCAACAAAGACTGCAAAAATAAGGAGAAATGTAAGATCCCTTCCCTGCAAGGGCTTGTAAATAGTAAGCGATTTTCAATGCAGACTGTCATAAGGATTACGCATGTGATGAAAGCCTTATTACCCATGGTTATGAAACAACAGGAGATATTTATTTTGAAACAGGGGCGATAATTCAGTGAAAATAAGTAATTACGACCCTTTGTCGTCAGAATGTAGGTCTTGTGATGGTATGTATGTGTGTGAGAGCAGGGCAAATACTTTTGAAGTTTTGACCGAGGTTAAGTTAATATGTATGTGAAGTTTCATAATTGTGAAATTTTCCTTTTTTTCTGCGCAAATAATAGATTGTGGGTACTCGTTAGAACCGCCTCATCATCGATGAGTTTTCTTTTATATACGTGAGGCTTACAAGGATGTTTATTCCACGGACGTTAACATTATGACAACAAGAACTATACTATCACCACAACCACCACTACTACTACTACTACTACTACTACTACAACCACCACCACTACTACTACTACTACAATCACCACCACAACCACCACTACTACTACTACTACTACTACTACAATCACCACCACCACCACCACTACTACTACTACTACTACAACTACAACCACCACTACTACTACTACTACTACTACTTCAACCACCACCACCACTACTACTTCAACCACCACCACCAATACTACTACTACAACCACCACCACCACTACTAATACTACTATCACAACTACTACTACTACTACTACAACCACCACTACTACTACTACTTCTACCACCACCACCACTACTACTACTGCTACTACTACTACTACTACTACTACTACAACCACCACCACCAGCACTACTACTACTACAACTACCATCACTACTACTACTACAACTACCATCACTACTACTACTACTACTACCATCACTACTACTACTACTACTACTACTACTACCACCACAACTACTAGTACTACTACTGCTACTATTACTACTACTACTACTACTACCACCACTACTACTACTACTTCTACTACTACTACTACTACTACTACCACAACTACTACTACTACTTCCCCTTCTACTACTACTACGACTACTACTACTACTAGTACTCCTACTGCTGCTGCTGCTACTACTACTACTACTCCTACTTTGCCCACTGCCTATTGGGGCCAGGAGAAATAGATCTGGCTGCATAATGCTTCCACCCAGAGCTGAAACCGATCACACACGAGTACTGGTAAACCGCTTAGACAGTCTAAGCCTGCCCAGGCAAGGGACGCGAGTCGGTCCGTCTATGCATAAAGACCCGATTGGTTTCATCTGGCGGCAGAAATTGTGATGTCATTTCATCTCAATGTCGGGTAAAAGTCCCACAAATTTGGAAGCAACGTCTCCAAAATGACCTAAATAGTGTTGACGGGGACGTTAGACCCCAAATCAAACATACAAACAAACAAACTACTACTACTACTACTACTACTACTACTACTACTACTACTACTACTACTACTATAGCCCCCGCCAATCGGAGTCTGGAGAAATAGAGCTTCCACACAGAGCTGAAACCGATCACACACGAGTACTGGTAAAACGCTTAGACGGTCTAAGCCTGCCCAGGCAATGTGGTGCGAGTCGGCCCGTCTATGCATAAAGTCCCTATTGGTTTCATTGGGTGGCAGTGATTGTGATGTCATTTCATCTCAATGGCGGGTAAAAGTCCCACCTATTTGGAAGCAACGTCTCCAAAATGACATAAATAGTGTTGACTGGGACGTTAAACCCCAAATCAAATAAACAAACAAACGAAGTACTACTACTACTACTACTACTACTACTACTACTACTACTACTACTACTACTACTACTACCACTACTACTACTACTTTGCCCACCGCCCATCGGAGCCTGGAGAAATAGATCCGGCTACATGATGCTTCTACGCAGATCAAGCGCATCTATTTCCGCTATGTCCTCAGTCTAACCTCTTTATACCGACATTCGTTATAACGGCACACTCGTTATAACGATAATTTAAACGGTAGAAATCCTCAAAACTAAGCATTGATCTGATCAGCTTGATAGGAAATGCGTGTATAAATTACATAGCCAAGAAAAATTCTCCGAGGTACAAATGTTATAGATATATGTTAGAGAAGCCTTGCCGAGGCGGTTCTCACGAGTACCCACAACTATGTCTTGGAGCAGTAATAAGGAAAATAATGTTTACCCCTGCAAAGCCAAATTTTACTGTATAAAAGTTGGGTTGAAATATGTTAGAATCGCCTCGATGAGGCGGTTCTAACGAGTACCCACAACCTATGTCTTGGATCAGTAATAAGGAAAATAAGGTTTACCCCACTGCATACCCAAAGTTTACGGTTTAAAAGCTAGGTTTAAGGGAGTCGAAATTATATGGGCGCGTTTTCGCGATGATTTTACGAATTTATAATAGCGACAGAAGCAGAGCAAATTCTTTCCGTATCAAGAGTTAAGCTCTGGCTACGCCCCCACGATATCCGTATAAATTCCATAGCCAAGAAAGATTCTCCGAGATACAAATGTTGTAGATATGTCCGGTAAAGGTCTCGCACAACTGGAAGCAACGTCCCCAAAATGATCTATACGGCGTTGACGGGGACGTGAAACCTCAAATCGAACAAACAAAACTTTTTTTCCCGGGATTCTCCGATATATAAATATTGTAGATATGTCCGGTAAAGGTCTCGCACAACTGGAAGCAACGCCCCCAAAATGACCTATACGACGTTGACGGGGCCGTTAAACCTAAAATCGAACAAACCAAACTTTTTTTTTCGGGACGCGGTCCATTCCTAGTTTCTCGCATCAAATGGCGCTCTTCCAACACCTTCCATTGTTTTCCCGGTTTTCGAGGCGATAAGTGGTTCGCCGCGATTGTTAATAATATCAATACGACACCGGGTAGTATCCCCCTAAATATACGGATAGGAGCGCTCGAGCGAACGGTGTAGACCCCGATCGCCCTGACCCGATCGGGGACAGCGAACTTCGCCATTCCGCGGGAACGCCTTTCGATCGTCGCCCGAGACCTCAAACTTTAGGATAATTACGGCGTAATTTACTCGAACTCTCACCCCGATATTTAGGGTAATTTCGTCATCTTCTCACTTTGCCGGCTATCATCTCACACCTCCTTTGTTTATTACGTAATCTATTGTTCTCGTCCTTTGTTTATTACGTAATCTATTGTCTTGGGACCAAAGTGACCCGAATACTACTGAAGAAATAGATGGGTCGCATGATGCTTCCACGCAGAGCTGAAACCCACCCACACACGAGTAATGGTAAACCGCTTAGAGGATTTAAGCCTGCCCTGGCAATGCAGGGCTTGAGATGTCATTTCATCTCAATGTCGGGTAAAAGTCTCACAAAATTGGAAGCAACGTCTCCAAAATGACCTGTTGACGGGGACGTTAAACCTCAAATCAAACAAACAAACACAATCTTTTGTACGGATTCCCCATTCTGTTAATAACTTTAGAGCTATGTTGCCGTCGGTATTGGTCAGATCTATAAATTTGTTTTCTGCCGCTTTCGTTAATTTCAATGGAGCAGGCAGTACCAATTTATTTAAAATAATCTAAGAGTTAGATTATCTCCTATCAAATCGCCCTTGTTACGAAAAGATGCTAATCTTTTCAAAAGAAGTGTAATGTATCCTAGTATTTCTAAGTGCAGTGCTAAGAGGTGCAGGTGTTGTTCGCATTTATGTATTTACGAAAAGATGCTAATCTTTTCAAAAGAAGTGTAATGTATCCCAGTATTTCTAAGTGCAGTGCTAAGAGGTGCAGGTGTTGTTAGCATTTATGTATTTACGACTATCGTTTCTTCATCTGTAAACGGTAGATGCTTTTCTGTAGCTAACATGTTCTATTTGACGTGTAAGTCTACGGACTTGATATATCTGATAACCTGACATACTGCCAATTGTAAAATTCAGTATGTCTGGCAAACTTATCGCGTGTTACAAACAAGATTTAAGAACACTATCGTAGGGTCAGTAAGCCTATCAAATCTGACACATTCTTATGATATTTCTATACAGCAAGTGGATTTTTTTTTACTGTGATGATAATTCACAGCTAGATTTAAGATTATTAACGACATGATACTGAAATAAAATGGATTTAAGTATTACAGACACCCTTTCCATTGGGTTTTAATGACAACATTTATCATGAGGGTAATATATCGAAAATGCCCGATTTTGATATTTTCTCGCTTCTGGACTGTCGAAAGCGTAAAACTAGATCGCACGGCACCAGAAAAAACGGCAATTATAAGCGTAAATTACGTGCCTTTAAAAGCTACAATACCAGGCTGAAGTGACTGTCCAAACTATTATTGAATTATGGACGCCACTCAATGCTTGCATTTCTAAGTTCATTACCCATTTCTGTATTGCGTATTCTGGACACCGAGGCGAACAAATTCTACTACAGTTCTAATCAGTTATACTATTCTGCTCTTTTAACTAGAGGTAATACCCAGCATGCTCTTTGTCCTTTTATCGATTCTGAAATTAATCACACACGTCATTACATCAAAATAGCCTTCCTTAATAAGGGCTTGGATTTTATAGATTTATCTAGTAACTTCCGGGACAGTTCTGTGATTTTATCCATTCCTGCTTATTTCCAAAATACTGAAACACCCATAATTTGCTATATACAAAATAAACCTGATAGATCTATTATTTTTAATTTCATTAAACTTGTTTCTGATCTTGATGTTGACACTAACACTCCTGCTACCTGTGATTGTAAAAATTCAGTGTATTGCTATCCTGCTGCTGGTCATATTATTACTAGTAATTTAAAAATCATTCCTGATTCTAGGATACGAAATAAATTTTCTGAAGGACCGAAATATCGATTTCCTTCTCACATTGATTTCAATAAGTGTAGAGATGAAATCGCTGCTGCCTTGACTGAATTTGGTAATCGATGGTGTAAAGGAATGGAAACTTATTATTCTAAAACTAATGCACAAATGTATTTCTTTCTACTCTTAAAATACGAACTTATTACCTCCTAAATCCAAGCTGTCTTTACGCCACCTTAAACTAGGTATTCAAGAATTCTATAAGAAGCTTGTTTTGGCTCCAGCATATTAGGCTGCCAACAATGTGGTCGTTGTTTGACGGCTCCACTATGTTAACACTCTTCAGCAAGAACTTGGGGGTACAAAGGCCTATGAACTACAGCCTTTGGCTGTAGAGATAACTTTAGTTGATGACCACATTTGTCATCCAGCCATCAAGTTGGCTGTATGTGTTATAGAAGGCGAAGACGAGCCTCCTTCGTTATATTGGTTACCTAAACTTCATAAAAGACCATACAAAGCACGGTTTGTTGCAAATTCAAGCTCTTGTTCCACCACTGAACTCTCCAAATTATCAACGTCATGTTTTACTGCCATCAAAAACACGTGATTAAATATTGTGACAAAGTCTTTGAAAGATCAGGGAGAAATCTGTTTTGGTCTATACAAAATTCAAATGAAGTTTTCAACATATTAAAATCCAGACGTCTTCGTGCTTCAAGTCTGTCTACTTATGATTTTTCCACCCTTTACACTACTCATAATCGTATGAAAGAAAACGGCCCCCGCCCATCGGGGCTTGAAGAAATAGATTGGCTGCATGATGCTTCCACGCAGAGCGGAAATCCGACCGCACACGAGGACTGGTAAACCGCTTAGAGGATCTAAAAAATAGAAATAGAGGCAATGATCAACACACAATGATTTGGTGTCTTTGATGGGTGGAGAAAGTTAATTATGTCGATTCCTGAGGTTTGTTTTACTTCTACTTTACCCTCAGTTATTCCGCTTTCTGTTTAACCTAAAGATCAATATGAATATCGCTTTAGGTTTGACGGTATCGCCCCTTTTGACACACATGAGTATCACAAGTAGTTTTAAACTTACAATTTGTCCCCTTAGGTTACATTCTTCTGTACGGATTCCATATTCTATTAAAAACTTTAGAGGTATGTTGCCGTCGGTATTGGTCAGACCTATAGATTTGTTTTCTGCCGCTTCCGTTAATTTCAGTGGAGCAGGCAGTACCTATTTATTTAAAAATATTCTAAGAGTTAGATTATCTCCTATCAAATTGCCCATTTTTACGAAAATGTACCAATCCTTTCAAAAGAAGTGACATGTATCCTAGTATTTCTAAGTGCAATGCTAAGAGGTGCAAGTGTTGTTCGCATTTATGTTCTGCTTCCACCGTTTCTTCATCTGTAAACGGTAGACGCTTTTCTGTAGTCAACATGTCCTATTTGACGTGTAAGTCTACGGACTTGATATACGCGACAACCTGACATACTGAAAATTGTAAAATGCAGTATGTCGGGCAAACTAATCGCATGTTAAAAACAAGCTTTAACGAGCACTACCGTAGAATGAGTAAAGTAGAAGTAAAACAAAGATCAGTAAGCCTACACAATCTGACTGTCTACTTGTACCTACCGTCATTTCAAAAGGTCATTCTGTAAATGATATTTCTATACAGCCAGTGAAAACAGCTAGATTTGAAATTATTAAACGACATGAAACTGAATTTTATTGTTTTAAATTCGATGTTGTATTTGTCTATAACGTTTTGTTTCGTTGATCCTGGAACAGTAGAAGATATGGTACGTCCTTCAAACATATTTTTCTTTCACGAATGAGTGGAATATTGGTGTTTAGTTCTTTATGTAATTAGTTTGCGCGACACATAGTTTTCTTTCTAGATCCAAGTTGTGTTCAGCAGACTTGCTTAGGTTTATTTATGTTGTTGTTTGTTACTTACTGTGTGTATCACTAATGTATTTTTATTTTGGATGGCCATATGGCCATTTTGTGGGAAAGTAACTGTCCTTATGGCCTTCCTATGTTTAGAATTCCATTATGGTCTGGTCGCTTCATGTTGGTGTTTCTTTCCCTTTGGTGTCTTTGATGGGTGGAGTAAGTTCATCACGCAAACACGCCTATATAATTTTGACCCCCTTGAACCCCACTTTTATGTAGTAAAACTGGGGTTTCTGCGGGTATACCTTATCTTTGTTATTTCTGCTCTAAAACATAGATTGTGGGTGCTCGTTAGAACCGCCTCGATGAGGCGGTTCTAACGAGTGCCCACAATTTATATTTGGAGCAGAAATAAAAAAAAATCACAATTTTTCATCTTAAAATTTTCATGGTTTCGGCGATAAAGGTGGCAATGTATTTGTATAGGCGTGTTTGTGTGTAATGATGTGTATCGATTCCTGATCTTTGTTTTACTTCTATTTTACTAAGTAGAAGTAAAACAAAGATCAGGAATTGATACAATTAACTTACTCCATCCATAAAAGACACCAAAGGGAAAGAAATACAAACATTAAGCGACCAGACCATAATGGAAACCTAAACAAAGGAAGGCCATATGGACAGTTACTTTCCCACAAAATGGCCATATGGCCATCCAAAATTAAAAGACACAATAGATACACACAGTAAGTAACAAACAACAACATAAATAAATCGCCACAGAATGCCATTTGATAGAAGATTGTGATTGGTAATTGAAACCTGCATATATTCTTTCTTGAATATATTTATATAAACTGCCTTAAACGGCAAAAAAAAAAAAACAAAAAAAAAAAAAAAAAAAAAACAATGTGAGGAATTGTTGTGGAAATTGCCACAACATGGTGTAAACACGTTTAGCGTAAGAATGGTCAGAACCTAAACATGTAAAATTTAATAATGCTTTAATTATATTTTACTTTTGGTCCTTTGAGATCATCGTGAATATTCTGAGAAATCAGAAATAAAATATTGGATTAGACTCATTCTAGACAGGTTTTTAATTATTTGGACCCCATTTTGATTTATATCAGTCTTTGAATCGAATGCCCTTTTCGAAACTCGCAAAATTGCAGTATGTTTCCTCTGGCTTTCTTTGCCGGATCATAACAGGGTCACTGATTAGGATTTATTAGCCGAAACTACGTAGTATGACCGATCTTCTTTCTTCTGAATGTTTTCATTGCTCTTAAAGGAACTCATTTTTGATTTTTATTTTAGGTGTAGTGTTCTTCTTTTCTACCAAAGACATCTTAACCTCCAACATGAACTCACAGATAGTGCACACTGTATGATTGTACTCTAGTTTTGCATAATGAAGGGGAGCCTCTGCGTAAAGATAACTCCGCCTTTATAATTTTGACCCCCAACCCCTACAAACTCTATAATAAAAGCAGTTAAAGTGAGGGTGGGGTTGGTATCCCGTAAAGTATACTTAAACCCACCAGTAATTTTACTGACCATTCCAAGTCGGTTCTTTTGCTGTGGTTTGTTCCTGTTTTGTATTGGTGGTTCTGATTTTTCTCTAATTATGTATGTTATTATGTTGATGATTCTTATTTTGTTCCCCCCCCCCCATTTTTTGGTTCATTTTAGTTGTGTTTGTCCTTCCAGTTAAATATTTGCCATGTTGGTGATTCTGATTCATTCCCCCATTATGTTTGTTTTCATTTTTAGCTGCGTTTGGGTATTCTGAGTCACCACCTGTTTGGAAAAGATCTGCTGACTCGGTTTAGCAGTGGTCTGTTTGGTTTATTGTCGTACTCCATGTTTCGACTTCTTTCCCTGGTTATATTGTGGGGAGGATTTGGGATTTGATTGTTTCAGTTCCTGATCATTCTATTTTCAATTCAACCCATTTAAGCTCAATGGATTCTTCCACTATCATTTAAATGAGTTCATTTGTTAAATAAGGGGATCAAGGTTGATTCTGTTTTTGTTACTGTAACATAAACTGGTATACATTTCAAGAAAACAGGGAAGACCCAGATGAGATGTGGCGTCTCATCTGGGTCTGCACTGTCTGACTCGCATCTCATCTGGATCTGCACTGTTTGCCTTTATCCCATTTACAGGACCGTCAGGTGCCAGGCTTATTTGGGTTAAAATAAGCAACATAAACCCAAGCTCTATGCTTGTGATATTTTTTAAGATTTTATAATGTTATATCTACGCAGATTTAACACAATCTCCACATACTGCCCCATGCTCCTGTAGGCATATTTTGACATAGATCTAAGACGATCAATGTCAATGAATGTTATGTTATGAATATCTAAAGAAAACAATATGTTTGCGTCCATACCTCTTGTCATCTATAACCAAGCATGCCTCACCTCTCCATAAGTGTTGGGTAAGAGGATTGATCCAAAAGTCTGTGAATACATTTAAAACTCACCTCTCCACAACAAATAGGTATGAGGATTGACATACCAAATTTATAAGCAGTTACATATTTAAATGTAGGTCATATAGTAGATTGTACGACCAGTAATGAATACAAAAAAAAACATTTGTTCCTGTATATCCGATTTCTAAATTTATACTGAAAAAGCCAGTGTTAAGATAGTTTAAAAAGCATCTTCGGCTAGACCTGAGAGCTATTACTTGATTGCGGCAGTAGCATGTTGGATCCCCGGTGCCGACGAGGAAAATTTGGTGATAAAACGCCCTTTTTCTTGACATTTGCAGTGATACGAAAACAGTGTGTATGCTTTAGATCATCGAGACATGAACTCATTAGGATAATACACCTATACAAACTCAGATCATTGTGACGCCAGTGAAAATGAAAATTATAGTCGATGAAAAAAATGGATTGGTTTCTTATGTCTGTTTAAAATATAGGTTGTGTGCTCTACATTCTACTCATTAGAACTGCTTCATCAAGGTTCGGGATGAGGTGGTTCTACATGTAGTTCTACATGTAGTTCTCCCATAGAGTTGGGGGGGGGGGCGTTCAAAATTATAAAGGCGGGGGGGGGGGGGAGTTCAAAATTATAAAGGCGGCGTTATCTTCACGCAGAAGCTCCCCTTCATTATGCGAAACTACAGTACAATCATACAGTGTGCACTATTTGTGAGTTCATGTTGGAGGTTGAGATGCCCATTGGAGTCTAACTGTTGGTTTTCTTCTGCTCAAGCATTTCAGTGGTTTCTTGCTGTCGAGTCCTCACCGTTGTCTCACCTCTGTGGTTCTTTGATTATTTGTGTTCAAGGGGATGTTGCACTGGTGGGTTAGGAGGCCTTCATGCGGACTGAACAAATTATTTGTCTAAATCGCGACGGAAGTAAGGGCGAGGATTGTGGCAACGTAAAATCGATTTGACCCCCCCCCCCCCGCCCAGTGGAAATCTTTCCACTGACCGTTCCGAGGCGGTTCTTCTGTGGCGATTTATTTATGTTGTTGTTTGTTACTTACTGTGTTTATCACTTGTGTCTTTTTATTTTGGATGGCCATATGGCCATTTTGTGGGAAAGTAACTGTTCTTATGGCCTTCCTTTGTTTAGGTTTCCATTATGGTCTGGTCGCTTAATGTTTGTGTTTCTTTCCCTTTGGTGTCTTTGATGGGTGGAGTAAGTTAATTGTATCGATTCCTGATCTTTGTTTTACTTCTACTTTTGGAGAAAAGAAGAACACTACACCTTAAAGCATAATTAAATTTTACATGTTTAGGTTTTGAACATGTTTACGCGGATAGTCTAAGTAAACCACTTAGACGATCTAAGCCTGCCCAGGCAATGCGGTGCAAGTCGGACCGTCCATGCTGATAAACCCCATTGGTTTCATTGGGCGACAGGGCTTGGGATACCAATGCATCAAAATGTCGGGTAGAAGTCCTACAAAACTGGAAGCAACGTCTCCGAATGACCTATAAAGTGTTTACGGGGGCGTTAAATCTCAAATCAAAGAAACAAAAACCTAATACTATCATCATGTTTAATCATACTAAAGAAGTTTGTCCATTCAAACACGGACTAACTTGTAGAATTTACTATTTCATTTTCAGTGAAGCGTAAAACAAAATATTGAGGAAAGCAGTAGCGAGAGGGCATTATTATTTGATTCAGCAAGACTAACTTAAATGAAACATAGGGAGCATTAACAAGTGCTAAACTAAACTGCGAAGCTTCGCAAACAGATCACATGACGATAACACAGCCGTGTGATAGAGTGCAATCTTTCATACTCCAAAACGGTATATTTCGGTGAAAAAATGTGATATTGTTCTTATATTTACTCCAAACATATGTTGAGGGTGCTCGTAAGGACAGATTCATTGAGAAGGTATGACGAGAACCCAAAACCTATGTCTTTAAACAGAAATAAGAAAACTAATGTATTCCCCTGTAAACCACAGTTTTCTCTATATAAGTGAGTTGTAGAGGGGTGTTCATTACACGGACTTTTAACGTGATGAGAACCACAGCCTCAGTGTTACTCATATTATGGCCCGTGCGTCTGCACGGGAATATAACCCACGAGCGGCACCAAGTGAATTAAAGCTAACCCTTTTTATGCCAAATGGAATCTTCCACCTTATAAATGGCAGGGAGTCCATTTCGAAATTTAGGGGTGTCAGGCTGTGTTTTCTTCAAAATTTATTCAGAAAATGGTTCAGCTTTTTGCAAATAGTGTAGGCCCTGATCATTCTGTAGCGTCTGATCTGGTCCTGCACTGTTCGCAAAGTTTCTGCTATTGAATGGGTTAATATAGTCGCAGGCAGCTTGTTGTACATGATCGCCTCAGCACCGTTTGCATCACGAGCTATTTAATGTTCACCATTGCATTGTGCAACCTGGGTTGTGCAATAAGAACTGACAGGGAAACAAAACATACATGGCGTTTGATGACACAACAAGATATTCGAACAACTGTCAGCTGTTTACTTTCAACATCAAATACCTAACTAATTACAACACAGATATCGCTGAGTCGTATGACATCTAGGAAAGAAAACGTACAAGCAGAAGAAAATTAAACAAATAACGCCTCAGATGTTTACTGATTATACAAGAAAGTGAGAGATCTCACCAACAGCTAAGGTCACAAGGAGACGGGACCTCGGTTTAAAGACACATCTGGAGAAACCCTGGATCGATCTTCCGAATCCTGGTTTACAAGGCGAGTAGCATAACCACTTCACCACGGAGGCTTCTACTGATTGCACACTTTGTGTGTTGACAGGAAATATAAATGATTATACAGCAGTCTCTATGTTACTCTATTGCAGCAATATGACAAGTAATGCCCTTTAGCTAGCATGAAATAGTTTCTACCGAAACTGCCGGTGTATAGTCATCCAGAATACGTCTTTCTTGAAGATGTAACCGAAATTCTGATCGGTCATCAATGTTAGCCTTCGAAATCTCTGATCTGTGTTTGTGGACAGTCGTATAAAAAACAATCTGTAGTTAGAGACAGCATTTTTGGACCCCTGGTCTCTTTAGGGGAGCGTAGTTTGTTTTTGACCGAGTTATACGGTCCAATTTGACATAAATGCTGCTGAATAATCGTAGTTTTAGCGTGAGTAAGTGAATGTAACATATTTTGTTCCGTAGACATAAACTTGACGCCGAAAACAAAATTTCATAAAATTTTCGATAAAAATATTTTTCAACGAACTGGAAAAAGCCTTATCTGGCTTTGGAATATAGTCATAATGTTGCTGCGGTATCTCCAGGTATTAAGTTTCTTCTCCAATAGCAGCAAAAGTCAACAGATTGCCTTCTAGATTTATACAAACAAAAAACTTCACCTACCCTTTCTATGATACGTTTTGCGCGATCTGTCTTCGAGGAAGTAATCTGTCTTCGCCGCAGCCGGTTGTACGGTGTGAACAATGTCATGGCTTGTATTGGAAGGTGCCTCCCTGAGTTTGCGGGTGGGAACGAGCGTTCACTCTTATATATAGGGTCTCTGACTGCCCTGAGTTCGAGCCACAATCGGGTCACGTGTGCAAGACGCCATGTTTAAAACTGTTTTTCTCCGGGAACACATGTTTTCGCCCACCTCTGATAACGGATCGGTTTGATACAAACGGAATAATACGAAAAGAACGAGAACCACAAACTAAACGAAAAAACAATGACACTTTTATATTTTATTAATTGACTATCCTGTATTGATCTAAGGTCATCCGTAGTAACACGAGGTCAACCAATATTAACTGAGGTCAATTGAGGTCAAAAAATCAATAATCATGGTTTTAAAGTGTGTCAATTAATAAAATTGTAATCAATCAACTAATTTCGCTTTGACCAAGTTACAGGTCAGCCAAAGCAGCAGACCTTGGACCTGTACCTGGGCCAATACGCAATTACTTGATTAATAACATTATAATATAGACCGCCCCACAACGATTTACTTCGTCAAACACAACTCGTAAAACTTTTATACAAGATTTCAGGATCCAGTTCTATTTTCCTCTGCAATGGAAAGGTCTGGTGGTTTTTCCGTGTACTCTGGGTTTTGCCCACATATGAATAACGATCGGCTCGATATAAGTGAAATAATCTTGAAAGGGCTGTTAAACCCAAATCCAAACAAAATGCCTATTACTGAACCGACTCTTTGCAATGTGTGACAGAATTAACTTATTTATCATATGATGTCGCGTCTGAGAGTGTAATAACGAAATGTAATAAATGTGATAATCCACTATTGGATTAAATATGCAAATTAGTTAGATACGCTCCGTAACGTTACATGTACGACGTCCTTAACGTCGTCGCGTTCACTAATGGCGGAATAGTCACATTTTTATAAAACAATCGTGAATAAAATGCGTTTTAAATGTCATATGATAAATAGAATCTTACAATCCTGCTCGTGTATTATTATACCCGCTTTTCGAAGAAAAAATGGGTATATTGTTTTCGTACCACAGTTGAGTCCGGCGTCAGTCTGTCCGTCTGTCTGTCCGTCACGTTTCTTTTAAATGGATCTTCTCTGCAACCACTGAAGTTACACTATTGAAACTTTGCATGTGGAAAGTGCATGGAATGTAGATGGCAGTGGGCAACTTTTTGGTGACCTTGACCTTAACATGAC
Organism: Lucinisca nassula; assembly: GCA_963580285.1. NCBI lineage: Eukaryota > Metazoa > Mollusca > Bivalvia > Lucinida > Lucinidae > Lucinisca > Lucinisca nassula. The sequence goes on along the minus strand of OY757023.1, from coordinate 106,539,429 downwards.
CCCAAGGTCAAAGGTCAAATATTATGATTTGCCATATCTCCTTAACTATTTGCGATACACTTCTGAAACTTTGCTTATTTGATGGATGGTCTATGGAATATAGAATATGTCGGGCTACTTTTGGTGTGACCTTGACCCAAAGGTCAAAGGCCAAAAAGTATGATTTTGCCATATCTCCTAAACTAGTAGACTTACACTTCTGAAACTTTGGTTATTGGATGGCCCTTGGAATATAGAATAAATCTGGATACTTTTGGTGTGACCTTGACCTCAACATGACCCCAAGGTCAAAGGTCAAAATTATGATTTGCCATATCTCCTTAACTATTGGAGTTACACTTCTGAAACTTTGGTTATTGGATGGTCCTTAGAATATAGAATATGTCAGGCTACTTTTGGTGTGACCTTGACCCAAGGTCAAATGTCAAAAAGTATGATTTTGCCAAATCTTCTAAACTATTTGAGTTACACTTCTGAAACTTTAGTTATATGATGGCCATTGGAATACAGAATAAATTTGGACATTTTTGGTGTGACCTTGACATCAACATGACCCCAAGGTCAAAGGTCAAAAATTATGATTTGCCATATCTCCTAAACTATTGGAGTTACACTTCTGAAACTTTGATATTTGATGGCTGTTGGAATATAGAATAAATTAGGATACGTTGGGTGGACCTCAACATAACCCAGAGGTTAAAGGTCAAAAAGTATGATTTTGCCATGTCTTCTAAACTATAAGAGTTACTCTCCTGAAACGTTGCTTATCAGTTAGAATGTTCTTTACAACTATTTTAACTTACATGTAGTTTTGGCTAGCTAATACATAGTCATTAGTGTTACTCATAGAAAAAGCGGGTATTTGCGATGGTATACCATCGACTGCTGATCTAGTTGAATTTATTAAACTCGTTGAGGAAAAGGGTTGAAATGCTCGGCACGGCCTCGCATTTTTATCCCTTTTCCTTAACTTGTTTAATTAATCCAATAATACATGAGCGCGCATGAAAGATCCTCTATTATATGGAATGGCATTTCGTTGCAAAACCTTAAGAGAAGCAGAGACAAACTTAACATTACGAAAACACGCCTATTCAAATACATTGCAAATTTTACCGCCACAAAAAGGAACAATTTCAGATGAAAATTTGTTTTACCCGTATTTGTCTTATTTCCGCTCAAAATTTATGTTGTGGATACTCGTTAGGACAGCCTCATTGAGGCGGTTCTAACGAGTACCCACAATCTATACTTTAGAGCAGTAATAAGAAAAATAAGTTATACCTCTGTAAACCTCAGTTTTACTATATAAAATTGGGGTTCATGGGGGTCAAAATTATATAGGCGTGTTTTTGTGATGAGCTTAAATACAGATGACAAGTTATACAGAACTAGAGGGCCAGACTCGGTAGTTCAGTCGGATATACGTCTGACTGGTGCTCACAAGGACGCGTTGGGGTCGGCAACTTTCTTTCTCGAAGACTGATCATAAAATCTTTTCGAAGGTCATGCTCTCCCTTCTTCTGATTCAGTAGGGCAGTTGTCAGTTTCTGGCAAAAGAAAGTGCACTGTACTGATTTACCGCTTACGCATAGGCTTGCCCTGTTGAAGTGTGTATTGGTAAACTGATCAGCTCGCTATGACCTAAATAGTGGTACATTGAAACTGGGCCGTTAAACTCCAAAACGTGCCCATCTGGACATCGAAAAAAATAGTGTGGGGTGCATTGTGCTTCCGTGCAGAACTGAAACAGACCGAACATGAGTACTGGTAAACCGCTTAAGTCTAAGCCTACCCAGGAAAAGTGATGCAAGTCGGACCGCTCGTTTCTATGGGCGGCAGGGCTTGAGATATTATTTCAGCTCAGTGTCGGGTAAAAGTCCCACAAAATCGGAAGCAACGTCTCCAAAACGAATTAAATAGTACTGACGGGGATGTAAAACAACAACACACTCAGACAAACAAACAAATTAACAAAATATTGTACTAGAGCTAATTTAAGACGCGAAATACAGATGAAAAAGTACCCACAGCAAATGCGCTTATTACGTCATATACGGCAATTTAGATTTATACAAGCAATAGGGATAAATAATTTGAGAATATTTTTATATATCCACTCAATTTTAATGTTTCGGCCATCTACTTATCTCCCGTTTAATGACAAATGTCTGATCCGTGCATTCACGGAATGCACGGATCAGACATTTGGCACGGATCAGACATTTGTCACTGAACGGGAGATAAGTAGAGTGTGTGTGAAATGCGGGTTTTAACGTCGCTTTCAACATTTTTTCAGTCATATCACGACGGTGTCTGGGAGCTCAATGCTCAATGCTCACTTTTATAGTGCTGCCTCACTGAAGTATCATGTCCCAGACACATTACATGATACCACACCCAGTCACATTATCCTGACACTGGGTCGACCAGTCCTAGCTCTACCCCGTAAATCTGAGTGCCAAACGAGGAGCAGCTAGTACCATACTTAACGACTTTGGTATGTCGCGGCCCGGGATCGAACCCGTGACCTCCCGTTCCCCGGAGCGGACACTCTTCCAACTAAGCTATCGGGGCCGGTGTAAAGGAGATAAGTAGAACTTTATACATTTGAGAATAAATTCAGCTCGTGATGATGATCAGTACTGCGCGATGGTGAAAATAAGGGTACCGGAAAAATTGGAAAGAAAATCTTTGATCAGTCTTTGGATGAAAGAACCCCAACTCAGCACTGGAATCACGAGTTCATGCTTTAGCTGTACATTGACCTAAATAATTACAGTGAACCATGTCCCTTTGGTAGACCACAGGGATCGATTATCCATCAATCAATAAATTCCTTACAAATATATATCCTTTATGTACCAAATGGAATCTTCCTCCTTATATATACTAGGAGACCATTTCAAAATTAAGGGCTGTCAGGTTGAGTTTCCTTCCAAATGTATTTGTAGAATGGCTTAACTTCCCACAAAACAGTGTAGGCCCTGATCACCTGCCGCGTTTTGCGGCGTCTGGTCTGGGCCTGCACGGTTTGCCAGTTACCCGTTTAGGGGGTTCTGGTACAAAATGGGTTAACCGTGAGCTGGTCTGTCTTCCATGGTTTTGGTTATTATAGCACTAAAAGGCGGCTGATAAAATATTTAAATCATAAAGAAATTACATATTAATTTTCTACATAATCTGTACATGCCAGTTTGAACACTTTTCCTGGACGGGCTTTAACATAAGCGGATAGCCGGTACCGTGCACGATTCCAGGACAATTGCCCCCACCCACAGGGCATTCCCCCCCCCCAATGAAAAGGTGTATTAATGTGGACATTTGCCCCCCCCCCCCCCCCAGTTGAAAATACAACCCGGACATTCCCCCCCACTGCTATTTTTGGTATGGACATCCCCCAGTGCTTATTTCAGAAAGGGACAATTGCCCCCAGATTCAGCCTGGCCTGAAACCAAGGAGTTAAAAATCTGATTATTCATTTATACTTGTTAGAAAAAATGTTATCAGCGATGAATTTGACGGCAGTTATTTATAAGTACATGCACTAGGATTAAAAGATTCAAATGCTAGTTCCACAGATTTTAGAGGTACCACTATAGCAATGGATACAGTGGGGTTTTCAGTATACACGTTTCTAATGTCATAAGCACGCTTTTGTGAAGTAGATAAAATTCAAGGGACTTAGAGGAGCCTAGAAATAATTTTAATTAAACATGTGCATGTAGAATTAAATTCTAACAATTATTTTTATTTTAAAATCATTTTATGTGAAATTACCTTAATTGAATTTAATTGATGTCATTGTATTTTTTTTTTAAAGGCCAAACACACTTATCCTACAATGAATGGAAAAGAATGAATGTGTGATTTGGTAAATAGTAAGATAAAATAAGTTATTGTTTGTTTTTCTTAATCATAATTACAATTTAATACTCTTTGATAATCACTTTGTATTGGGGGGGGGGGGAAATGTCCACCTGCGAAATAAGCACTGGGGCTGGGGGAGCAGATGCAGATGTCCACACCAAAAATAAGCTCCTGGGGCATATGTCCGGGTCACATTTTCAACTGGGGGGGGGGGGCAAATGTGCATAAATGCATTATTTCATAGGGGGAGGGAGGGCAAATGTCCGGGGGGGGGGGGGGTGCAAACGTCCGGAGCCACCGTGCATATTCATCAACCAGGACTGACGCTCAGCTCTCAGCAGAAGAGCAAGAATAAACGTATATTACCAAAACACGCCTATACAAATACAATGTAAATTTTACCACCGAAAAATGACAATTTTCATATGAAAAATTTTAATATTTTTCTTATTTCTGCTCAAAACATAGTTTGTGGACACTCGTTAGAACCGCCTCGCCGAGGCGCTTCTAACGAGTTCCCACAATCTATGTGTTTGAGCAGAAATAAGAAAAATAATGTATACCCCGGCAAAACCCAGTTTTCCTATATAAAAGTGGGGTTTAAGGGGGTCATATTAATATAGGCGTGTTTTCGTGATGAGACAAGATAACATGATCAGTCTCCACGAAAGAATATGTCTATCCAAAAACAAAACAAGAGGCCCATGGGCCACTATGCTCAACAGAGGGCAGGGGGCACTGCCGACTGGCAGCAATGTATTTTAATTTACCATGGAAGCCCTGCGCCCAAGGATGCTACAGATAAAATTTGGACCCAATCAGCCTAGTGGCTTCAGTGGTCTGTTGTCGCTTGAATGTGTTGTTGCAGGAAAACAGATGACAACTGACAATTCCCCACCTGTGGCAACCAATAGGCCTTAAAGAACATTATTAAAGGAACATTTCTATGTAAGTTTGCCAAAATATCTTTAAAGATATAAATCTCATTTTTCAATTTTCCCCATTATAAGTCAATGGAAACTCTTAACTTGCCATAGCAAACAAACCAAAGAACCAAATTTCATAAACCGGAGCTCATACGGGCACTGCCCAATGGCAGACATGCATTTTAACATGGTATGATTTTAATCTACCAATTATAAAGTCTCCCAAACAAACCCCATTCCCAAATGAGCACTCATGTGGACTGTATCTGAAATATTAGGTGTTTTATATAGTAGAGAGGGTGGGGCATGAACCCAATGGAGCCCTGGTTGGTGTCACTAAATGTGTCTTATAAACAAGAACAGAGACATATATGGTTTAGCGGTGGGATATGTATGGCTTCTGAGATGTAAGGCCTTTTAAGCAGTGGAGGGATTCGGGCATGGTGGATTCCAGAAAACCCAAGATTGTTGCAACCTAATGCTGAACAGTTTCTGAGATATGAGACCCTTTTATGAAGTGGATGGGAGAGAAATGGCCCCTGCAGACCCCACAAGATGGGGTGACTGAATGTGTCTAATAACAATGTGATTATGTGGTGGGGATTTCAATAGTTTCTGAGATATATTGCCTATTATGAAGTGGGGTCTTATCATAAGGAACAAGAATATATATGGTTAAGGGGTGGGGATCTGACCGGTTTCTGAGATATGTGTCTTTTAATGAAGTAAAGGGGCGGGGCATGGCCCGTGGCACCACAGGGGGGACCCCATGCAGGTGTCACTGATTGCGTCTTATCAGAAGTAACAAGAATATATATGGCTTAGGGGTAGGGCTCTGAACAGTTTCTCAGATATATGGTCTTTTGTGAAGTTGTAGGGTGGAGCATGGCCCGGGTGAGTCATGGGGGGACCCTGTGTTCTTGTCATTGAATGTCTCTTATCACAAGGAAAAAGAATATATATGGTTTAGGGGTGGGGATGGGTAAGGTTTCTGGAATATTTGGCCTTTTATGAAGTGGAGGGGGTGGGGCATGACCCCGGCACATCCCGGGGGACCCTAAGCTTGGTGTCGCTGAGTGCGTCTTATCATAAGGAACAATAATATATATGATTTAGGGGTGGAGATCTGAATGGTTTCTGAGCTAAATGGCATTTTATGAAGTGGAGAGGGTGGGGCATGTCCCCGGCACATCTGGGGCTGGACCCCCAGGTTGGTGTCACTTAATGCTTCTTATCATAAGGAACAAGAATATATATGGTTTATGGGGTGGGGATTTTCAAGGTTTTGGAATATTTGGCCTTTTATGAAGTTTTGTTTATTTGTTTGTTGGATTTGAGGTTTTACGTCCCCACGGACCCCGCCCATAGGGGCTTGAAGAAATATATGGGCTGCGTGATGCTTCCACGCAGAGCAGAATCCGGCCCGCACACTAGTACAGGTAAACCGCTTAGAGGATCTAAGCTGTCCAGGAACCGCGGTGCGAGGCGGGCCGTCCATGCTAATAAACCCTATTGGTTTCATTGGGCGACAGGGCTTGAGATGTCATTTCATCTCAATGTCGGGTAAAAGTCCCACAAAATTGGAAGCAACGTCTCCAAAATGACCTTTACAGTGTTGACGGGGACGTTAAACCTCAAATCAAACAAAACAAATTAACGTCCCCGTCAACACTGTAAAGGTCATTTACGGGTGGGGATCTGAATGGTTTCTGAGATAAATGACATTTTTATGAAGTGGAGGGGGTGGGACATCTCCCCGGCACATCCGGGGGGATCCCCAGGTTGGTGTCACTTAATGCACCTTATCATAAAGAACAAGAATATATATGGTTTAGGGGTGAGAATCTGTAAGGTTTCTGAGATATAAGGCATTTTTTGAAGTACTGGGGGCGGGGCATGGCCCCGGGACAACCTACTGGACCCCCAGGTTGACATAAAAGCATATGGCTGAGAGAAGTTTACTAAAGGAACATTTCTATGAAAGTTTTATCAAAATATCTGCAAAGGCTTTGTATTTAATTTTCCCCATTATAAGTCTATGGAAAATCTAAGTTGCCATAGCAACCAAACTAAAGAGCCGAATTTCATAAAAAAAAAAAAAAAAAACTGTAAAGGCAAATATGGTGAATATTTTCATAAACTCTCAGACTCATAGAGCATACGGTCTCTGAGGGGTTGATTTTTTAAGTATTATTTTTCTATTTTTTTTTTTCATTTTGGTTTCCACGGCAACCATGACAATTGAGCAGTAGGCCTAAAATCATATGGCGGATAGTAGATTGCCTAAGGAATATTTCTATGGTTCTAACTCCAAATTGGTTAAGTTTCTGATATAATTGTGTTTTTAAGTTTTTAAGTAAAAAAAAAAACAAAAAAAAAAAAACATTAATAGACGCTTAATTTTTAATTGTCTTTGATTAATGAAACATGAATATGTGATGAGTTTGTTTTGTTTGATTTGAGGTTTAGCGTCCCCGTCAACACTGTAAAGGTCATTTTGGAGACGTTGCTTCCAAATTTGTGGGACTTTTACCCGACATTGAGATGAAATGACACCTCAAGTCCTGTCGCCCAATGATACCAATAAGGTTTTTAAGCATGGTCGGACCTGCTCGCACCGCTTTGCCTGGGCAGGCTTAGATCCTCTAAGCGGTTTACCAGAACTCGTCTGCGGGTCGGTTTCAGCTCTGCGTGGAAGCATTACGCAGCCGCGATGGGCGGGGGCCTGAACATGTAATGAGAATAGGTAAAATGAGTCCATGGTGATCAGCGCGAGAACAAGAACTTATCAGTTTCAATTTTTTATTTGTCAAATGGAAGTGCGCCGCCAACCTTTTGCGCGTCTCTTCTACATGTGTGTGAGCAACAGAGGCTTTGTCAAGCATGCACAGACCTGCGCGTCTGCGCAGACTCGCCCGAATGTGTGATAGTTGTATATCTTATGAGCCGACTTATATGTAAAACTGTTCATCTCATATGGAGGCTTAAGGGGAATATATACACCTTCAGGGGAGACAATTCCAGCAAAAGTATTTTGCTCCTGAGGAGCAAAGTCTTTCCTTTAAGAGTAGACCCCTTTCTCAGCGGGACAGGCTTATAGAAAAGCGAACAGAAAGTCCCAAAAGTTGTCTCCCTTTGAAAAATGGCTGAAAAAAATGCCAGGTGTTTCCATTCCCCTTAAAGACTCATTAGAAAATCTAGAGAAGCCCGGGATCGAACCCACGACCCCTGATTTATGAGGCGAGTAGCTTATCCACTACACTACGGAGGCTTTCTAACCGTAGTTGATTGTACCCTTCCGCAACTTGTACACCATTTTCGTATGTGTGACGCTGATGTGCACTATACATGAGCTGTCACAAAGCGAAATACTAATAAAGATGAGCAGAAAGTGCGACACCTCAGAAAGCAGCCTACCAATGGCACCAAGAGGCAGAGAAAATCAAATATTACATATACAGAACAAACCCAACAGAAAGGAATGTTATCAGCTGCCTCTTCCCCTTCGAGGAAACGTTGTATATCAGCCTAAGCAACTGCCTATGGACAAATTACTTTCAAACAACTAAAGATATCGTGAAAAATGTTGACATGCAGATAGATATTGAAAAGAGTCTTGAGATTATCTAATGCCTAATTACTGTATAAACAGCCTCACAGAGGCCAATTCTTTACTCATTGACACTGGCGTTATTACTTTCAAATCTCTAGTAATATTTGATTTGTTTTGGCATGCAGATGTATATTTACAAGATAAATCAAATCGCCATAATTCACAAACTGATTTCAAACATTTTAAAACACAATGTTTATTTCAATAATTTGGACATGCAGCTGTAAATTGACTAGACATAACCAATTTGTGTAATGCCTGATTTTTATTAACCTCGATGAGGCAAAATTCTCACCAACGGATTATGGACTTGCTAGGAATAATTGTTTGATAATTTCCGGTATGCATATGTATATTGACAAGAGTTACGACAATTTTAACTCCCCATGAGCCATAGGTTCCGGGGGAGCTTATAGAATGGTACCCCTCCTTCGTCTGTCCGTCCGTCCGTCGTACATCAACCATTTTCAAATGTCTTCTCTGAAACCACTAGGCCAATTTCATTTAATTTCATTTGCAGCCTTCTGACAATGGGAGGAAGGAAAATGTGCATGAATAGTCCAGGTCGCATGCCCAAGCTGGCCGCCATGATCAAATATGGTAAAATCCAGACCCATCGGGCCGATTGTCTTAAAACTTGGAATGTAGCATAGGGTAATTGGGTACAACCAAGTTGGTAAAAATGATGAAAATAAAAAAAGAGAAACGATGAGGAACTGATAGTCAGATCCCAATTTCTTCCCACAATACCGCTATCACATGTCTTCTCCTCTGAAACAAGGTTGACCGCGACTTATTTAAGGTCGAGGTCAAATTTGGTTCCTTAGAAAAAGGTAAAACAATGCATTTTTCGAAAAATATTGTGGTCTATGATACGAGAACAGGTACAAAATGAATGCCTATGGACGCTAAAGGTGAAGATTATTCGGTGATCTTGGCCCAAGGTCATTTCATTGCAGGTCCCTTGACATTTCAAAATATATTTTCTGTGATATCATTAAGGTTTTATATGAAACTGTACAAAAATTAAGGAAACAAAACTCTGTTCGAATGTTCGAAATCACATGACCAAGATGGCCACCATGCCCAAATATGGTAAAAACCTTAAAACTATTCTTCTCCAGAGCCACCGATTGAAGTGTTAATGGTACGTAGCATCGGGTGACTTACTGCTACCAAGTTTGCAAAAATGATGAAAATGACCTATTTTACGTCAAGGTCAATTTGGTTCCTTAGGCTTTTCATTTGGAAAAAGATAAACAATGTACTTTTCGAAACTTATTGTGGTCTCTACATTAAAAGCAGTATCTATATACAACAATACCAACACTAAACATTGCATTTATTTGCTTCTATAATCCATTAACGACGTCCTTCACGAAGGCAAAACTATGTTCAGCGCCCGTGTCGGGATGACGCGAATGTCTACAGAAGCAAATAACAGAATAAACCACCAACAACGACAACAACAAAAAAAAAAAAAAAAAAAAAAATCGCGACTGGCCAGATATAAGGCCACTTAGGATGAACCTTGCGTTGACGCTGTCGATTATAACTGTCGACTACACTGTCAATTGAGTTTAATGCTAATTGACTTCACATCACTGTCAATTGGCTTCACTGACAATTGACTTCACGGTTAACTTTACTTCATTTTCAACTGACTTCACGGAAAATTTGGTTTCTCTCCACCTGTCGTTATGGCCTCGACGTTCTGTTTAACTGGTTTCTCTCATAATCGACTTATATACAGTTTACGAAACGTATACGCTATATCATGATCCCTGTTCCGGAGAAGTCAGAATATGTTCATGCATATACCGTTATTGCGCATGCGCAGACCAGACACACAGGCTGATCAGTACATGCGACAAATAACTACACAGCAGAACTCAACTTGACTGTGCATCAAATTATCAGCACACAGCGCTTGACACAAGAATACTCAAAGTTTATGCTTCCTTACTGAGCACTACAGAAATTAATTAATGCTCACTTCCACTGAGTATAATACTTATCAAATTCGTGCTCACTACATTAGCACAGGTAAGAGGCAATTGAACAGACCGCGCCTTTGCGCTAACTGGTCACCCGCCATTTACAGGAAACATAAAAAACTACATTTCTTTCCCTTCTCCGCCACACGGCTCACAAATATAGCTATTCACAAATTCATTACATTAACAAAAGTTAGAAACTAAAAAGGAAGATTTTTTTATCTATTCTACACAACATTTGTTAGTGTCTGATAGAGGTCAACACTCTTTGCCGTAAATATTTTCCGTATTTGGTAGGCACCACGTCAGAACCGTCTTCTGATGACGCAGCTGACGTCATCCAAGCCACTCAGGTCGTTATAACGTGTGGAGACCAAATACTCTCACTTATCATCATCACGTTCTTTACATGTACATGCATGTCCAGATTTCTTAAACAGAAACGGCATCATTACAAAATGAACTCGCAATTCTTCTTGAACAAAATTCTTTCTACACAACATGAACGTGCTTGCGACATCAATTTATCACGGTTCATTAGATCACGGATAACCCGACAGGCTCTTGTAAGAGTTTGCCCTGATGATGAAGATATGGTTAAACAAGTCTTGAGTTTGCGTCCCCTTAACACCTAATATCATATAGAGACGGGACCACGGTTTTCTAAACACCGCTAGTGAAAAGTTATGGATCGAACAAATGACCCGACGTTTATAAATATATTCTACAAAAGGCTCTATAAAAGCCTAAATGAATCTAGAATGAGCGGCTGTCCAAGTTTTACGTCTCACAAAAATCTAGGATCATATTGAGACAGGAGCTCGCTTAAAAAGACTCATACGAATTCTGGAGAACCCTGTATCGATCCTGCGCCCCCTAGCTGGCAAAGCTTGTAGCATAATCACTACACCACAGTGTCTTCCAAAGTTAATCCAGAATAGGCTTCAGAAAGTTTGGGTATACTAGAAGAAAATCCTCCAAAACTTACAAGCACGTTCATACAAAAAATAATACTAAACATCTATTTAATATACCGTTCAAGATTCTTTCTGAGGCTCGTCACGATGTTGTGGGTAATTGTTAACAATTCCCATGCTGCTGGTATAATGTTCATCTTTCAGGGTATTTATATCTATGAATACTACCCACAAATCATGCATACCCGTGCTAGCTCGCTAAGACCGTGACAAGTAAAGATACCATCTACAATCATAGCCATATAGCAAATTTTACGTTAGAATTGTATTTCACTTTGGGAAAAAATGATAAAACTTCCCTACAGATCAATGGTATAACTCCCCTCAGTACGAACACCCACAACATTGTGACTGGCATGAAAAATGGCACCATTTGGCGGTTGGCGACTTTTTAGGCAAACTTTATAGCAATCAGCCTTATAGCGGCCAACTGTATGGTAAATAATTTCTCCACAAACCACTCATGCATACATCGTATGATATGTGCATGATTTGTGCGTGGAGCGGCATATTTTGCCTGCCGTATTTCACCTCAAATATTTCGGTCGCACTGCCTTGCCATATACCAACTAAATAATTTAGATGTGCATAAGCACCTGAAAGGTTTCCTATTCCATCTCGTAACATTGGACTCGTTTTATAATCTAGGGATGAAATTTACGTATAATGGACATTTAGAACCAGGTGAAAAAGCTCTATCGGATTGCTAAGAGAAATAAGCCTACCCAGGCAAATGGTGCGAGTCGGACCATCCGTGCTTATAAACCCTATTGGTTTCATTGGGTGACAGGGCTTGAGATGTCATTTCATCTTAATGTCGGCTAAAAGTCCCACAAAATAGGAGGCAATGTCTCCAAAATGACCTATACAGTGTTGATGGAGATGGTAAACCTCAAATCAAACAAACTACCAAGCTGATAAAAAAGAAGTTTTAACAAGAACAGACATGTTTTTTCCCAAATATTTCTGTTGCTTGGTGGAGAAACAATGTGATTTTTCCCAAAGATGGGAGGTGTGAAATTCACAAAGTGCAAATAAAGTGACATATTTTAGAATAGTTAAGCAGCCCTTGCCAGTTCTATGCCTCTTTTAGTTTAGAATCTGTTAATAAAAAATCATGGATCAGACTGATATCTTATGGATGAACCCCACCCACCCAGAACTCACAATGAAATAGTTACTAAATTACATACAACTAATAATAACATTTTTCAGTATATAACAAAGTTTTTAAAGTAGTATACTATCTGAAGAAAAAGAATAATTTTAAAAGTGGAAAAGAAATACAAATGTACTTCCTATTGAACAAATATTATTGCCGGCTGTCAGCAGACTTTTAGGTCTGGTGACAGCCGGCTGTCACTAGACCTAAATGTCTGGTGCCAGCCGGCTGTCAGCAGACCTCGCCTATTTTTTTTTTTTTTTTTTTTTTTTTGTCGAATCGTAATGATACTTGCAGATAACAATGATTTGCATCAAATCCCAGAGGAGTTTGAAAATGGATTAGATTGGACAATTACGTCGCATTGATTCTCATAAATAAACATTTTTGACCTTGTGAACAGTGCAGCTTCTTCTCTCTTTTTTGTTGGATCTTCATGAAAGTTGCAGATAACAAATCACATGCATAAAATCTCTGACGAGTTTGAAAATGGGCCCGCTCGAATTAACAAGATCTGGTGTCGGAATATTAACTCAGCAGGCACACGTCACTAGGGCAACGTTAAATCAACGTCGGTGCAACGTCACGACGTTGCACCGACGTTGATGTGACGTCACAATTACCTCATGACGTTGAACCGACGTTGATGTGACGTCACAATTACGTCATGTGCCTGCTGGGTTGCGATCATGTAGACGTCAATCCTTTGGATATCGTTGGTTCCTATCTGTTTCAAGATATTGGCCTGTTCCAATACCAGATCTTGACTAAGATTCGAGATCTGGTACCGATACCAGATGTTGACCCTGCAAAAGTTTACTACAGGATCAGAGTCAAGACCTGGTATCGGGACATTCCTATGATGAAAAGTTTGCTGTCACATTATCAGGATATTCCGAAAGAGAATATTTAGTTGGTCTGTACTGCTGTCTTTTTACCATTAAAAGTGGCATTTATTCTTGCATTTTTCTTTTTTCTTCACCCATTATCAAAATATATCTTCGGAATGTTTCCATCACGAATTCACGCCTATATAAATTTGACCCCCTTAAACCCCACTTTTAAATAATAAAACTGGGGTTTGCAGGGGTATACATTATTTTTCATATTTCTGCACAAAATAAAAAAAAAAAAAAAGATTTTTTTCTGAGGCGGTTCTAACGAGTATCCGCAATCAATATTTTGAGCAGAAATAAGAAAAATATCGACATTTTACATCTGAATAATTTCATTTTTCGGTGGAAAAATTTACAATGTATTTGTACAGGCGTGTTTTTTGCGTAATGGATGTTAGAAGCCCAAGCAATGATGTTTTTATGTTTTCTTACACTTACTGTTCAGGAACAATAGCATTTTCACCGTGAAAATGGCAAAAAATCGCCAGAAAAGACCATCGATTGACAAAATTACCTTTCATTTGGCAAGGAGATAATGTAAAACGATTATTACATTCATTATTGTTAATTATGTAACAAAGCAGGGTGTTGTTGGTGTAATCCATACTTGTCAAAATAGACAATAAAACAGTGATCTATTTACTGCATTACGAAAACATGTCTATTCAAATACATTCATTTGTAAATTTTACCGTCGATAAAAAAAATGAAAATTTTGATATGAAGAATCGTGATATTTTTCTTATTTCTGCTCTTCTAACGGCAGTTCTAACGAGTACCCACAATCTATATTTTAGAGCAGAAATAGGCGGTTCTAACGAGTACCCACAATCTATATTTTAGAGCAGAAAAAATAAGCCTTAACCCTGTAAAATAGAGGTGGAGGCAACGATCAGGAATCGATACAATTAACCCACAGCTCCCATCAGAGACACCAAAGGGACAGAACTACAAACATGAAACAACAGACCCTAATGGAAAGCCAAAAGGACAGTAACTTTCCCACAAAATGGTCAAAAGCCTATCCAAAATAAAATATTATAAGCGACACAAACACCCAAAGACAAACCATAACAAAAATAAACCGCGACAGAAGAACCGCCTTGGAACGGTTAGCGGAAACGAATTCCACTTGGGGGGCGGGGGGGGGGGGCTTAAATCGATTTTACGTGGCCCAAACCTCGCCCTTACTTCCGTCGCGATTTAGACAAATAATTTGTTCAGTCCGCATGAAGGCCTCCTAACTCATCAGTGCAACATCTCCGAGAACACTAAAAATCAAACAACCACAGAGATGAAACAACGGTCAGGACTCGACAGCAAGAACCCGCTGAAATGCCGGGGCCAAAGAAAACCAACAGTTAGGCTCCGATGGGCCCAACCAGAGACCGAGCATCAGGCACCAGCCAACGTTACATTGAATTAGATCGCTATAATTCTCAGTAAGCCTTTACGCTGGTACCGTCATAGAATCTGTGGCATGACCCACCGTCGTGCAATTAAAGGGGGAAACAAAGTTGTCAACCGTGATTTGGTTAACTACCATGCATGCAGTCTGTCGTATAACATTTATGTTGTACCCAATCTTTTTATATCGAAGAATGATTTTTCGAAATTGGGTGCTGAAGTCATTACGGTTATATATTTTTCTGAATTTATATACTAAGTCACCATAAAATTCGGGTTCCGATAGACCTTGTTGCAGAAGTGACTTAATTAAGTCCAGTATTGAAGTTTGAAATTAAATCAGAAGGACGTCTATAAAATTTTGAAAAAGGCTTTGCGTAGTTTATGGTACCGAAAAAAAAAACTAGTTTTTTTGATATAAAAGTGGGGTTTAGTGGGGTCAGAATTATATAGGCGTGTTTTCGTGATGGTCATTTTCGAGTCTATACTTCTGTGGTAACATATTAGACAGGTTTAAAAATAACAGAATCTAAAACGGAGAAAATTATGTTTTTATGTTCTTACGGAGTCATGTGCAGCATTAATATTAATGCGTTTCCTGTATGCATTGATATAATCTGTACCCGTGAGGTTACCTGTGCACTTACAAATGAAGTCATAACCATCTTTTCTGATAAGCCCTGTTAGGTCGTATCTGGTTCTGTGCCATTTCAGTGAGTGAAAGTGTAAAAGAAATGGAATGACTTGGTCTGGACTCCTCCTAAGATGGAGTACCATCCAAAGTATAGTAATGCCTGAACGTATTATAAGTCGTAAACGTTTTTGCTGAAACAGACTAGTCATATGGAATGGTAAAAATACTCCTGAATATTCAGTCGATGCGAGGTATGTAAGTTAATGTAAAACCAGTGGGCCCCGGGGCGGGACTATTTTTGGTCCCCAAGGCTATTATATGAAAAATCTTCGTAAAGGTTCAATAGATGAAGCATCAAACCAAAGTTCAAAGACCTGGACCTTCTGGTTACAGACAAGAAGCGTTTGAACGGTTTTCCCTATAAATTTCCATGTAAAACCGGTGGACCCCGGGGCGGGGCCATTTTTGGCCCCAAGGCTGAAATTTGGACAATCGTGGTAGAGGTCCACTAGACGAAGCTTCATACCAAATATAAAAGACATGGGCCTATCTGGTTTCAGATTTTTATAGGTTTTCTCTATATAGGTCTAAGAAAAGCCAATGGGTCAGTCGCGGGGGCATTTTGGGCCCCAGGACTATAATTTGAACAATCTTCGTGGAGGTCCACTAGATACAACTTCATGCCTTATATCCACTCGAAGAAGCTTTTCAAGTTCTGTAGTGTATTCCTTGCT
This sequence comes from Lucinisca nassula, assembly GCA_963580285.1. NCBI lineage: Eukaryota > Metazoa > Mollusca > Bivalvia > Lucinida > Lucinidae > Lucinisca > Lucinisca nassula. The sequence continues at coordinate 106,523,213 of OY757023.1, read as the reverse complement.
TCCAAAGGATAACCCTTTCTAGAACATATTTGACGTCACTACATTTGTTGTCTGGGAATGTGCGGCGGCCGTAAAAAGTCTCCCTGCCCTACATCATAGGGAAGTTTATACTTTCTTGTCCTTTGGGGTCATTGATTCCATTGTGGAATTTTGAAAATATTTGAGGCTCACTGATGAGGCCTAAATGGCCGAAACTAGCTAGTCTGGCTCAGAAAACATGTACACTCCATATTTTCCAGTTCTGAAGTGTATTCCTTGCTTCCAAAGGATAACCCTTTCTAGAACACATTATACCTAATACTAAAGGCCAAGGCCTTGTAGTTTCAGAGAAGAATATTTGTTTAAGTTTTTAGTGAAAACAATCTACTTTTTGGACCTGTGACCTAGATGTGCAACGGACCGGAATCATTTGAACAACTTTGAAAGGGGACAACATAAGGATCATCCCTGTGAAGATTGGTCAAAATCCGATCAGTGGTTTTGGAGTAGATGTCGTTTGAAGAAATTGTTAACGGACGCACGGACGACGGACAAAAATGATCACAAATCATAAAGGCCAAATTATATGGGACCGGCCTTAAATAACATTTTCCTTTTAAAGGTATAAATGGCGCAGGCTCGCGCGGATTGCCCTTTAGATGAGTTACGAGATACATTGGACGGTCGCCCACGCCTATCGGGCTTGGGGAAATAGATTAGGCTGCATGGTTCTTCCACGCAGAGCTGAATCTGACCACACACTATGACTAAGCCTGCCCAGGCAAAAAGGTGTGAGTCAGATTGTCAAATGCATTGGACTGCAGGGCTTGAGGTATCATTGCACCTCAATGTCGAGTAAAGTCCCACAGAATTTGAAGCAACGTCTCCAATATGATTAAATAGTGTTTACGGGGATGCTAAACCCAAATTCAAACAAACAAACAAATAAACAAACATAGTACAGACCTCTACCAGGTTAATTTAGTTTGCTGATTAGTCGACGGCAATCGTTTTACACGTTCTTACGAATATGCAATCGGACTGCATATCTGTTTACCTTTATTGTTTATGTCTTCTTCTATTATATATTATCTATTTATATCTTTTACCTATTGCAGTCGTCAATGTATCCAGACAGAGGCACCTTACAGACCTGCTGAGCTGGCTATCTTACGATACTTGAAGTATAGGTATAAGTGTTGGTAGCATTGCACTCGATACTGGGAGGTGCCGGTTTTTATCATTTTAGGACCGAGCTTTTAGTTGCGTTCCAAATGCCAGACTTGCTTCCATTGGATATATATCCCATGTTTTATTTCAATGTGAGAAAATAATAGGTATAAGCGGCTAAAATGATGCATGTTTTATAAATATATCTGCAAGCTCAAAGAAATTTTTGCTGATTTTATATGGTCATTCCTCCTTTAAAAATGTTGGTTTGTATTTACTCCGTTCTAGTAGATAAACAAACGTAGTTGACTGTAACTTGAAAAGGAGCAGTTCAACATGTGGATTTTTTCTCATTAACTTGTTCGGCTAGGATGGCTCTATAAACAAGTAATGTATGTGTAGTTTCTGTGGGAGCAGGTAAATGGTTACTATTGTCGCCTATGGAAAATATTAAATGGAAATCTCCCTGTTCATCAGTGGGGAGCCGCGATAGGTCTGTTCGGTAGTCTCGTTATACGAGGCAGTCGTAGTGAATTTTACTTAAAGATGAAGTTCAGCTATTTCTATCAAAGAATTAAATGGTTTTGGCTCTCTATAGTTGTACTGCCCTTGACAATTTCAAGATCTCTTACCGAGACTACAAGTAATAACCACTATTGCTTTATTATTTTAATGTTGATGCTACAAGCACTTGACATTAAAGAAAATTGCAAATATATCGCAGTTAATGTCTCAGTTATCGTTTTGTATCATTAGTCTCTTGAAGATATCAAGCTGCTACATGCCAATCGATTGGAAATATTCAGCAATGACTGAAACAGCGTGATTGACACGCCCTACACGCCTTCCATTTGGACAGTGACCAATAACTACAACCGTGTTTGTGGCTTTCAGACTCAAACTTCCATGCTCTTCGATTTTCGTCAAAACAGTATTTTCGTCCTCCTCTCTTAAGAATAAATATTTGGTTCCCTCTGCACGTATTCCTTTTGTCATAAATTTGCTGAAATCCTTGGCTTTAAAAGCTTGTGCAATGAAAACAGCCTCTTCTAATGAAAGCTTCAAAGCGTGCGAATGCCCATTGGTCGTCCAAGATGCTCCGCCATCCAATCCAATTATACATGCCTTATCTACATTGGCTGTCCCAGACGCATCTTTGCTTTGAGCAATAAGGTTGTCTATATAAGAGTCCCAGCTACCACTCTGAGCCCCGATCACAAACATGCTCACCAAGAACTTGCTGTACTTCATAATGCTATTTCCTTTCTCAATAATGTCACTATTTAAAAGAAAACAAATCACCAAAACTCACGATAACAAAGCGGTTTTACCCTTTCTGTACCAAATGGAATCTTCCTCCTTATATACAGCAAGAGTCCATTTCAAAATACAGTGTATAGGTCTGTCAGGTTGTGCTTTTTTCAAACTTCATTCGTAAGATGGCTGATCTTTGTGCAGACAGTGTAGGCACTGATCAGACGCCGCGTTCTGCGGCGTCTGATCTGGACCTGCACTGTTTGCCAATTACCCGTTTTTGGTTTTCCGGTACAGAATGGGCTAAGCAACATCCTTGAAAAATCTTCTTCGTACAGAGAAAAGATTTACAACAATGTATATTAGTTTTGTGGTAGCTTTAAACATAAATGACGAGTACGCGTTAGAACCGACTCGGTGAGGCGGGTCTTATAAGTACATGTACCCATCATTTATGCCTACAGTAGCCGTTGGAATAATGAAAACAATCAATTTTATAACACAAAAATACCATAAATGTTCATATTAAAAATACAATACAGTAAAATGCCTATATTAAGACCACCTTTTGGACTGTTCAAAAGTGGTCTTTAAGACCACTTTTGAACAGTCCCAAAGGTGATATATGTTCAGAGAACACGGCACGCAGGAAACACAAAGAAAGAATATTTTATGTCTTCTCAATAAGCTTTCTAAAGTAGAATTAGTCATAATTTTAGGTGGTCTTAATAGTGAAATTTTACTGTATTTCCAATCTGAGAGTCAGAAAGACAGTGTTATCTCACATGAATGTTTTTGTCCTACTGTTTTAAAACAAGACACGTCAATGCTGTAAGTTTCATTTGAAAGCCAACAAACCTCATTTGATCATAATTACCTACGTCATTTGATCATAATTACCTTATTAAAAGTTAATGATATGTATCGTAACAAGCGACTCAGTGTCTTCCGTCATATGTGCCCAAGGAAGACTCAGATCAGCCTGCGTAGTCGCACCGTCTCCGCTGAGCGCTGCATGGGCGCCGTATTCACAAGCCTTCTTATACCACGGACAGAGAAGCTACTGGTGGGAGGATAATATTTGTCCTTGCTGGAAGCACATAGACAGATACACATTTCCGCTTGACTTGGCACATGTACCTTTGTACAAAGATTTTTTTTGCTAAATATGACAATATACGAAAGACAATACTATTGTCTTTTTTATATTGTCACATTTAGCAAAAATACGGAACCTGGGAAGGGACATGAATGTTTTTATATATATAAGTTGTTCGCACAACATAAAATCTTGTTCGCACAACATATTAAAAAAATCATGTCCCTTTCCGGGTTCCGTACTTACCTTTTTCCCAAGAAATACATTAGAGTATAATTGAGCCGCAAAAATGCATTACTGTAACACACATAGTGCATTATAGTTAAATTTGTGATAGTTTGTGATTTTTGTTTCTTATTTATACTTCAAATCAAGGATGTGGTGCTCTAACAAGTAACCACAAACTATGTCTTGAAGCATAAACAAGAATAGTTTCCTTTTTAAAGGAAGGCTTCCCCAGTTTTTATGTTTGAAAAAAAATCCGCCATTTATAGACGCTAGATTTAAATTGTTTTTGATTGTACATGGTTGTGGCTTGATTTGAGGTTTAACGTCCCCGTCAACACTGTATAGGTCATTTTGGAGAGGTTGCTTCCAATTTTGTGGGACTTTTACCCGACATTGAGATGAAATGACATCTCAAGCCCTGTCGCCCAATGAAACCAATAGGGTTTATAAGCATGGACAGTCCGACTCGCACCATGCACTTGAACTGGGCAGACTTAGATCCTTTAAGCTATATATTAAACAAGAAAAACAAAAACAAATCAAAAACAGTAAATATATAATAAGACGAAATAAAAATAAATTTATTTCAGCATCAAATGTCATTAACAACTCTGTTTTCAGCAGCTCATTTTGACATTCGTCTTTAACCAGCTAAAACCCGGAAATTTCCGATTTAATCCGATACTCGCGTAATATGAGAACCATTAGCTATAAATAGATACAATGAGGAGAGACGGCTAAAAGTACTGAAAATGGCAAGAAAACAACCTGAAAATGACCAACTTTGTTTTTATTTGATCTTCAATTATTTGATACTGTTGGAAAGAAAAATCATTTTCCTTCTAGAATTTAAAGTCACATTTTTAACAACATATTTTATAATTTAGTTATTACAGTATAAAAACAGACACCCTCGTGAGTTTTTGCTAATTTTCTATTGAAGTAAACGAGAGGTTCACGAGGCGAATGGTCCTATTTTCATTTCAAATTGACCAGTTTAAATTTTATTTAAAAAATATAAAATTATAATCAAAATTAAGATAAAAGATTGAATGTTCATAATTTTCAATCACCTTTTCGCTATCTGGCCTAGTATTTTTTCAATCATGTCTTAGGTTCACATGCCCTATTAATTTCTATACAATTTGTCGCGCGGACTAAATCGGACACAGGTAATAGACGGATTACAATTGTCCCACATGTTCGCCAGTACTCGTGTGCGGTCGGTTTCAGCTCTGCGTGGAAGCATCATGCAGCCCACGTATTTTTCAAGCCATAAACATGTAAAGAAACATGAAGGTGTCAATGACTCAATGGTGATCATTTAAGGGGAATGGGTACACTTTCAGGGAAGGCAACTGGTGGAAACGTTTTTTTTTTTGTCTTCCATGTCAGTAAGGTTAAACTCTTAAAGGCAAGATTTGCTCCCCCCCATCCCCACCCCCCCCCCCCCCCAGAAAAAGGTGCCTATATCTGGAGCGACTCTTTGCAAAGTGTGACAGAATACTAGAGGACCGGTCTCAGTAGCTCAGTTGTATGCGCGTCTGACTGGTGATCAGGAGAAAGCGGGTTCGATACCTGTCGAGGTCAGCAACATTTGGAGATTGATCATGTAATCTTTTTTTATTCTCGCCCGCTTATTTTCAAGAAAGTCAGTTGTCAATTTCTGGCAAAACAATGTGCACTGTACTGGTTAACCGTTTGTTCAATTGTTGCATGGATAGATAAACTGACCGGCTCGCTATGGCCTAAACAATGGTGACTGGGCTGTTAAACTCCAAAACACCCCGCCCATCGGGACATGGAAAACTCGTTTGGGGTGCATGGTGCTTCCGTGCATGTTTGAAGCCACAAAGTCGGAAGAAACGTCTCCAAAACGCCCTAAACAGTGTTGAATAGGATGTTATTCCTCAACACAGGCAAACAAGCAAAATTAAAAAAAAAAAAAAAAACAGAACTGGAGCTTATTTAAAGACCTGAAATGCAGATCAAAAAGTACCCACAGCAAGTGTTCACGGCAGTATTGTGTGCTTTATCCAGTCAGTACCTTGGCAAACAGTGTAGGCGGCGTCTGATCAGGGCCTCCACTGTTTTCTAAAATTTCAGTCATTTTCCAAATAAATTTTGATGAAAACACTACCTGATACCCCTAAATTTTGAAATGGACTCCTGGTATACATAAGGTGGAAGATTCCATTTGGTACAAAAGGGTTAATTTAGATATACATGTATACAATCAATAGGGATAATTGCAGCAATGGGTGCTGCACGTAGGTGAACATAGGGGTACCCGAAAATGGGAAAGAAAAGCCCTGACCAAGAAAGCCAACACAGCACTGAAACCACGAGTTCATGCTTTAGTTTACATTGACCTAAACAATTACAATGAATCGCCCCCTTGGTAGACCACAGGGCGCTGCCATTATTGGATGCGTACTGCTTATGTCGATTTGATTTTGGTTTTACGGCCCTTTCAAGATTATTTCACTCATATCGAGCCGATCGTTAATCAGAGGTGGGCGAAAACCGGAGTACCCGGAGAAAAACCACCTGACCTTCCGTTGCAGAACTTGGCGTCTCATATGTGACCCGAGCGAGGCTCGAACCACAGCGGTGAGAGACCTAATGATCAAGAGTCAGCGCTCTTAACCACTAGACCACGGAGGCCCGTTAACTGCTTATGTCGAACGCGTTTTCAGTACACATTCGGTTTTCGCGCACCTGCCCATCGGGGCTTGGCGAAATTGATTTGACTACATGCTCTTTCCGCGCAGAGCTAGAAGCCTCCGTGGTGTAGTGGTCACGCTACTCGTCTTGTAAACCAGGGGTCGCAGGATCGATCCCGGGCTTCTCCAGACTTTCGGATGAGTCTTTAAACCGAGGTCCCGTCTCCGTATGACATTAGCTGTTGGTGGGAGGTAAAACTCAAACACTCACTCACTCCGCGCAGAGCTGCATCCGGCCGAAATTCAGTACTGGTACGAGAAGCTTTATTCTTGCACATCAGATAAGGAATGTCATAGTTTTAGCTTGGGATAGAAATTCTGTTCTAAACCTGGTGTTCTTACCGAAAATCGAATATTCTCGCGTTTGATAAATGCACTGGTTGAATACGGTTGTTAAGGTTGACGTCACAGCACGTTACGTGACGTCACTAAACATTCCTGTAGTGTCATCACAATATGGCGGACGTCGGTAACCGACTACGCAATTAAAATTTGCGCAAAGAAATGGAAGGTATGCAAGAAAAAGAATCCTATATGGGTGAGAGGGGTGGATAGAAAAGTCCGTCCCTCGGGATCACTGGTCGGCATCACTCGGCAAACCTCGTGATGCCGGACAGAGACCCTCGGAACGGATTTTGCCAGCCACCCCTCATACCCATGTAAGATTCTTATAAGCCAGTCCAGAAAGTGGTGCGACTCAGACCGTTCCTTAAAGGCATTTTTTCTTGAATAGTGGGACACACCGTGTGTTCATAATTGTTTTATTGCCCCCTCTGATATACTGTCTATAGCAGATCAAAGGCAGCCCTTAATAGGGTGATTAGTAGCTCTTGCTGAATCCCCTGACTGAGGCGCTTAAGGGGAAAATCAATAATGTACACTCTAGTCAACAGTTAGTAAACTCATGATTTTCCCCAAGGAGGCCCCTTACCTGTTGAACACAGAAGCGATCTCTTCAGTCAGCACTGAGGGCTATGTAATATTATGTGATGAAATGAAATCAAGAATAAATGCCTTTAAACCCTGGCGGATTCTTTGGGCCAAAGATTCGGAGATATAATTTCATCTCATGTTCGGATAAAAGTTCCACAAAATCGGAAGCATCGTCTCCAAAATGACGTAATTTGTGTTGACGAGGACGTAAAACCTCAACACAAACAAAATTAACATTCTAAGTACCAGGATTAAAATTCTGCCTAAATATATGGTGTGCAGCCCTACCGGACGAACCAGATTCCATGTAGAAAAGGGTATTGGAACCCAAAATAATGTATACATCCTATCAATCCCAGTTTCTAAGTGCGGCTTTAATTAGGGGATAACTGTATTCAAAATTGTCATTTGTGGAGGTAATTCGGCGGTTTAACGGTCGCTAAATTTCGTTTTACGGCGACGCGTACATATTCAATACAGTCAAGTTATCCCCATTCTAATGCACTTAATCTGTTGTACTAATTTGCTCTGGTGACCTGTGTAAAACCAAATGCCAGCCAATGAGAAGCGACGTTACATGACGACGTCGGGTTTCCGACAGTATATCGCAGAATATACTGTCGCAAATTTTTGACGTTATCCAATCAAACGTCGCGTTACAGACACACGTTCATTAGAAGGGGTGTTCATTACGTGGACGTAGTAATATAATGCCTGAGTCGATTGTCCAGGTTAAACGACACGTGATTGCATTGGAGTTTGACTGTTCAGCCAACACTATTTAGGTCATTTTTGAGCCGGTCAGTTTACCTATCCACACTTTTTCTGGGCTCTTAAGGAATGGAACCGTAGCTTTCTGAAATAAGTGAACAAACACATTTCTTTTTATTCGTAAAATACGAACTTATTACCTCGGAATACCTCCTAAACCTAAGACGTCTTTACGTCACCCTAAACTAGGTATTCAAGAATTTCATAGAAAGTTTGTTTTGGCTCCAGCTGATAAGGCCGCTAACAATGTGATCGTTGTTTGACGGCTTCACTATGTTAACACTCTTCAGCAAGAACTTGGTAGTACTAAGGCCTATAAACTTCAGCCTTTAGCTGTAGAAAGGGCTTTAGTTGATGACCACATTTGTCATTCAGCCACCAAGTTTGCTGTCTGTGTTACAGAAGACCAAGAAAAGCTTCCTACGTTATATTGGTTACCTAAACTTCATAAAAGAAGGCTGAGTAGCGGCGTTTTCTTCATTTTTCCCATAGACCTCAATGTAAAAAAGAGTCCTTTATTTCGACACTTACTCGTGCCCTAGTGTTACCGGGATTTTGCACAGTGGTAGGCACATAAATGCCTGTTGAAGGATACATACTGCACATCTGTATCTTATTTAGTATTCCCGCAAAATAGGCACAAACTTTATTTTCCACGAAGTTTGAAGGCTTACAACTCACAAGATACGCTTTGTAGCGGCTCGAAATTTTGCAAGCTACTAGGCACTGAGGTCTACTAGCAGCATGCAAAATTTCAGCTCAATCGCAATACACACAAGGGAGGTATAAGGGCCTCAAGTTTTGGCGGGACACCAATAGGATGATAGTGCCTAAATGATGCAAAGGTGACTTCATGATATCGGCTTATAATTGGTGCCAAATGATGCACCCTTACCCCAAGTGCCATGCGGTAAAATGGGGGTTGCCTTCCTTCATTGAATTTCGAGTTACATGTATGACCCTTGAAAGATCATTTTCCTTTATCTTTGGATCCTTATATCTCCAAAACTATTTGAGAGAAACAATTTTCCAATATTAATCAATTGGTTGGACACGCATGGGCACGTTTTGGCACCATTTTCATGCTTCTAAGTGGAAGTGACCAAAATGAGATTCTCGTACCCACAACACGCCAACCACCAAAAAATCTAAGTCAATTTTCTTGGCCTCTATTGTACGCAGCGATCTGTAATTTGGCCCGAGGGCGTATTTTATTGGGACAGACTAACGGTAAAAAAGTTGCTATTGTATTCGCCCTCTAGGCTGAGTAGCGGCGTTTTCTTCATTTTTCCCATAGACCTCAATGTAAAAAAGAGTCCTTTATTTCGGCACTTTCTCTTGCCCCAGTGTTACCGGGATTTTGCACGGTGGTAGGGCACATAAATGCCTGTTGAAGAATACATACTGCACCTCTGTATCTTATTTCGTATTCCCGCAAAATAGGCACAAACTTTATTTTCCTCCAAGTTTGAAGGCTTACAACTCACAAGATACGCTTCATAGCGGCCCGAAGATTGCAAGCCACTAGGAACTGAGGTCTACTAGCAGCGTGCAAAATTTCAGCTCAATCGCAATACACACAAGCGAGTTAAAAGGGCCTCAAGTTTTGGCGGGACACCAATAGGATGATAGAGCTTAAATGATGCAAAGGTGACTTCATGATATCGGCCTATAAGGGGTGCCAAATAATGCGCCCTTACCCCAAGTGCGATGGGGTAAAATGAGAGTTGTCTTCCTGCATTTAGTATCGAGTTATGGTCCTTGAAAGGTCAATTTCCTTTAACTTTGGACTCTTATATCTCCAAAACTATTTGAGAGAAACAATTTTCCAATATTGATCAGTTGGTTGGACACGCATGGGCACGTTTTGGCACCATTTTCATGCTTCTACGTGAAAGTGACCTAAATGAGATTCTCGTACCCACAACACACCAATCACAAAAATTTCTAAGTCAATTGGCTTTTCTTACCCCAAGTGCCATGGGGTAAAATGGGAGTTGTCTTCCTTCATTGAGTTTCGAGTTATGGCCCTTTAAAGGTCAATTTTCTTTAACTTTGGACCCTTATATCTCCAAAACTATTTGAGAGAAACATTTTTCCAATATTGATCAGTTGGTTGGACAAGCATGGGCACGTTTTGGCACCATTTTCATGCTTCTACGTGAAAGTGACCAAAATGAGATTCTCGTACCCACAACACACCAACGACAAAAATTTCTAAGTCAATTTTCTTGGCCTCTATTATACGCAGCGATCTGTAATTTGGCCCGAGGTCGTACTTTATTGGGATATACTAACGGTGAAAGAATTGCTATTGTATTCGCCCTCTAGGCTGAGTATCGGCGTTTCTTCATTTTTCCCATAGACCTCAATTTAAAAAAGAGTCCTTTATTTCGGCACTTCCTCGTGCCCCAGTGTTACCAGAATTTTGCACGGTAGTAGGGCACATAAATGCCTGTTGAAGGATACATACTGCACCTCTATCTTATTTCGTATTCCCGCAAAATAGGCACAAACTTTATTTTCCTCCAAGTTTGAAGGCTTACAACTCACAAGATACGCTTCGTAGCGGTAGGAAATTTTGCAAGCCACTAGGTACTGAGGTCTACTAGCAGCATGCAAAATTTCAGCTCAATCGCAATACACACAAACGAGTTATAAGGGCCTCAAGTTTTTGGCGGGACACCAATAGGATGATAGTGCCTAAATGATGCAAAGGTGACTTCATGATATCGGCCTATAATTGGTGCCAAATGATGCGCCCTTACCCCAAGTGCCATGGGGTAAAATGGGAGTTGTCTTCCTTCCTTGAGTTTCGAGTTATGGCCCTTGAAAGGTCAATTTCCTTTAACTTTGGACACTTATATCTCCAAAACTATTTGAGACAAACAATTTTCCAATATTGATCAGTTGGTTGGACACGCATGGGCACGTTTTGGCACCATTTTCATGCTTCTACTTGAATGTGACAAAAATGAGATTCTCGTACCCACAACATACCAACCACAACAATTTCTAAGTCAATTTTCTTGGCCTCTATTGTACGCAGTGATCTGTAATTTGGCCCGAGGGCGTATTTTATTGGGACAGACTAACGCTGAAAGAATTGCTATTGTATTCGCCCTTTAGGCTGAGTAGCGGCGTTTTTTTTCATTTTCCCATAGACCTCAATGTAAAAAAGTGTCCTTTATTTCGGCACTTCCTCGTGCCACAGTGTTAACAGGATTTTGCACGGTGGTAGGGCACATAAATGCCTGTTGAAGGATACATACTGCACCTCTGTATCTTATTTCGTTTTCCCGCAAAATAGGCACAAACTTTATTTTCCTCCAAGTTTGAAGGCTTACAACTCACAAGATACGCTTCGTAGCGGTACAAAATTTTGCAAGCCACTAGGCACTGAGGTCTACTAGCAGCAAGCAATATTTCAGCTCAATCGCAATACACACAAACGAGTTATAAGGGCCTCAAGTTTTGGCGGGACACCAATAGGATGATAGTGCCTAAATGATACAAAGTTGACTTCATGATATCGGCTTATAATTGGTGCCACATGATGCGCCCTTACCCTAAGTGCCATGGGGTAAAATGGGAGTTGTCTTCCTTCATTGAGTTTCGAGTTATGGCCCTTGAAAGGTCAATTTCCTTTAACTTTGGACCCTTATATCTCCAAAACTATTTGAGAGAAACAATTTTCCAATATTGATCAGTTGGTTGGACACGCATGGGCACGTTTTGGCACCATTTTCATGCTTCTACTTGAAAGTGACAACAATGAGATTCTCGTACCCACAATACACCAACCACAAAAATTTCTAAGTCAATTTTCTTGGGCTCTATTGTACGCAGCGATCTGTATTTTGGCCCGAGGGCGTACTTTATTGGGACAGACTAACGGTGAAAGAATTGCTATTGTACTCGCCCACTAGGCTGAGTAGCGGCGTTTTTTTTTCATTTTTCCCATATACCTCAATGTAAAAAAGAGTCCTTTATTTTGGCACTTTCTCTTGCCCCAGTGTTAACGGGATTTTGCACGATGTTAGGGCACATAAATGCCTGTTGAAGAATACATACTGCACCTCTGTATCTTATTTCGTATTCCCGCAAAATAGGCACAAACTTTATTTTCCTCCAAGTTTGAAGGCTTACAACTCACAAGATACGCTTCATAGCGGCCCGAAGATTGCAAGCCACTAGGAACTGAGGTCTACTAGCAGCGTGCAAAATTTCAGCTCAATCGCAATACACACAAGCGAGTTAAAAGGGCCTCAAGTTTTGGCGGGACACCAATAGGATGATAGAGCTTAAATGATGCAAAGGTGACTTCATGATATCGGCCTATAAGGGGTGCCAAATAATGCGCCCTTACCCCAAGTGCGATGGGGTAAAATGAGAGTTGTCTTCCTGCATTTAGTATCGAGTTATGGTCCTTGAAAGGTCAATTTCCTTTAACTTTGGACTCTTATATCTCCAAAACTATTTGAGAGAAACAATTTTCCAATATTGATCAGTTGGTTGGACACGCATGGGCACGTTTTGGCACCATTTTCATGCTTCTACGTGAAAGTGACCTAAATGAGATTCTCGTACCCACAACACACCAATCACAAAAATTTCTAAGTCAATTGGCTTTTCTTACCCCAAGTGCCATGGGGTAAAATGGGAGTTGTCTTCCTTCATTGAGTTTCGAGTTATGGCCCTTTAAAGGTCAATTTTCTTTAACTTTGGACCCTTATATCTCCAAAACTATTTGAGAGAAACATTTTTCCAATATTGATCAGTTGGTTGGACAAGCATGGGCACGTTTTGGCACCATTTTCATGCTTCTACGTGAAAGTGACCAAAATGAGATTCTCGTACCCACAACACACCAACGACAAAAATTTCTAAGTCAATTTTCTTGGCCTCTATTATACGCAGCGATCTGTAATTTGGCCCGAGGTCGTACTTTATTGGGATATACTAACGGTGAAAGAATTGCTATTGTATTCGCCCTCTAGGCTGAGTATCGGCGTTTCTTCATTTTTCCCATAGACCTCAATTTAAAAAAGAGTCCTTTATTTCGGCACTTCCTCGTGCCCCAGTGTTACCAGAATTTTGCACGGTAGTAGGGCACATAAATGCCTGTTGAAGGATACATACTGCACCTCTATCTTATTTCGTATTCCCGCAAAATAGGCACAAACTTTATTTTCCTCCAAGTTTGAAGGCTTACAACTCACAAGATACGCTTCGTAGCGGTAGGAAATTTTGCAAGCCACTAGGTACTGAGGTCTACTAGCAGCATGCAAAATTTCAGCTCAATCGCAATACACACAAACGAGTTATAAGGGCCTCAAGTTTTTGGCGGGACACCAATAGGATGATAGTGCCTAAATGATGCAAAGGTGACTTCATGATATCGGCCTATAATTGGTGCCAAATGATGCGCCCTTACGCCAAGTGCCATGGGGTAAAATGGGAGTTGTCTTCCTTCCTTGAGTTTCGAGTTATGGCCCTTGAAAGGTCAATTTCCTTTAACTTTGGACACTTATATCTCCAAAACTATTTGAGACAAACAATTTTCCAATATTGATCAGTTGGTTGGACACGCATGGGCACGTTTTGGCACCATTTTCATGCTTCTACTTGAATGTGACAAAAATGAGATTCTCGTACCCACAACATACCAACCACAACAATTTCTAAGTCAATTTTCTTGGCCTCTATTGTACGCAGTGATCTGTAATTTGGCCCGAGGGCGTATTTTATTGGGACAGACTAACGCTGAAAGAATTGCTATTGTATTCGCCCTTTAGGCTGAGTAGCGGCGTTTTTTTCATTTTCCCATAGACCTCAATGTAAAAAAGTGTCCTTTATTTCGGCACTTCCTCGTGCCACAGTGTTAACAGGATTTTGCACGGTGGTAGGGCACATAAATGCCTGTTGAAGGATACATACTGCACCTCTGTATCTTATTTCGTTTTCCCGCAAAATAGGCACAAACTTTATTTTCCTCCAAGTTTGAAGGCTTACAACTCACAAGATACGCTTCGTAGCGGTACAAAATTTTGCAAGCCACTAGGCACTGAGGTCTACTAGCAGCATGCAATATTTCAGCTCAATCGCAATACACACAAACGAGTTATAAGGGCCTCAACTTTTGGCGGGACACCAATAGGATGATAGTGCCTAAATGATACAAAGTTGACTTCATGATATCGGCTTATAATTGGTGCCACATGATGCGCCCTTACCCTAAGTGCCATGGGGTAAAATGGGAGTTGTCTTCCTTCATTGAGTTTCGAGTTATGGCCCTTGAAAGGTCAATTTCCTTTAACTTTGGACCCTTATATCTCCAAAACTATTTGAGAGAAACAATTTTCCAATATTGATCAGTTGGTTGGACACGCATGGGCACGTTTTGGCACCATTTTCATGCTTCTACTTGAAAGTGACAACAATGAGATTCTCGTACCCACAATACACCAACCACAAAAATTTCTAAGTCAATTTTCTTGGGCTCTATTGTACGCAGCGATCTGTATTTTGGCCCGAGGGCGTACTTTATTGGGACAGACTAACGGTGAAAGAATTGCTATTGTACTCGCCCACTAGGCTGAGTAGCGGCGTTTTTTTTTCATTTTTCCCATATACCTCAATGTAAAAAAGAGTCCTTTATTTTGGCACTTTCTCTTGCCCCAGTGTTAACGGGATTTTGCACGATGTTAGGGCACATAAATGCCTGTTGAAGGATACATACTGCACATCTGTATCTTATTTAGTATTCCCGCAAAATAGGCACACACTTTATTTTCCTCGAAGTTTGAAGGCTTACAACTCACAAGATACTCTTCGTAGCGGCACGAAATTTAGCAAGCCACTAGGCACTGAGGTCTACTAGCAGTAAGAAATATTTCAGCTCAATCGCAAAACTAACAAGCGAGATATAAGGGCCTCAAGTTTTGGCGGGACACCAATAGGATGATAGTGCCTAAATGATGCAAAGGTGACTTCATGATATCGGCTTATAATTGGTGCCACATGATGCGCCCTTACCCCAAGTGCCATGGGGTAAAATGGGAGTTGTCTTCCTTCATTGAGTTTCGAGTTATGGCCCTTGAAAGGTCAATTTCCTTTAAATTTGGACCCTTATATCTCCAAAACTATTTGAGAGAAACAATTTTCCAATATTGATCAGTTGGTTGGACACGCATGGGCACGTTTTGGCACCATTTTCATGCTTCTACGTGAAAGTGACCAAAATGAGATTCTCGTACCCACAACACACCAACCACAAAAATTCTAAGTCAATTTTCTTGGCCTCAATTGTACGCAGCAATTTGTAATTTGGCCCGAGGGCGTACTTTATTGGGACAGACTAGCGGTGAAAGAATTGCTATTGTATTCGCCCTCTAGGCTGAGTAGCGGCGTTTTCTTCATTTTCCCATATACCTCAATGTAAAGAAGAGTCCTTTTTTTCATCACTTTCTCGTGCCCCAGTGTTACCGGGATTTTGCACCATGGTAGGGCACATAAATGCCTGTTGAAGGATACATACTGCACCTCTGTATCTTATTTAGTATTCCCGCAAAATAGGGACAAACTTTATTTTCCTCCAAGTTTGAAGGCTTACAACTCACAAGATACGCTTGGAAGCGGCACGAAATTTTGCAAGCCACTAGGCACTGAGGTCTTCTAGCAGCGTGCAAAATTTCAGCTCAATCGCAATACACACAAGCGAGTTATAAGGGCCTCAAGTTTTGGCGGGACACTAGTAGGATGATAGTGCCTAAATGGTGCAAAGGTGACTTCATGATATCGGCCTATAATTGGTGCCAAATATGCGCCTTTACCCCAAGTGCCATTGGGTAAAATGGGAGTTGTCTTCCTTCATTGAGTTTCGAGTTATGGCCCTTGAAAGGTCAATTTCCTTTAACTTTGGACCCTTATATCGCCAAATCTATTTGAGAGAAACAATTTTCCAATATTGATCAATTGGTTGGACACGCATAGGCACGATTTGGCACCATTTTCATGCTTCTACTTGAAATTGACCAAAATGAGATTCTCGTACCCACAACACACCAACCACAAAAATTCTAAGTCAATTATCTTGGCCTCTATTGTACGCAGCGATCTGTAATTTGGCCCGAGGGAGTACTTTATTGGGACAGACTAACGGTGAAAGAATTGCTATTGTATTCGCCCTCTAGGCTGAGTAGCGGCGTTTTCTTCATTTTCCTATAGACCTCAATGTAAAAAAGAGTCCTTTATTTCGGCACTTTCTTGTGCCCCAGTGTTACCGGGATTTTGCACGGTGGTAGGGCACATAAATGCCTGTTGAAGGATACATACTGCACCTCTGTATCTTATTTAGTATTCCCGCAAAATAGGCACAAACTTTATTTTCTTCCAAGTTTGAAGGCTTACAACTCACAAGATACGCTTCGTAGCGGCACGAAATTTTGCAAGCCACTAGGCATTGCGCGTAGTATAGGGTTTGGACGTGTCTAGCTCACCCCCTAAAAAAACTTTTTTTAGCTTCTCCAGACCACCCTTAAAAAAATTTTAGCTCCTCCAGACCAACCCCTAAAAATATTTTTTTAGCTTCTCTAGACCACCCCCTAAAAAAATTAAAATTAAAAAATTAAAAAAATAAAAACAAATAAAATTAAAAAAATGGATGATAGTAAAAGAGAAAGTTATTGGAAATATAAAGGAAAATTAGAATACCAAAATAGAATATTTAAGACAAAATTTAATAAACTGAAAGTATTTTTAGAAAAAAATGGAGTGATTATTAATGAACATCTCGTTATAGTAGGTGATTTTAACTAATATGATTTACAATTAGATTTTGAAAAAATCCCCGAAGATTCTATTGTAAAAATACAAAAAATAAATTGTGTGGAATATTCTATATTCCCAGGAAAAGATGCATTAATTCTTATTAGTGACTCTAGAAACTGTAACATTTATTGGGATAGATTTTACAAAGAATAAAAAGAAAAATATTTTAATAAATCAAAAAATGCATTCAAAGAAATACTTTTTTCAATTAATAAAAAATGTCCTATTTGTGAAAAGAATACTATAGAAGACAATAGTGATATTGTTCCAGGAGACAAAGATTTTTTTCATAAACATTGTTTAATATCAAAAGAAGAAAAAGATGATAAATTATTATGTATTGAAAAGAATACGACATGGAAACCATCTGAAATATCGAAAATCGAAAATTGAAAAAAAATCGAAAAATTGTAAAAATGTAAAAAAAAAGGAAAAATTCTGAAACTTTAAAAATGTAAAAAAGTGAAAATGTGAGAGAGACACACGGGCGGGTCTAACACACATGATGAAAATAAAAAACAGTCGGAGTTGGCCAACTCCGGGGATGGAGTTTGTTGGGGTGATGTAAAATAGAAAAAAAAAACATCCACTATAGGGCCCCTCGAAAAATACTTAAAACTCAGTAATCTGTAATTCTTGTTCGTAGAAACTACCTTTGATTTCTTCGCCTTTTAAATCATTTATTTTATAAGTAACAGGATTTGTATTTAAAACTTCTTCAATTACAAATATTTCTCTAGTACAACGAGTAGTATAACCCTTTTCAAATTTACCTTTCTTTTTTGCTATTCTTACTCTATCCCCAACTTTGAATTTAGGTTTTTTCAGTTTTCTTGTCTTTTTCTGGATATAAATTTTTATACACAGTTAATTCATTTTCTACTTTTCTTGCTTCAATAGGTGTCATTTTAATAGAATAATGTACTGTATTATTATAATTTACAACTAATTTATCTAATATATCATAATATTTAAAAGTTTCATGAGCAGTAAAATATTTATACAAATGTTGTTTCATTGTTCCTATCCAGCGTTCCACTACACTAGATTTTTCTTGATTTTCAGTTGAGTACAATTCTATTTCATTTGTTTTTAACAATTCTTTTACTTGTCGATTATTAAATTCAGAACCTTTATCTGATCAAATATACATCGGTTTTCTTTCTTTATATAATGTTTTAAATGCTTCAGTTACTGTTATTCCTGTTTTTTTTTTCAATGGAATTAACCAACCATATTTACTAAAAACATCTATAACTGCTAATAAGTATTTATAGTGTTTATATTGTTGCAAATCAACTGCCCATGTTTGATCTATTGAATCGACATAAACACGTCTTTTAGGAAAAGATTTTATAACTCTATGATGTAATTCATCTGCTAATTTATTTGTTATTTTTTCTCTATCGGATATAAATCTATTTGTGTTAGATCCACACTCAGAACATATACCTTTTAACATTTGTCTATTATTAGTTGTTGTTACTTGTTTCACTGAATCATTTTCAGTATGCTTTTTACAACGTAAACAATATATTTTTGGATGCTCCATTTTTAATATAATTAAAATTATTTAAAAAAAAATGATTGAAGGAAAAGTTTGTAATAATTGTTCAACATTTAAATCATATAATTCATTTAGAAAAGAAAAAACATGTTTTGATGGGTAAAGAGGAAAATGTAAAGATTGTGAAAGACCAATGAGACATTTACACTAAATTAATAATAAAGAAAAATACAAACAAGCTTATCAAGAATTCCTGCTTAGAAATCCAAACTATAAAAATGAATATAATTTCAGAAAAAAATATGATAATTAAATTTCTATTCTAAGAAAATTGACAGTAAAAAATCCAAAGTATTTAAAATGTTATTACTGAAACTATTATTGATGACATAGAAGAAGATAATATAACTAATTATATTAATAAATTAAAAGATAAAATTAAAAAACAATCATATCCCATTAAAGTGAAGATAATAATTACTTCTGAATTTAATACCCCATTAGCATTTGATATAATAGAAAGTCATTACTCTCATCCTGTTCAAGTTATTCAATCAAATAATAATGTAGATGAATTTTATAATAAACTAAAAGATAAATTTGAAGCATGGATTGATGAGTATCAAGAAAGAGGTTCTGGTTTTGTTTTTAGAAATATTAAAAGTGTAGAAGTAAAAACATATAAATATAATTATCAGAGAGCTTAATCTTATATACCTTTAAAGTTTAAATCAAGTAATATTATCAATGTTAAAAACACAAAAGATAACAAATGTTTCTTGTGGTCAATATTATCTAATTTATATCCTGCAGATAATAATAAAGAGAGAGTAACAAAATATCATCCCTATGAGAATGAAATTAATATGACCAATATTGAATATCCTGTTTTAATAAAAGATATCCCAAAAGTAGAAAAACAAAATAATTTAACTATAAATGTTTTTGCATTAGAAAATCCAACAAATAAACAATCTTTATATCCAGTTTATATTTCAAATATGCAAAGTGAAAATATAATTGATCTTTTATATATAGAAGAAAATGAAAACACACACTATTGTTTAATCAAAGATTAAGATAGTTTACTATATGATAAAAATAGAAATAAACAACACACATGTAGAAACTGTTTACAAGGTTTTCGAAGACTAGAAACATTAGAAAAACATAAAGAGATATGTCTAGATCATGACTATTGTAAAGTTAATATGCCAAAGAAAGATAATATTCTAAAATTTAAAAACTATCATTTCAAAAATTGACTACCTTTTGTTATCTATTCAGATTTTGATAAAAAAATAATATCCCTTTATCTACTTCCCAACGTGACCCAAATAAATCATTTGTTAATCCAATTAGAAAACAAGCAATTAATAGTTATGGTATCTATGTTCAGTCTGACTATCCAGAAATTTATAAAACACAATACTTTTCTTATGTTGGTGATGATGCAGCAAAGAAATATGTAGAAAAAATAATAAAAAATTTCAAGGATATAACTTATAAGATTTACCTTAATGAAAAGAAACAACCAATTTTAAATAAACAACAAGAAAATGATTTCAAGAGTCAACAGAATGTTATATATGTGGGAAAAATTTGAAGAGGAAAACAAAGTAAGAGAACATAATCATCTTTCTGGTAAATATAAAGGAGCAGCTTGTCAATCATGTAATACAAAAGAAGGTAAAACAACAAAATTAATACCTATTTTCTTTCATAATGGCTCAAACTATGATTTCCACTTCTTAATAGAGGAATTAATGAAATATGAAGATGATTATAACAAAGTAAAACTTCTATCCAAAAATTCAGAACATTATATTTCTATAGATTACGGTTCAAATTATAAAAAAAACTAATATTTCTAGATTAATATAGGTTTATGTCAAAAAGTTTATCAGGTATTGCAGAATCAATGGTTGACTTCCCATTTTAGAACAGGAATTTAATTGCGATGTTTCTTTACTAAAACAAAATGGTTATTATCCATATGAATATATAGATTCAATTAAAAGATTAAACGAAAAACAATTACCTCCTATAAATGAATTTTATTCAACTCTAACACAAAAAACGATTTCAGAAAAAGAATATGCTCATGCACAAAAAGTGTGGGAAATTTATGAATGTGAATCACTTTCAGACTATCATAAACTTTATTTGAAAACAGATGTTTTAATTTTAGCATATGTCATTGAGAGGTATAAAACCTTTTTCTTTACAAATCATGAAACAGATCCATGTTATTGTTTCTCTGCACCAGGATTAACTTGGCAATGTGGATTAAAAATACAAGAGTGGAATTAGAATTATTAACAGACTATGAAATGTTATTAATGGTAGAAAACGGAATTAGAGGAGGGTTTTCTGGCGTTCTTGGACCCAGACATGTAAAAGCATTTAATAAATATACACCCAATTACAATGGTGATGGTAATAGGATATTAGATGATAATGAAATGAAAGAATGTTTAGAAGCATTAAAAAGAGGAGAAAATGTAAATGATTATCTTACAGAAAAATATTTATTATATCTAGATGCAAATAATTTATATGGTTGGGCAATGTCACAGAAACTACCAACTTGTGATTTCAAATGGGAAAATGATCTAGACTATTATTTACACATCCCCAAAGGAAGGGGTTGTATAATAGTATGTGATTTAGAATATCCCAATAATTGCAAGTTTAAAAAAAATAAAATATCCATTAGCTCCTGAGAAAATGAAAATAATTGAAAAGATTTATCAGATTATCAGATAAACTTATTAGGAGATAAGCCATTAGGTAAAGAAGAAAAATTATTATTAACACTTTATGATAAAAAGAAATATGTTATTCATTATAGTATTCTAAAAGAATATATTAAACTTGGAATGAAAGTAAATAAAGTTTACAGAACTATATCATTTGAAGAAAGTGATTTGTTAAAGAAGTATATTAAGTTTAATACTGAACAAAGAAGAAAATCTAAATCTAATTTTGAAAAAGACCTCTGGAAATTAATGAATAACAGTTTCTATGGAAAAACGTTAGACAACATAAGAGGAAGAAGCGAAATTTTAATTAACAACGAGTAAAGAAGAAGCAAAGAAATACATAAACAAACCTAATTTTAAAGATTTAATAATTTTTAATGAAAGCTTTGTTGCAATTGTAAATAATGTTACTTCTGTTAAATTTAATAAACCTATTTATTTAGGACAAGCTGTATTAGATGATAGCAAGTTATTAATGTATCAATTTTATTATAATATAGTTAATGAATTATGGCCAAAAAATGAATTAGTTGCATCAGACTCCGTTTCGGGTGATACGTCAATTATTTTAAGATATAAAAATAAAGTATTTATTGAAAAAATAGAAAACATTACTGGTGAATATGAATGCTCAAATAATAAATTTTATTATAAACTAAAAGATATTGAAGTTTGGACGAGTAAAGGATTTGATAAAATAAAAACTATCATTAAACATGAGACAGAAAAAAGAAATGTTTAGAGTTGAAACACCATTAGGATTTGTTGATGTAACAGAAGATCATTCTTTAATAAAAGTTAATAATGAAATTATGAGACCGAAAGATTTATCGTTAAATACTAATCTTTTATTCAATGATAATTATAAAATTTCTTATACTCCTCCTTTAAAAGAAGACTTCTTAAAATTAGAACCGTCAACTTTAGAAGAAAAAAGAGCTTTTATTGAAGGTTTCTTTTTAGCTGATGGAACTAGCGGAATTTATCAAACTAAATGGGGGGTAAAATATTCTTGGAATTTAAATAACCAAGATCTAAATATTTTAAATAAATGTTTAGAATACTGTAAGGAATTATATCCAACTGATTTTAAAATAATATATTGTATAAATTCATCTAAAGTATATAGAATTGTTCCAAAAGGAAGTATTAAGTTAATGGCAATCAAATTTGAAAAAAAAATATACTGATAAAAAAGAGAAATACATCCCTTATAAAATTCTTAATAATGATTACAATTATAAACTATTCTTTTTCAGAGGATTTTATTAAGGAGATGGTTATAAAAAAGGAAATAATTGTATTTTCTATTTTTCACAAAAATCTAACATTACATTCTCGTGTTTACATTATCTTATAACTTCTCTAGGATATAATAGTATTATCTATACGAGACAAGATAAACCAAATGTGTTTCAATTAAATATAACAAAAAAAGAACAATATGCTAACGTAAAAAAGATAATACCATTAGGTAAACAAAAAAGAATAGTTTATGATTTATCTTCAGAAACTGAAAATTTTAATTGTGGGTTTTCTTTGATCGTCCACAATACTGATAGCATATTCTTGTCCATAAAAACTAAATATATTTATGAAGATATGACACAAAAACAAAATGAACTAGATACATCAGACTATCCAGGAAATCATGATCTTTATTCAAAAGAAAATAAAAAGGTAGGGAAGTTTAAAGATGAATTACATGGTAAAATTATGAATGAAATAGTTTTTCTGAGGAGTAAAGCATATTCTTTTACATTAACTGATCTTAGTGAAGAAAAAAAATTAAAAGGTATCAGCAAAACAACAATTAAAAAAGATATAAATTTTAATGATCATAAAAATTGTTTATTTAATAATGAAATAAAAATGAATAAGATGTACACTTTAAAGTCAAATGTGTTTGTAAATGAAATAAACAAAGCTTCTTTATCTCCTTTTGATGATAAAATATATATATGTGATAATGGAGTAGATACACAACCTTATGGAATTGATTCATTATATTTTATTTAATTTCCATGCAACAAATCCAGTTAATACCATAGCACCAACAACAAATGCAATCTCTCTATTTTTCTGATCTTCTGATGGAGTATAAACATCACTTAATGTAGGTTTCGGAGGTTATTCCTGTAAATTTGTATGTGTAACATAATAATACTGTTTCATTGCTTGGTCAACATCATCAAAGGTTTTTTCTGCATGGCGTTCTTTTTGTAATTGTTCATTAAGAAAATCTAATCTTTGTGTTCTTTTTTCATTCCACGCAGTTGTTGCTGCTGCTAATTGTTCAGTTTCCCTATCATGTCTTTCTCTCTCTTTTTCTGCATCTTTAATTTTACTTATATTTGAAAATAAATAATTACTACCTGAAAAATAGCAAAGGCATTCGCTACTGCTCCACCAAGCATCATCGCCACTGCACTAGCCATTTTATGAAACAATTATTTCATAATATTTTCTGGAATAATTCCTTGCTTTACCAACATATCTCCCGTTGCCATTGCGAGTAATATATCAATAGATAAAATACCAATATCTGCCATATTTAAATCTACTTTTGGTGGTGGTTTTTTCAATAGTTTTCCATCTAATTCTGCATAACCAACCGTTAATGCTGCTTCCACTCCAGCATGACATAACATGTTTACTATTTGTTTTCCATCAATTTGTGTTGCCATTTTTATAAGATTTTTTTTGATTAATTAAACTCAAATGGATTGATTTCTTTTTTTCGTATCCATTGCTCTATCATGCCTTTCTTTTTCTTCATCTGAATCTTTTCCAATATGTGAAAACAAATAATAAATACCTGAAAAAGCAAAGGCATTCGCTACTGCTCCACCAAGCATCATCGCAATTGCATATCCAACTGTTAATACATGGTGATATAACATGTTTGCAATTTGTTTTTCGTCTTTCATTTTTATAAGATTTTTTAATTAAACTCAAATGGATCGATTTCCGTTTTTTCGTATCATAGGTGCAGGGTTTTGCACTACCGGTGCAACTTGTTTAGACTTATACATATATAATCCTAATCCAACAACTGTTATTGATAGACATAAAGGTATATAATTTTTATATTGAACTTCTTCATCATCGTTTGTTATTTGCTTTGGAACTTTTAGTTCCATGTTTTCTTTTTCCATTGCTTCCATTTCTTTTCTTTTTAATTCAGCTTTCATTTTTTTTGCTTCTGCACCTTTTATACCTGCAGCTATTCTTTTTGGGTTTTTCTTTTTTGTGACTTCGTCATCGTGGGAAGCTTTTATTTCACTCGTCATTGTTTAGGTTAATATTTTCACTTTTTTATCAGTCTGGAAATCCAGATGTTTTGTTGCTGTTAACATTGCAGTAAAAGGAGCAAGATACATTCCAAATCTATAATACAATTCACATGTGCTAGTCAAAGCGTGATTGATAATTGGATATTCTTCTTAATCTTGTATTAGTTTTGGTGGATTAACAACATTAAAATATTTTGACACACCCAAAACATATAAGTTAATAAAAAGAATTACCCAATGTCTTCGTCATACTTGCCCCAAGTCTTGCTTCATGTCTACAGTATAGTTTGTTTATTTGTTCTGGTGTCATTGTATCAAGGTCTGACATTTGTAAGTCTTTACCAAGATATTGTTTACTTCCTCCACCAGCAACAATGGCTGATAATCTTTCACGTTTTGTTTCATTGTTTTGATCACATGTATTGTTTTCTTTAAGTAGCTCTTTGGCATCCATTTTATATATTTTATTTTTTATTTTCAAATAATTAAATATCACATATCCAACTATTGATAAGACTCCAGTGTTTGATATAATTGTTAGTATTTCAAGGAGCATTGTTTTTATTGGCAATGTAAAAAGAGTCCTTTATTTCGGCACTTTCTCGTACCCCAGTGTTACCGGGATTTTGCACGGTGGTAGGGCTCATTAATGCCTGTTGAAGATGCATACTGCACCTCTGTATCTTAGAAGCCTCCGTGGTGCAGTGGTTACGCCACTCGCCTTGTAAACCAGGGATCGCAGGATCGATCCCGGGCTTCTCCAGACTTTCGGATGAGTCTTTAAACCGAGGTCCCGTCTCCGTATGACCTTAGCTGTTGGTGGGACGTAAAACTAAAACTCACTCACTCACTCACCTCTGTATCTTATTTCGTATTCCCGCAAAATAGGCACAAACTTTATTTTCCTCGAAGTTTGAAGGCTTATAACTCACAAGATACGCTTCGTAGCGGCACGAAATTTTGCAAGCCATTAGGCACTGAGGTCTACTAGCAGCATGCAAAATTTCAGCTCAATCGCAATACACACAAGCGAGTTATAAGGGTCTCACATTTTGGCGGGACATCAATGGGATGAAAGGGCCTAAATGATGCAAAGGTGACTTCATGATATCGGCCTATAATTGGTGCCAAATAATGCGCCCTTAACCCAAGTGTCATGGGGTAAAATGGGAGTTGTCTTCCTTTATTGAGTTTCGAGTTATGGCCCTTGAAAGGTCAATTTTCTTTAACTGTGGACACTTTATTTCGGCTCTTTACCGTACCCCAGTGTTACCGGGATTTTGCACGGTGGTAGGGCTCATAAATGCCTGTTGAAGGATACATACTGCACCTCTGTATCTTATTTCGTATTCCCGCAAAATAGGCACAAACTTTATTTTCCTCGAAGTTTGAAGGCTTATAACTCACAAGATACGCTTAGTAGCGGCACGAAATTGTGCAAGCCACTAGGCACTGAGGTCTACTAGCAGCAGGCAAAATTTCAGCTCAATCGCAATACACACAAGCGAGTTATAAGGGCCTCAAATTTTGGCGGGACACCAATAGGATGATAGGGCCTAAATGATGCAAAGGTGACTTCATGATATCGGCCTATAATTGGTGCCAAATGATGCACCCTTAACCCAAGTGCCATGGAGTAAAATAGGAGTTGTCTTCCTTTATTGGGTTTCGAGATATGGCCCTTGAAAGGTCAATTTCCTTTAACTGTGGACCCTTATATCTCCAAAACTATTTGAGAGAAACAATTTTCCAATATTGATCAGTTGGTTGGACACGCATGGGCACGTTATTGCACCATTTTCATGCTTCTACGTGAAAGTGACCAAAATGAGATTTTCGTACCCACAACACCCCGACCACCAAAATTTCTAAGTCAATTTTCTTGGCCTCTATTGTACGCAGCGATCTGTAATTTATACCGAGGGCGTACTTTATTGTGACGGACTAACGGTGTAAAAATTGCTATTGTATTCGCCTTCTAGGCTGAGAAGCGGCGTTTTCTTCATTTTTCCCATAGACCTCAATGTAAATAAGAGTCCTGTATTTCGGCACTTTCTCGTACCACAGAGTTACCGGGATTTTGCACGGTGGTAGGGCTCATAAATGCCTGTTGAAGGATACATACTGCACCTCTGTAACTTATTTCGTATTCCCGCAAAATAGGCACAAACTTTATTTTCCTCGAAGTTTGAAGGCTTATAACTCACAAGATACGCTTTGTAGCGGCACGGAATTGTGCGAGCCACTAGGCACCGAGGTCTACTAGCAGCATGCAAAATTTCAGCTCAATCGCAATACACACAAGCGAGTTATAAGGGCCTCAAGTTTTGGCGGGACACCCATAGAATGATAGTGCCTAAATGGTGCAAAGGTGACTTCATGATATCGGCCTATAATTGGTGCCAAATGATGCGCCCTTAACCCAAGTGCCATGGGGTAAAATGGGAGTTGTCTTCCTTCATTGAGTTTCGAGTTATGGCCCTTGAAAGGTCAATTTCCTTTAACTTTGGACTCTTATATCTCCAAAACTATTTGAGACAAACAATTTTCCAATATTGACCAGTTGGTTGGACACGCATGGGCACGTTTTGGCACCATTTTCATGCTTCTACGTGAAAGTGACCAAAATGAGATTCTCGTACCCACAACACGCCGACCACCAAAATTTCTAAGTCAATTTTTTTGGCCTCTATTGTACGCAGCGA
Organism: Lucinisca nassula; assembly: GCA_963580285.1. Taxonomy (NCBI): domain Eukaryota; kingdom Metazoa; phylum Mollusca; class Bivalvia; order Lucinida; family Lucinidae; genus Lucinisca; species Lucinisca nassula. The sequence goes on along the minus strand of OY757023.1, from coordinate 106,495,948 downwards.
TCTGTAATTTGGCCCGAGGGCGCACTTTATTGGAACGGACTAACGGTGTAAAAATTGCTATTGTACTCGCCCTCTAGGCTGAGTAGCGGCGTTTTCTTCATTTTTCCCATAGACCTCAATGTAAAAAAGTCCTTTATTTCGGCACTTTCTCGTGCCCCAGTGTTACCGGGATTTTGCACGGTGGTAGGGCACATAAATGCCTGATGAAGGATACATACTGCAGCTCTGTATCTTATTTCGTTTCCCGCAAAATAGGCACAAACTTTATTTTCCTCGAATTTTGAAGGCTTATATCTCGCAAGATACGCTTAGCGGCACGAAATTTTGCAAGCCACTAGGCACTGAGGTCTACTAGCAGTATGCAAAATTTCATCTCAATCGCAATACACACAGGCGAGTTATAAGGGCCTCAAGTTTTGGCGGGACACCCATAGAATGATAGTGCCTAAATGGTGCAAAGGTGACTTCATGATATCGGCCTATAATTGGTGCCAAATGATGCGCCCTTAACCCAAGTGCCATGGGGTGAAATGGGAGTTGTCTTCCGTCATTGAGTTTCGAGTTATGTCCCTTGAAAGGTCAATTTCCTTTAACTTTGGACCCTTATATCTCCAAAACTATTTGAGACAAACAATTTTCCAATATTGACCAGTTGGTTGGACACGCATGGGCACGTTTTGGCACCATTTTCATGCTTCTACGTGAAAGTGACCAAAATGAGATTCTCGTACCCACAACACGCCGACCACCAAAATTTCTAAGTCAATTTTCTTGGCCTCTATTGTACGCAGCGATCTGTAATTTGGCCCGAGGGTGTACTTTATTGGAACGGACTAACGGTGTAAAAATTGCTATTGTACTCGCCCTCTAGGCTGAGTAGCGGCGTTTTCTTCATTTTTCCCATAGACCTCAATGTAAAAAAGAGTCCTTTATTTCGGCACTTTCTCGTGCACCAGTGTTACCGAAATTTTGCACGGTTGTAGGGCACATCAATGCCTGTTAAAGGATACATACTGCACCTCTGTATCTTATTTCGTTTTCCCGCAAAATAGGCACAAACTTTATTTTCCTCGAAGTTTGAAGGCTTATAACTCACAAGATACGCTTAGTAGCTGCACGAAATTTTGCAAGCTACTAGGCACTGAGGTCTACTAGCAGCATGCAAAATTTCAGCTCAATCGCAATACACACAAGCGAGTTATAAGGGCCTCAAGTTTTGGCGGGACACCCATAGGATGATAGTGCCTAAATGGTGCAAAGGTGACTTCATGATATCGGCCTATAATTGGTGCCAAATGATGCGCCCTTAACCCAAGTGCCATGGGGTAAAATGGGAGTTGTCTTCCTTCATTGAGTTTCGAGTTATGTCCCTTGAAAGGTCAATTTCCTTTAACTTTGGACCCTTATATCTCCAAAACTATTTGAGACAAACAATTTTCCAATATTGACCAGTTGGTTGGACACGCATGGGCACGTTTTGGCACCATTTTCATGCTTCTACGTGAAAGTGACCAAAATGAGATTCTCGTACCCACAACACGCCGACCACCAAAATTTCTAAGTCAATTTTCTTGGCCTCTATTGTACGCAGCAATCTGTAATTTGGCCCGAGGGCGTACTTAATTGGAACTGAGTAACGGTGTAAAAATTGCTATTGTACTCGCCCTCTAGGCTGAGTAGCGGCGTTTTCTTCATTTTTCCCATAGACCTCAATGTAAAATAGGGTCCTTTATTTCGGCACTTTCTCGTGCCCCAGTGTTACCGGAATTTTGCACGGTGGTAGGGCACATAAATGCCTGTTGAAGGATACATACTGCACCTCTGTATCTTATTTCATTTTCCCGCAAAATAGGCACAAACTTTATTTTCCTCAAAGTTTGAAGGCTTATAACTCACAAGATACGCTTAGTAGCGGAACGAAATTTTGCAAGCCACTAGGCTCTGAGGTCTGCTAGCAGCATGCAAAATTTCAGCTCAATCGCAATACAGACAAGCGAGTTATAAGGGCCTCAAGTTTTGGCGGGACACCCATAGGATGATAGTGCGTAAATGGTGCAAAGGTGACTTCATGATATCGGCCTATAATTGGTGCCAAATGATGCGCCCTTAACCCAAGTGCCATGGGGTAAAATGGGAGTTGTCTTCCTTCATTGAGTTTCGAGTTATAGCCCTTGAAAGGTCAATTTCCTTTAACTTTGGACCCTTATATCTCCAAAACTATTTGAGACAAACAATTTTCCAATATTGACCAGTTGGTTGGACACGCATGGGCACGTTTTGGCACCATTTTCATGCTTCTACGTGAAAGTGACCAAAATGAGATTCTCGTACCCACAACACGCCGACCACCAAAATTTCTAAGTCAATTTTCTTGGCCTCTATTGTACGCAGCGATCTGTAATTTGGCCCGAGGGCGTAATTTATTGGAACGGACTAACGGTGTAAAAATTGCTATTGTACTCGCCCTCTAGGCTGAGTAGCGGCGTTTTCTTCATTTTTCCCATAGACCTCAATGTAAAAAAGTCCTTTATTTCGGCACTTTCTCGTGCCCCAGTGTTACCGGGACTTTGCACGGTGGTAGGGCACATAAATGCCTGTTGAAGGATACATCCTGCACCTCTGTATCTTATTTCGTTTTACCGCAAAATAGGCACAAACTTTATTTTCCTCGAAGTTTGAAGTCTTATAACTCACAAGATACGCTTAGTTGCGGCACGAAATTGTGCAAGCCACTAGGCACTGAGGTCTACTAGCAGCATGCAAAATTTCAGCTCAATCGCAATACACACAAGCGAGTTATAAGGGCCTCAAGATTTCGCGGGACACCAACAGGATGATAGTGCCTAAATGGTGCAAAGGTGACTTCATGATATCGGCCTATAATTGGGGCCAAATGATGCGCCCTTAACCCAAGTGCCATGGGGTAAAATGGGAGTTGTCTTCCTTCATTGAGTTTCGAGTTATGGCCCTTGAAAGGTCAATTTCCTTTAACTTTGGACCCTTATATCTCCAAAACTACTTGAGACAAACAATTTTCCAATATTGACCAGTTGGTTGGACACGCATGGGCACGTTGTGGCACCATTTTCATGCTTCTACGTGAAAGTGACCAAAATGAGATTCTCGTACCCACAACACGCCGACCACCAAAATTTCTAACTTGAAGTCAATTTTCTTGGCCTCTATTGTACGCAGCGATCTGTAATTTGGCCCGAGGTCGTACTTTATTGGAACGGACTAACGGTGTAAAAATTGCTATTGTACTCGCCCTCTAGGTTGTGTAGGGGCGTTTTCTTCATTTTTTCCCATAGACCTCAATGTAAAAAAGAGTCCTTTCTTTCGGCACTTTCTAGTGCCCCAGTGTTACCGGGATTTTGCACGGTGGTAGGGCACATAAATGCCTGTTGAAGGATACATACTGCACCTCTGAATCTTATTTCGTTTTCCCGCAAAATAGGCACAAACTTTATTTTCCTCGAAGTTTGAAGGCTTATAACTCACAAGATACGCTTAGTAGCGGCAGGAAATTTTGCAAGCCACTAGGTACTGAGGTCTACTAGCAGCATGCAAAATTCCAGCTCAATCGCAATACACACAAGCGAGTTATAAGGGCCTCAAGTTTTGGCGGGACACCCATAGGATGATAGTGCCTAAATGGTGCAAAGGTGACTTCATGATATCGGCCTATAATTGGTGCCAAATGATGCACCCTTAACCCAAGTGCCATGGGGTAAAATGGGAGTTGTCTTCCTTCATTGAGTTTCGAGTTATGGCCCTTGAAAGGTCAATTTCCTTTAACTTTGGACCCTTATATCTCCAAAACTATTTGAGACAAACAATTTTCCAATATTGACCAGTTGGTTGGACACGCATGGGCACGTTTTGGCATCATTTTCATGCTTCTACGTGAAAGTGACCAAAATGAGATTCTCGTACCCACAACACGCCGACCACCAAAATTTCTAAGTCAATTTTCTTGGCCTCTATTGTACGCAGCGATCTGTAATTTGGCCCGAGGGCGTACTTTATTGGAACGGACTAACGGTGTAAAACTTGCTATTGTACTCGCCCTCTAGGCTGAGTAGCGGCGTTTTCTTCATTTTTCCCATAGACCTCAATGTAAAAAAGAGTCCTTTATTTCGGCACTTTCTCGTGCCCCAGTGTTACCGGAATTTTGCACGGTGGTAGGGCACATCAATGCCTGTTGAAGGATACATACTGCACCTCTGTATCTTATTTCGTTTTCCCGCAAAATAGGCACAAACTTTATTTTCCTCGAAGTTTGAAGGCTTATAACTCACAAGATACGCTTAGTAGCGGCACGAAATTTTGCAAGCCTCTAGGCAATGAGGTCAACTAGCAGCATGCAAAATTTCAGCTCAATCGCAATACACACAAGCGAGTTATAAGGGCCTCAAGTTTTGGCGGGACACCCATAGGATGATAGTGCCTAAATGGTGCAAAGGTGACTTCATGATATCGGCCTATAATTGGTGCCAAATGATGCGCCCTTAACCCAAGTGCCATGGGGTAAAATGGGAGTTGTCTTCCTTCATTGAGTTTCGAGTTATGGCCCTTGAAAGGTCAATTTCCTTTAACTTTGGACCCTTATATCTCCAAAACTATTTGAGACAAACAATTTTCCAATAATGACCAGTTGGTTGGACACGCATGGGCACGTTTTGGCACCATTTTCATGCTTCTACGTGAAAGTGACCAAAATGAGATTCTCGTACCCACAACACGCCGACCACCAAAATTTCTAAGTCAATTTTCTTGGCCTCTATTGTACGCAGCGATCTGTAATTTGGCCCGAGGGCGTACTTTATTGGAACGGACTAACGGTGTAAAAATTGCTATTGTACTCGCCCTCTAGGCTGAGTAGCGGCGTTTTCTTCATTTTTCCCATAGACCTCAATGTAAAAAAGAGTCCTTTATTTCGGCACTTTCTCGTGCCCCAGTGTTACTGGAATTTTGCACGGTGGTAGGGCACATAAATGCCTGTTGAAGGATACATACTGCACCTCTGTATCTTATTTCGTTTTCCCGCAAAATAGGCACAAACTTTATTTTCCTCGAAGTTTGAAGGCTTATAACTCACAAGATACGCTTAGTTGCGGCACGAAATTGTGCAAGCCACTAGGCACTGAGGTCTACTAGCAGCATGCAAAATTTCAGCTCAATCGCAATACACACAAGCGAGTTATAAGGGCCTCAAGATTTGGCGGGACACCCATAGGATGATAGTGCCTAAATGGTGCAAAGGTGACTTCATGATATCGGCCTATAATTGGTGCCAAATGATGCGCCCTTAACCCAAGTGCCATGGGGTAAAATGGGAGTTGTCTTCCTTCATTGAGTTTCGAGTTATGGCCCTTGAAAGGTCAATTTCCTTTAACTTTGGACCCTTATATCTCCAAAACTACTTGAGACAAACAATTTTCCAATATTGACCAGTTGGTTGGACACGCATGGGCACGTTGTGGCACCATTTTCATGCTTCTACGTGAAAGTGACCAAAATGAGATTCTCGTACCCACAACACGCCGACCACCAAAATTTCTAAGTCAATTTTCTTGGCCTCTATTGTACGCAGCGATCTGTAATTTGGCCCGAGGTCGTACTTTATTGGAACGGACTAACGGTGTAAAAATTGCTATTGTACTCGCCCTCTAGGTTGAGTAGGGGCGTTTTCTTCATTTTTTCCCATAGACCTCAATGTAAAAAAGAGTCCTTTCTTTCGGCACTTTCTCGTGCCCCAGTGTTACCGGGTTTTTGCACGGTGGTAGGGCACATAAATGCCTGTTGAAGGATACATACTGCACCTCTGAATCTTATTTCGTTTTCCCGCAAAATAGGCACAAACTTTATTTTCCTCGAAGTTTGAAGGCTTATAACTCACAAGATACGCTTAGTAGCGGCAGGAAATTTTGCAAGCCACTAGGTACTGAGGTCTACTAGCAGCATGCAAAATTCCAGCTCAATCGCAATACACACAAGCGAGTTATAAGGGCCTCAAGTTTTGGCGGGACACCCATAGGATGATAGTGCCTAAATGGTGCAAAGGTGACTTCATGATATCGGCCTATAATTGGTGCCAAATGATGCATCCTTAACCCAAGTGCCAAGGGGTAAAATGGGAGTTGTCTTTCTTCATTGAGTTTCGAGTTATGGCCCTTGAAAGGTCAATTTCCTTTAACTTTGGACCCTTATATCTCCAAAACTATTTGAGACAAACAATTTTCCAATATTGACCAGTTGGTTGGACACGCATGGGCACGTTTTGGCACCATTTTCATGCTTCTACGTGAAAGTGACCAAAATGAGATTCTCGTACCCACAACACGCCGACCACCAAAATTTCTAAGTCAATTTTCTTGGCCTCTATTGTACGCAGCGATCTGTAATTTGGCCCGAGGGCGTACTTTATTGGAACGGACTAACGGTGTAAAACTTGCTATTGTACTCGCCCTCTAGGCTGAGTAGCGGCGTTTTCTTCATTTTTCCCATAGACCTCAATGTAAAAAAGAGTCCTTTATTTCGGCACTTTCTCGTGCCCCAGTGTTACCGGAATTTTGCACGGTGGTAGGGCTCATCAATGCCTGTTGAAGGATACATACTGCACCTCTGTATCTTATTTCGTTTTCCCGCAAAATAGGCACAAACTTTATTTTCCTCGAAGTTTGAAGGCTTATAACTCACAAGATACGCTTAGTAGCGGCACGAAATTTTGCAAGCCACTAGGCACTGAGGTCTACTAGCAGCATGCAAAATTTCAGCTCAATCGCAATACACACAAGCGAGTTATAAGGGCCTCAAGTTTTGGCGGGACACCCATAGGATGATAGTGCCTAAATGGTGCAAAGGTGACTTCATGATATCGGCCTATAATTGGTGCCAAATGATGCGCCCTTAACCCAAGTGACATGGGGTAAAATGGGAGTTGTCTTCCTTCAATGAGTTTCGAGTTATGGCCCTTGAAAGGTCAATTTCCTTTAACTTTGGACCCTTATATCTCCAAAACTATTTGAGACAAACAATTTTCCAATAATGACCAGTTGGTTGGACACGCATGGGTACGTTTTGGCACCATTTTCATGCTTCTACGTGAAAGTGACCAAAATGAGATTCTCGTACCCACAACACGCCGACCACCAAAATTTCTAAGTCAATTTTCTTGGCCTCTATTGTACGCAGCGATCTGTAATTTGGCCCGAGGGTGTACATGTACTTTATTGGAACGGACTAACGGTGTAAAAATTGCTATTGTACTCGCCCTCTAGGCTGAGTAGCGGCGTTTTCTTCATTTTTCCCATAGACCTCAATGTAAAAAAGAGTCCTTTATTTCGGCACTTTCTCGTGCCCCAGTGTTACCGGAATTTTGCACAGTGGTAGGGCACATCAATGCCTGTTGCATGATACATACTGCAACTCTGTATCTTATTTCGTTTTCCCGCAAAATAGGCACAAACTTTATTTTCCTCGAAGTTTGAAGGCTTATAACTCACAAGATACGCTTAGTAGCGGCACGAAATTTTGCAAGCCACTAGGCACTGAGGTCTACTAGCAGCATGCAAAATTTCAGCTCAATCGCAATACACACAAACGAGTTATAAGGGCCTCAAGTTTTGGCGGGACACCCATAGGATGATAGTGCCTAAATGGTGCAAAGGTGACTTCATGATATCGGCCTATAATTGGTGCCAAATGATGCACCCTTAACCCAAGTGCCATGGGGTAAAATGGGAGTTGTCTTCCTTCATTGAGTTTCGAGTTATGGCCCTTGAAAGGTCAATTTCCTTTAACTATGGACCCTTCTATCTCCAAAACTATTTGAGACAAACAATTTTCAAATATTGACCAGTTGGTTGGACACGCATGGGCACGTTTTGGCACCATTTTCATGCTTCTACGTGAAAGTGACCAAAATGAGATTCTCGTACCCACAACACGCCGACCACCAAAATTTCTAAGTCAATTTTCTTGGCCTCTATTGTACACAGCGATCTGTAATTTGGCCCGAGGGCGTACTTTATTGGAACGGACTAACGGTGTAAAACTTGCTATTGTACTCGCCCTCTAGGCTGAGTAGCGGCGTTTTCTTCATTTTTCCCATAGACCTCAATGTAAAAAAGAGTCCTTTCTTTCGGCACTTTCTAGTGCCCCAGTGTTACCGAAATTTTGCACGGTGGTAGGGCACATCAATGCCTGTTGAAGGATACATACTGCACCTCTGTATCTTATTTCGTTTTCCCGCAAAATAGGCACAAACTTTATTTTCCTCGAAGTTTGAAGGCTTATAACTCACAAGATACGCTTAGTAGCGGCAGGAAATTTTGCAAGCCACTAGGTACTGAGGTCAACTAGCAGCATGCAAAATTCCAGCTCAATCGCAATACACACAAGCGAGTTATAAGGGCCTCAAGTTTTGGCGGGACACCCATAGGATGATAGTGCCTAAATGGTGCAAAGGTGACTTCATGATATCGGCCTATAATTGGTGCCAAATGATGCGCCCTTAACCCAAGTGCCATGGGGTAAAATGGGAGTTGTCTTCCTTCATTGAGTTTCGAGTTATGGCCCTTGAAAGGTCAATTTCCTTTAACTTTGGACCCTTATATCTCCAAAACTATTTGAGACAAACAATTTTCCAATATTGACCAGTTGGTTGGACACGCATGGGCACGTTTTGGCACCATTTTCATGCTTCTACGTGAAAGTGACCAAAATGAGATTCTCGTACCCACAACACGCCGACCACCAAAATTTCTAAGTCAATTTTCTTGGCCTCTATTGTACGCAGCGATCTGTAATTTGGCCCGAGGGCGTACTTTATTGGAACGGACTAACGGTGTAAAAATTGCTATTGTACTCGCCCTCTAGGCTGAGTAGCGGCGTTTTCTTCATTTTTCCCATAGACCTCAATGTAAAAAGTCCTTTATTTCGGCACTTTCTCGTGCCCCAGTGTTACCGGGACTTTGCACGGTGGTAGGGCACATAAATGCCTGTTGAAGGATACATCCTGCACCTCTGTATCTTATTTCGTTTTACCGCAAAATAGGCACAAACTTTATTTTCCTCGAAGTTTGAAGGCTTATAACTCACAAGATACGCTTAGTTGCGGCACGAAATTGTGCAAGCCACTAGGCACTGAGGTCTACTAGCAGCATGCAAAATTTCAGCTCAATCGCAATACACACAAGCGAGTTATAAGGGCCTCAAGATTTCGCGGGACACCAACAGGATGATAGTGCCTAAATGGTGCAAAGGTGACTTCATGATATCGGCCTATAATTGGGGCCAAATGATGCGCCCTTAACCCAAGTGCCATGGGGTAAAATGGGAGTTGTCTTCCTTCATTGAGTTTCGAGTTATGGCCCTTGAAAGGTCAATTTCCTTTAACTTTGGACCCTTATATCTCCAAAACTACTTGAGACAAACAATTTTCCAATATTGACCAGTTGGTTGGACACGCATGGGCACGTTGTGGCACCATTTTCATGCTTCTACGTGAAAGTGACCAAAATGAGATTCTCGTACCCACAACACGCCGACCACCAAAATTTCTAACTTGAAGTCAATTTTCTTGGCCTCTATTGTACGCAGCGATCTGTAATTTGGCCCGAGGTCGTACTTTATTGGAACGGACTAACGGTGTAAAAATTGCTATTGTACTCGCCCTCTAGGTTGTGTAGGGGCGTTTTCTTCATTTTTTCCCATAGACCTCAATGTAAAAAAGAGTCCTTTCTTTCGGCACTTTCTAGTGCCCCAGTGTTACCGGGATTTTGCACGGTGGTAGGGCACATCAATGCCTGTTGAAGGATACATACTGCACCTCTGAATCTTATTTCGTTTTCCCGCAAAATAGGCACAAACTTTATTTTCCTCGAAGTTTGAAGGCTTATAACTCACAAGATACGCTTAGTAGCGGCAGGAAATTTTGCAAGCCACTAGGTACTGAGGTCTACTAGCAGCATGCAAAATTCCAGCTCAATCGCAATACACACAAGCGAGTTATAAGGGCCTCAAGTTTTGGCGGGACACCCATAGGATGATAGTGCCTAAATGGTGCAAAGGTGACTTCATGATATCGGCCTATAATTGGTGCCAAATGATGCACCCTTAACCCAAGTGCCATGGGGTAAAATGGGAGTTGTCTTCCTTCATTGAGTTTCGAGTTATGGCCCTTGAAAGGTCAATTTCCTTTAACTTTGGACCCTTATATCTCCAAAACTATTTGAGACAAACAATTTTCCAATATTGACCAGTTGGTTGGACACGCATGGGCACGTTTTGGCATCATTTTCATGCTTCTACGTGAAAGTGACCAAAATGAGATTCTCTTTCCCACAACACGCCGACCACCAAAATTTCTAAGTCAATTTTCTTGGCCTCTATTGTACGCAGCGATCTGTAATTTGGCCCGAGGGCGTACTTTATTGGAACGGACTAACGGTGTAAAACTTGCTATTGTACTCGCCCTCTAGGCTGAGTAGCGGCGTTTTCTTCATTTTTCCCATAGACCTCAATGTAAAAAAGAGTCCTTTATTTCGGCACTTTCTCGTGCCCCAGTGTTACCAACATTTTGCACGGTGGTAGGGCACATCAATGCCTGTTGAAGGATACATACTGCACCTCTGTATCTTATTTCGTTTTCCCGCAAAATAGGCACAAACTTTATTTTCCTCGAAGTTTGAAGGCTTATAACTCACAAGATACGCTTAGTAGCGGCACGAAATTTTGCAAGCCTCTAGGCAATGAGGTCAACTAGCAGCATGCAAAATTTCAGCTCAATCGCAATACACACAAGCGAGTTATAAGGGCCTCAAGTTTTGGCGGGACACCCATAGGATGATAGTGCCTAAATGGTGCAAAGGTGACTTCATGATATCGGCCTATAATTGGTGCCAAATGATGCGCCCTTAACCCAAGTGCCATGGGGTAAAATGGGAGTTGTCTTCCTTCATTGAGTTTCGAGTTATGGCCCTTGAAAGGTCAATTTCCTTTAACTTTGGACCCTTATATCTCCAAAACTATTTGAGACAAACAATTTTCCAATAATGACCAGTTGGTTGGACACGCATGGGCACGTTTTGGCACCATTTTCATGCTTCTACGTGAAAGTGACCAAAATGAGATTCTCGTACCCACAACACGCCGACCACCAAAATTTCTAAGTCAATTTTCTTGGCCTCTATTGTACGCAGCGATCTGTAATTTGGCCCGAGGGCGTACTTTATTGGAACGGACTAACGGTGTAAAAATTGCTATTGTACTCGCCCTCTAGGCTGAGTAGCGGCGTTTTCTTCATTTTTCCCATAGACCTCAATGTAAAAAAGAGTCCTTTATTTCGGCACTTTCTCGTGCCCCAGTGTTACTGGAATTTTGCACGGTGGTAGGGCACATAAATGCCTGTTGAAGGATACATACTGCACCTCTGTATCTTATTTCGTTTTCCCGCAAAATAGGCACAAACTTTATTTTCCTCGAAGTTTGAAGGCTTATAACTCACAAGATACGCTTAGTTGCGGCACGAAATTGTGCAAGCCACTAGGCACTGAGGTCTACTAGCAGCATGCAAAATTTCAGCTCAATCGCAATACACACAAGCGAGTTATAAGGGCCTCAAGATTTGGCGGGACACCCACAGGATGATAGTGCCTAAATGGTGCAAAGGTGACTTCATGATATCGGCCTATAATTGGGGCCAAATGATGCGCCCTTAACCCAAGTGCCATGGGGTAAAATGGGAGTTGTCTTCCTTCATTGAGTTTCGAGTTATGGCCCTTGAAAGGTCAATTTCCTTTAACTTTGGACCCTTATATCTCCAAAACTACTTGAGACAAACAATTTTCCAATATTGACCAGTTGGTTGGACACGCATGGGCACGTTGTGGCACCATTTTCATGCTTCTACGTGAAAGTGACCAAAATGAGATTCTCGTACCCACAACACGCCGACCACCAAAATTTCTAAGTCAATTTTCTTGGCCTCTATTGTACGCAGCGATCTGTAATTTGGCCCGAGGTCGTACTTTATTGGAACGGACTAACGGTGTAAAAATTGCTATTGTACTCGCCCTCTAGGTTGAGTAGGGGCGTTTTCTTCATTTTTTCCCATAGACCTCAATGTAAAAAAGAGTCCTTTCTTTCGGCACTTTCTCGTGCCCCAGTGTTACCGGGTTTTTGCACGGTGGTAGGGCACATCAATGCCTGTTGAAGGATACATACTGCACCTCTGAATCTTATTTCGTTTTCCCGCAAAATAGGCACAAACTTTATTTTCCTCGAAGTTTGAAGGCTTATAACTCACAAGATACGCTTAGTAGCGGCAGGAAATTTTGCAAGCCACTAGGTACTGAGGTCTACTAGCAGCATGCAAAATTCCAGCTCAATCGCAATACACACAAGCGAGTTATAAGGGCCTCAAGTTTTGGCGGGACACCCATAGGATGATAGTGCCTAAATGGTGCAAAGGTGACTTCATGATATCGGCCTATAATTGGTGCCAAATGATGCATCCTTAACCCAAGTGCCATGGGGTAAAATGGGAGTTGTCTTTCTTCATTGAGTTTCGAGTTATGGCCCTTGAAAGGTCAATTTCCTTTAACTTTGGACCCTTATATCTCCAAAACTATTTGAGACAAACAATTTTCCAATATTGACCAGTTGGTTGGACACGCATGGGCACGTTTTGGCACCATTTTCATGCTTCTACGTGAAAGTGACCAAAATGAGATTCTCGTACCCACAACACGCCGACCACCAAAATTTCTAAGTCAATTTTCTTGGCCTCTATTGTACGCAGCGATCTGTAATTTGGCCCGAGGGCGTACTTTATTGGAACGGACTAACGGTGTAAAACTTGCTATTGTACTCGCCCTCTAGGCTGAGTAGCGGCGTTTTCTTCATTTTTCCCATAGACCTCAATGTAAAAAAGAGTCCTTTATTTCGGCACTTTCTCGTGCCCCAGTGTTACCGGAATTTTGCACGGTGGTAGGGCTCATCAATGCCTGTTGAAGGATACATACTGCACCTCTGTATCTTATTTCGTTTTCCCGCAAAATAGGCACAAACTTTATTTTCCTCGAAGTTTGAAGGCTTATAACTCACAAGATACGCTTAGTAGCGGCACGAAATTTTGCAAGCCACTAGGCACTGAGGTCTACTAGCAGCATGCAAAATTTCAGCTCAATCGCAATACACACAAGCGAGTTATAAGGGCCTCAAGTTTTGGCGGGACACCCATAGGATGATTGTGCCTAAATGGTGCAAAGGTGACTTCATGATATCGGCCTATAATTGGTGCCAAATGATGCGCCCTTAACCCAAGTGACATCGGGTAAAATGGGAGTTGTCTTCCTTCATTGAGTTTCGAGTTATGGCCCTTGAAAGGTCAATTTCCTTTAACTTTGGACCCTTATATCTCCAAAACTATTTGAGACAAACAATTTTCCAATAATGACCAGTTGGTTGGACACGCATGGGCACGTTTTGGCACCATTTTCATGCTTCTACGTGAAAGTGACCAAAATGAGATTCTCGTACCCACAACACGCCGACCACCAAAATTTCTAAGTCAATTTTCTTGGCCTCTATTGTACGCAGCGATCTGTAATTTGGCCCGAGGGTGTACATGTACTTTATTGGAACGGACTAACGGTGTAAAAATTGCTATTGTACTCGCCCTCTAGGCTGAGTAGCGGCGTTTTCTTCATTTTTCCCATAGACCTCAATGTAAAAAAGAGTCCTTTATTTCGGCACTTTCTCGTGCCCCAGTGTTACCGGAATTTTGCACAGTGGTAGGGCACATCAATGCCTGTTGAATGATACATACTGCAACTCTGTATCTTATTTCGTTTTCCCGCAAAACAGGCACAAACTTTATTTTCCTCGAAGTTTGAAGGCTTATAACTCACAAGATACGCTTAGTAGCGGCACGAAATTTTGCAAGCCACTAGGCACTGAGGTCTACTAGCAGCATGCAAAATTTCAGCTCAATCGCAATACACACAAACGAGTTATAAGGGCCTCAAGTTTTGGCTGGACACCCATAGGATGATAGTGCCTAAATGGTGCAAAGGTGACTTCATGATATCGGCCTATAATTGGTGCCAAATGATGCACCCTTAACCCAAGTGCCATGGGGTAAAATGGGAGTTGTCTTCCTTCATTGAGTTTCGAGTTAGGCCCCTGAAAGGTCAATTTTCTTTTAACTTTGGACCCTTATATCTCCAAAACTATTTAAGACAAACAATTTTCCAATATTGACCAGTTGGTTGGACACGCATGGGCACGTTTTGGCACCATTTTCATGCTTCTACGTGAAAGTGACCAAAATGAGATTCTCGTACCCACAACACGCCGACCACCAAAATTTCTAAGTCAATTTTCTTGGCCTCTATTGTACGCAGCGATCTGTAATTTGGCCCGAGGGCGTACTTTATTGGAACGGACTAACGGTGTAAAAATTGCTATTGTACTCGCCCTCTAGGCTGAGTAGCGGCGTTTTCTTCATTTTTCCCATAGACCTCAATGTAAAAAAGAGTCCTTTATTTCGGCACTTTCTCGTGCCCCAGTGTTACCGGAATTTTACACGGTGGTAGGGCACATCAATGCCTGTTGAAAGATACATACTGCACCTCTGTATCTTATTTCGTTTTCCCGCAAAATAGGCACAAACTTTATTTTCCTCGAAGTTTGAAGGCTTATAACTCACAAGATACGATTAGTAGCGGCACGAAATTTTGCAAACCACTAGGCACTGAGGTCTACTAGCAGCATGCAAAATTTCAGCTCAATCGCAATACACACAAACGAGTTATAAGGGCCTCAAGTTTTGGCGGGACACCCATAGGATGATAGTGCCTAAATGGTGCAAAGGTGACTTCATGATATCGGCCTATAATTGGGGCCAAATGATGCGCCCTTAACCCAAGTGCCATGGGGTAAAATGGGAGTTGTCTTCCTTCATTGAGTTTCGAGTTATGGCCCTTGAAAGGTCAATTTCCTTTAACTTTGGACCCTTATATCTCCAAAACTACTTGAGACAAACAATTTTCCAATATTGACCAGTTGGTTGGACACGCATGGGCACGTTGTGGCACCATTTTCATGCTTCTACGTGAAAGTGACCAAAATGAGATTCTCGTACCCACAACACGCCGACCACCAAAATTTCTAAGTCAATTTTCTTGGCCTCTATTGTACGCAGCGATCTGTAATTTGGCCCGAGGTCGTACTTTATTGGAACGGACTAACGGTGTAAAAATTGCTATTGTACTCGCCCTCTAGGTTGAGTAGGGGCGTTTTCTTCATTTTTTCCCATAGACCTCAATGTAAAAAAGAGTCCTTTCTTTCGGCACTTTCTCGTGCCCCAGTGTTACCGGGTTTTTGCACGGTGGTAGGGCACATAAATGCCTGTTGAAGGATACATACTGCACCTCTGAATCTTATTTCGTTTTCCCGCAAAATAGGCACAAACTTTATTTTCCTCGAAGTTTGAAGGCTTATAACTCACAAGATACGCTTAGTAGCGGCAGGAAATTTTGCAAGCCACTAGGTACTGACGTCTGCTAGCAGCATGCAAAATTCCAGCTCAATCGCAATACACACAAGCGAGTTATAAGGGCCTCAAGTTTTGGCGGGACACCCATAGGATGATAGTGCCTAAATGGTGCAAAGGTGACTTCATGATATCGGCCTATAATTGGTGCCAAATGATGCGCCCTTAACCCAAGTGCCATGGGGTAAAATGGGAGTTGTCTTCCTTCATTGAGTTTCGAGTTATGGCCCTTGAAAGGTCAATTTCCTTTAACTTTGGACCCTTATATCTCCAAAACTATTTGAGACAAACAATTTTCCAATAATGACCAGTTGGTTGGACACGCATGGGCACGTTTTGGCACCATTTTCATGCTTCTACGTGAAAGTGACCAAAATGAGATTCTCGTACCCACAACACGCCGACCACCAAAATTTCTAAGTCAATTTTCTTGGCCTCTATTGTACGCAGCGATCTGTAATTTGGCCCGAGGGCGTACTTTATTGGAACGGACTAACGGTGTAAAAATTGCTATTGTACTCGCCCTCTAGGCTGAGTAGCGGCGTTTTCTTCATTTTTCCCATAGACCTCAATGTAAAAAAGAGTCCTTTATTTCGGCACTTTCTCGTGCCCCAGTGTTACTGGAATTTTGCACGGTGGTAGGGCACATAAATGCCTGTTGAAGGATACATACTGCACCTCTGTATCTTATTTCGTTTTCCCGCAAAATAGGCACAAACTTTATTTTCCTCGAAGTTTGAAGGCTTATAACTCACAAGATACGCTTAGTTGCGGCAGGAAATTGTGCAAGCCACTAGGCACTGAGGTCTACTAGCAGCATGCAAAATTTCAGCTCAATCGCAATACACACAAGCGAGTTATAAGGGCCTCAAGATTTGGCGGGACACCCACAGGATGATAGTGCCTAAATGGTGCAAAGGTGACTTCATGATATCGGCCTATAATTGGGGCCAAATGATGCGCCCTTAACCCAAGTGCCATGGGGTAAAATGGGAGTTGTCTTCCTTCATTGAGTTTCGAGTTATGGCCCTTGAAAGGTCAATTTCCTTTAACTTTGGACCCTTATATCTCCAAAACTACTTGAGACAAACAATTTTCCAATATTGACCAGTTGGTTGGACACGCATGGGCACGTTGTGGCACCATTTTCTTGCTTCTACGTGAAAGTGACCAAAATGAGATTCTCGTACCCACAACACGCCGACCACCAAAATTTCTAAGTCAATTTTCTTGGCCTCTATTGTACGCAGCGATCTGTAATTTGGCCCGAGGTCGTACTTTATTGGAACGAACTAACGGTGTAAAAATTGCTATTGTACTCGCCCTCTAGGTTGAGTAGGGGCGTTTTCTTCATTTTTTCCCATAGACCTCAATGTAAAAAAGAGTCCTTTCTTTCGGCACTTTCTCGTGCCCCAGTGTTACCGGGTTTTTGCACGGTGGTAGGGCACATAAATGCCTGTTGAAGGATACATACTGCACCTCTGAATCTTATTTCGTTTTCCCGCAAAATAGGCACAAACTTTATTTTCCTCGAAGTTTGAAGGCTAATAACTCACAAGATACGCTTAGTAGCGGCACGAAATTTTGCAAGCCACTAGGTACTGAGGTCTACTAGCAGCATGCAAAATTCCAGCTCAATCGCAATACACACAAGCGAGTTATAAGGGCCTCAAGTTTTGGCGGGACACCCATAGGATGATAGTGCCTAAATGGTGCAAAGGTGACTTCATGATATCGGCCTATAATTGGTGCCAAATGATGCATCCTTAACCCAAGTGCCATGAGGTAAAATGGGAGTTGTCTTCCTTCATTGAGTTTCGAGTTATGGCCCTTGAAAGGTCAATTTCCTTTAACTTTGGACCCTTATATCTCCAAAACTATTTGAGACAAACAATATTCCAATATTGACCAGTTGGTTGGACACGCATGGGCACGTTTTGGCACCATTTTCATGCTTCTACGTGAAAGTGACCAAAATGAGATTCTCGTACCCACAACACGCCGACCACCAAAATCTCTAAGTCAATTTTCTTGGCCTCTATTGTACGCAGCGATCTGTAATTTGGCCCGAGGGTGTACATGTACTTTATTGGAACGGACTAACGGTGTAAAAATTGCTATTGTACTCGCCCTCTAGGCTGAGTAGCGGCGTTTTCTTCATTTTTCCCATAGACCTCAATGTAAAAAAGAGTCCTTTATTTCGGCACTTTCTCGTGCCCCAGTGTTACCGGAATTTTGCACGGTGGTAGGGCACATCAATGCCTGTTGAATGATACATACTGCACCTCTGTATCTTATTTCGTTTTCCCGCAAAATAGGCACAAACTTTATTTTCCTCGAAGTTTGAAGGCTTATAACTCACAAGATACGCTTAGTAGCGGCACGAAATTTTGCAAGCCACTAGGCACTGAGGTCTACTAGCAGCATGCAAAATTTCAGCTCAATCGCAATACACACAAACGAGTTATAAGGGCCTCAAGTTTTGGCGGGACACCCATAGGATGAGTGAGTGAGTGAGTTTTAGTTTTACGTCCCACCAACAGCTAAGGTCATACGGAGACGGGACCTCGGTTTAAAGACTCATCCGAAAGTCTGGAGAAGCCCGGGGTCGATCCTGCGATCCCTGGTTTACAAGGCGAGTAGCGTAACCACTGCACCACGGAGGCTTCTCACACCCATAGGATGATAGTGCCTAAATGGTGCAAAGGTGACTTCATGATATCGGCCTATAATTGGTGCCAAATGATGCATCCTTAACCCAAGTGCCATGGGGTAAAATGGGAGTTGTCTTCCTTCATTGAGTTTCGAGTTATGGCCCTTGAAAGGTCAATTTCCTTTAACTTTGGACCCTTATATCTCCAAAACTATTTGAGACAAACAATTTTCCAATATTGACCAGTTGGTTGGACACGCATGGGCACGTTTTGGCACCATTTTCATGCTTCTACGTGAAAGTGACCAAAATGAGATTCTCGTACCCACAACACGCCGACCACCAAAATTTCTAAGTCAATTTTCTTGGCCTCTATTGTACGCAGCGATCTGTAATTTGGCCCGAGGGCGTACTTTATTGGAACGGACTAACGGTGTAAAACTTGCTATTGTACTCGCCCTCTAGGCTGAGCAGCGGCGTTTTCTTCATTTTTCCCATAGACCTCAATGTAAAAAAGAGTCCTTTATTTCGGCACTTTCTCGTGCCCCAGTGTTACCGGAATTTTGCACGGTGGTAGGGCTCATCAATGCCTGTTGAAGGATACATACTGCACCTCTGTATCTTATTTCGTTTTCCCGCAAAATAGGCACAAACTTTATTTTCCTCGAAGTTTGAAGGCTTATAACTCACAAGATACGCTTAGTAGCGGCACGAAATTTTGCAAGCCACTAGGCACTGAGGTCTACTAGCAGCATGCATAATTTCAGCTCAATCGCAATACACACAAGCGAGTTATAAGGGCCTCAAGTTTTGGCGGGACACCCATAGGATGATAGTGCCTAAATGGTGCAAAGGTGACTTCATGATATCGGCCTATAATTGGTGCCAAATGATGCGCCCTTAACCCAAGTGACATGGGGTAAAATGGGAGTTGTCTTCCTTCATTGAGTTTCGAGTTATGGCCCTTGAAAGGTCAATTTCCTTTAACTATGGACCCTTATATCTCCAAAACTATTTGAGACAAACAATTTTCCAATAATGACCAGTTGGTTGGACACGCATGGGCACGTTTTGGCACCATTTTCATGCTTCTACGTGAAAGTGACCAAAATGAGATTCTCGTACCCACAACACGCCGACCACCAAAATTTCTAAGTCAATTTTCTTGGCCTCTATTGTACGCAGCGATCTGTAATTTGGCCCGAGGGTGTACATGTACTTTTTTTGGAACGGACTAACGGTGTAAAAATTGCTATTGTACTCGCCCTGTAGGCTGAGTAGCGGCGTTTTCTTCATTTTTCCCATAGACCTCAATGTAAAAAAGAGTCCTTTATTTCGGCGCTTTCTCGTGCCCCAGTGTTACCGGAATTTTACACGGTGGTAGGGCACATCAATGCCTGTTGAAGGATACATACTGCACCTCTGTATCTTATTTCGTTTTCCCGCAAAATAGGCACAAACTTTATTTTCCTCGAAGTTTGAAGGCTTATAACTCACAAGATACGATTAGTAGCGGCACGAAATTTTGCAAACCACTAGGCACTGAGGTCTACTAGCAGCATGCAAAATTTCAGCTCAATCGAAATACACACAAGCGAGTTATAAGGGCCTCAAATTTTGGCGGGACACCCATAGGATGATAGTGCCTAAATGGTGCAAAGGTGACTTCATGATATCGGCCTATAATTGGTGCCAAATGATGCACCCTTAACCCAAGTGCAATGGGGTAAAATGGGAGTTGTCTTCCTTCATTGAGTTTCGAGTTATGGCCCTTGAAAGGTCAATTTCCTTTAACTTTGGACCCTTATATCTCCAAAACTATTTGAGACAAACAATTTTCCAATATTGACCAGTTGGTTGGACACGCATGGGCACGTTTTGGCACCATTTTCATGCTTCTACGTGAAAGTGACCAAAATGAGATTCTCGTACCCACAACACGCCGACCACCAAAATTTCTAAGTCAATTTTCTTGGCCTCTATTGTACGCAGCGATCTGTAATTTGGCCCGAGGGCGTACTTTATTGGAACGGACTAACGGTGTAAAAATTGCTATTGTACTCGCCCTCTAGGCTGAGTAGCGGCGTTTTCTTCATTTTTCCCATAGACCTCAATGTAAAAAAGAGTCCTTTATTTCGGCACTTTCTCGTGCCCCAGTGTTACCGGAATTTTGCACGGTGGTAGGGCACATCAATGCCTGTTGAAGGATACACACTGCTCCTCTGTATCTTATTTCGTTTTCCCGCAAAATGGGCACAAACTTTATTTTACTCGAAGTTTGAAGGCTTATAACTCACAAGATACGCTTAGTAGCGGCACGAAATTTTGCAAGACACTAGGCACTGAGGTCTACTAGCAGCATGCAAAATTTCAGCTCAATCGCAATACACACAAGCGAGTTATAAGGGCCTCAAGTTTTGGCGGGACACCCATAGGATGATAGTGCCTAAATGGTGCAAAGGTGACTTCATGATATCGGCCTATAATTGGTGCCAAATGATGCACCCTTAACCCAAGTGCCATGGGGTAAAATGGGAGTTGTCTTCCTTCATTGAGTTTCGAGTTATGGCCCTTGAAAGGTCAATTTCCTTTAACTTTGGACCCTTATATCTCCAAAACTATTTGAGACAAACAATTTTCGAATATTGACAAGTTGGTTGGACACGCATGGGCACGTTTTGGCACCATTTTCATGCTTCTACGTGAAAGTGACCAAAATGAGATTCTCGTACCCACAACACGCCGACCACCAAAATTTCTAAGTCAATTTTCTTGGCCTCTATTGTACGCAGCGATCTGTAATTTGGCCCGAGGGCGTACTTTATTGGAACGGACTAACGGTGTAAAAATTGCTATTGTACTCGCCCTCTAGGCTGAGTAGCGGCGTTTTCTTCATTTTTCCCATAGACCTCAATGTAAAAAAGAGTCCTTTATTTCGGCACTTTCTCGTGCCCCAGTGTTACCGGAATTTTGCACGGTGGTAGGGCACATCAATGCCTGTTGAAGGATATATACGGCACCTCTGTATCTTATTTCGTTTTCCCGCAAAATAGGCACAAACTTTATTTTCCTCGAAGTTGAAGGCTTATAACTCACAAGATACGATTAGTAGCGGCACGAAATTTTGCAAGCCACCAGGCACTGAGGTCGACTAGCAGCATGCAAAATTTCAGCTCAATCGCAATACACACACGCGAGTTATAAGGGCCTCAAGTTTTGGCGGGACACCCATAGGATGATAGTGCCTAAATGGTGCAAAGGTGACTTCATGATATCGGCCTATAATTGGTGCCAAATGATGCACCCTTAACCCAAGTGCCATGGGGTAAAATGGGAGTTGTCTTCCTTCATTGAGTTTCGAGTTATGGCCCTTGAAAGGTCAATTTCCTTTAACGTTGGACCCTTATATCTCCAAAACTATTTGAGACAAACAATTTTCCAATATTGACCAGTTGGTTGGACACGCATGGGCACGTTTTGGCACCATTTTCATGCTTCTACGTGAAAGTGACCAAAATGAGATTCTCGTACCCACAACACGCCGACCACCAAAATTTCTAAGTCAATTTTCTTGGCCTCTATTGTACGCAGCGATCTGTAATTTGGCCCGAGGGCGTACTTTATTGGAACGGACTAACGGTGTAAAAATTGCTATTGTACTCGCCCTCTAGGCTGAGTAGCGGCGTTTTCTTCATTTTTCCCATAGACCTCAATGTAAAAAAGAGTCCTTTATTTCGGCACTTTCTCGTGCCCCAGTGTTACCGGAATTTTGCACGGCGGTAGGGCACATCAATGCCTGTTGAAGGATATATACTGCACCTCTGTATCTTATTTCGTTTTCCCGCAAAATAGGCACAAACTTTATTTTCCTCGAAGTTTGAAGGCTTATAACTCACAAGATACGATTAGTAGCGGCACGAAATTTTGCAAGCCACCAGGCACTGAGGTCGACTAGCAGCATGCAAAATTTCAGCTCAATCGCAATACACACACGCGAGTTATAAGGGCCTCAAGTTTTGGCGGGACACCCATAGGATGATAGTGCCTAAATGGTGCAAAGGTGACTTCATGATATCGGCCTATAATTGGTGCCAAATGATGCACCCTTAACCCAAGTGCCATGGGGTAAAATGGGAGTTGTCTTCCTTCATTGAGTTTCGAGTTATGGCCCTTGAAAGGTCAATTTCCTTTAACTTTGGACCCTTATATCTCCAAAACTATTTGAGACAAACAATTTTCCAATATTGACCAGTTGGTTGGACACGCATGGGCACGTTTTGGCACCATTTTCATGCTTCTACGTGAAAGTGACCAAAATGAGATTCTCGTACCCACAACACGCCGACCACCAAAATTTCTAAGTCAATTTTCTTGGCCTCTATTGTACGCAGCGATCTGTAATTTGGCCCGAGGGCGTACTTTATTGGAACGGACTAACGGTGTAAAAATTGCTATTGTACTCGCCCTCTAGGCTGAGTAGCGGCGTTTTCTTCATTTTTCCCATAGACCTCAATGTAAAAAAGAATCCTTTATTTCGGCACTTTCTCGTGCCCCAGTGTTACCGAAATTTTGCACGGTGGTAGGGCACATCAATGCCTGTTGAAGGATACATACTGCACCTCTGTATCTTATTTCGTTTTCCCGCAAAATAGGCACAAACTTTATTTTCCTCGAAGTTTGAAGGCTTATAACTCACAAGATACGCTTAGTAGCGGCACGAAATTTTGCAAGCCACTAGGCACTGAGGTCTACTAGCAGCATGCAAAATTTCAGCTCAATCGCAATACACACAAGCGAGTTATAAGGGCCTCAAGTTTTGGCGGGACACCCATAGGATGATAGTGCCTAAATGGTGCAAAGGTGACTTCATGATATCGGCCTATAATTAGTGCCAAATGATGCACCCTTAACCCAAGTGCCAACGGGGTAAAATGGGAGTTGTCTTCCTTCATTCAGTTTCGAGTTATGGCCCTTGAAAGGTCAATTTCCTTTAACGTTGGACCCTTATATCTCCAAAACTATTTGAGACAAACAATTTTCCAATATTGACCAGTTGGTTGGACACGCATGGGCACGTTTTGGCACCATTTTCATGCTTCTACGTGAAAGTGACCAAAATGAGATTCTCGTACCCACAACACGCCGACCACCAAAATTTCTAAGTCAATTTTCTTGGCCTCTATTGTACGCAGCGATCTGTAATTTGGCCCGAGGGCATACTTTATTGGAACGGACTAACGGTGTAAAAATTGCTATTGTACTCGTCCTCTAGGCTGAGTAGCGGCGTTTTCTTCATTTTTCCCATAGACCTCAATGTAAAAAAGAGTCCTTTATTTCGGCACTTTCTCGTGCCCCAGTGTTACCGAAATTTTGCACGGTGGTAGGGCATAACAATGCCTGTTGAAGGATACATACTGCACCTCTGTATCTTATTTCGTTTTCCCGCAAAATAGGCACAAACTTTATTTTCCTCGAAGTTTGAAGGCTTATAACTCACAAGATACGCTTAGTAGCGGCACGAAATTTTGCAAGCCACTAGGCACTGAGGTCTACTAGCAGCATGCAAAATTTCAGCTCAATCGCAATACACACAAGCGAGTTATAAGGGCCTCAAGTTTTGGCGGGACACCCATAGGATGATAGTGCCTAAATGGTGCAAAGGTGACTTCATGATATCGGCCTATAATTAGTGCCAAATGATGCACCCTTAACCCAAGTGCCATGGGGTAAAATGGGAGTTGTCTTCCTTCATTGAGTTTCGAGTTATGGCCCTTGAAAGGTCAATTTCCTTTAACTTTGGACCCTTATATCTCCAAAACTATTTGAGACAAACAATTTTCCAATATTGACCAGTTGGTTGGACACGCATGGGCACGTTTTGGCACCATTTTCATGCTTCTACGTGAAAGTGACCCAAATGAGATTCTCGTACCCACAACACGCCGACCACCAAAATTTCTAAGTCAATTTTCGTGGCCTCTATTGTACGCAGCGATCTGTAATTTGGCCCGAGGGCGTACTTTATTGGAACGGACTAACGGTGTAAAAATTGCTATTGTACTCGCCCTCTAGGCTGAGTAGCGGCGTTTTCTTCATTTTCCCAATAGACCTCAATGTAAAAAAGAGTCCTTTATTTCGGCACTTTCTCGTGCCCCAGTGTTACCGGGATTTTGCACGGTGGTAGGGCACATCAATGCCTGTTGAAGGATACATACTGCACCTCTGTATCTTATTTCGTTTTCCCGCAAAATAGGCACAAACTTTATTTTCCTCGAAGTTTGAAGGCTTATAACTCACAAGATACGCTTAGTAGCGGCACGAAATTTTGCAAGCCACTAGGTACTGAGGTCTACTAGCAGCATGCAAAATTTCAGCTCAATCGCAATACACACAAGCGAGTTATAAGGGCTTCAAGTTTTGGCGGGACACCCATAGGATGATAGTGCCTAAATGGTGCAAAGGTGACTTCATGATATCGGCCTATAATTAGTGCCAAATGATGCACCCTTAACCCAAGTGCCATGGGGTAAAATGGGAGTTGTCTTCCTTCATTGAGTTTCGAGTTATGGCCCTTGAAAGGTCAATTTCCTTTAACTTTGGACCCTTATATCTCCAAAACTATTTGAGACAAACAATTTTCCAATATTGACCAGTTGGTTGGACACGCATGGGCACGTTTTGGCACCATTTTCATGCTTCTACGTGAAAGTGACCAAAATGAGATTCTCGTACCCACAACACGCCGACCACCAAAATTTCTAAGTCAATTTTCTTGGCCTCTATTGTACGCAGCGATCTGTAATTTGGCCCGAGGGCGTACTTTATTGGAACGGACTAACGGTGTAAAAATTGCTATTGTACTCGCCCTCTAGGCTGAGTAGCGGCGTTTTCTTCATTTTCCCAATAGACCTCAATGTAAAAAAGAGTCCTTTATTTCGGCACTTTCTCGTGCCCCAGTGTTACCAACATTTTGCACGGTGGTAGGGCACATCAATGCCTGTTGAAGGATACATACTGCACCTCTGTATCTTATTTCGTTTTCCCGCAAAATAGGCACAAACTTTATTTTCCTCGAAGTTTGAAGGCTTATAACTCACAAGATACGCTTAGTAGCGGCACGAAATTTTGCAAGCCACTAGGCACTGAGGTCTACTAGCAGCATGCAAAATTTCAGCTCAATCGCAATACACACAAGCGAGTTATAAGGGCCTCAAGATTTGGCGGGACACCCATAGGATGATAGTGCCTAAATGGTGCAAAGGTGACTTCATGATATCGGCCTATAATTGGTGCCAAATGATGCACCCTTAACCCAAGTGCCATGGGTAAAATGGGAGTTGTCTTCCTTCATTGAGTTTCGAGTTATGGCCCTTGAAAGGTCAATTTCCTTTAACTTTGGACCCTTATATCTCCAAAACTATTTGAGACAAACAATTTTCCAATATTGACCAGTTGGTTGGACACGCATGGGCACGTTTTGGCACCATTTTCATGCTTCTACGTGAAAGTGACCCAAATGAGATTCTCGTACCCACAACACGCCGACCACCAAAATTTCTAAGTCAATTTTCGTGGCCTCTATTGTACGCAGCGATCTGTAATTTGGCCCGAGGGCGTACTTTATTGGAACGGACTAACGGTGTAAAAATTGCTATTGTACTCGCCCTCTAGGCTGAGTAGCGGCGTTTTCTTCATTTTCCCAATAGACCTCAATGTAAAAAAGAGTCCTTTATTTCGGCACTTTCTCGTGCCCCAGTGTTACCGGGATTTTGCACGGTGGTAGGGCACATCAATGCCTGTTGAAGGATACATACTGCACCTCTGTATCTTATTTCGTTTTCCCGCAAAATAGGCACAAACTTTATTTTCCTCGAAGTTTGAAGGCTTATAACTCACAAGATACGCTTAGTAGCGGCACGAAATTTTGCAAGCCACTAGGTACTGAGGTCTACTAGCAGCATGCAAAATTTCAGCTCAATCGCAATACACACAAGCGAGTTATAAGGGCTTCAAGTTTTGGCGGGACACCCATAGGATGATAGTGCCTAAATGGTGCAAAGGTGACTTCATGATATCGGCCTATAATTAGTGCCAAATGATGCACCCTTAACCCAAGTGCCATGGGGTAAAATGGGAGTTGTCTTCCTTCATTGAGTTTCGAGTTATGGCCCTTGAAAGGTCAATTTCCTTTAACTTTGGACCCTTATATCTCCAAAACTATTTGAGACAAACAATTTTCCAATATTGACCAGTTGGTTGGACACGCATGGGCACGTTTTGGCACCATTTTCATGCTTCTACGTGAAAGTGACCAAAATGAGATTCTCGTACCCACAACACGCCGACCACCAAAATTTCTAAGTCAATTTTCTTGGCCTCTATTGTACGCAGCGATCTGTAATTTGGCCCGAGGGCGTACTTTATTGGAACGGACTAACGGTGTAAAAATTGCTATTGTACTCGCCCTCTAGGCTGAGTAGCGGCGTTTTCTTCATTTTCCCAATAGACCTCAATGTAAAAAAGAGTCCTTTATTTCGGCACTTTCTCGTGCCCCAGTGTTACCAACATTTTGCACGGTGGTAGGGCACATCAATGCCTGTTGAAGGATACATACTGCACCTCTGTATCTTATTTCGTTTTCCCGCAAAATAGGCACAAACTTTATTTTCCTCGAAGTTTGAAGGCTTATAACTCACAAGATACGCTTAGTAGCGGCACGAAATTTTGCAAGCCACTAGGCACTGAGGTCTACTAGCAGCATGCAAAATTTCAGCTCAATCGCAATACACACAAGCGAGTTATAAGGGCCTCAAGATTTGGCGGGACACCCATAGGATGATAGTGCCTAAATGGTGCAAAGGTGACTTCATGATATCGGCCTATAATTGGTGCCAAATGATGCACCCTTAACCCAAGTGCCATGGGTAAAATGGGAGTTGTCTTCCTTCATTGAGTTTCGAGTTATGGCCCTTGAAAGGTCAATTTCCTTTAACTTTGGACCCTTATATCTCCAAAACTATTTGAGACAAACAATTTTCCAATAAGTTGGTTGGACACGCATGGGCACGTTTTTGCACCATTTTTATGCTTCTACGTGAAAGTGACCAAAATGAGATTCTCGTACCCACAACACGCCGACCACCAAAATTTCTAAGTCAATTTTCTTGGCCTCTATTGTACGCAGCGATCTGTAATTTGGCCCGAGGGCGTACTTTATTGGAACGGACTAACGGTGTAAAAATTGCTATTGTACTCGCCCTCTAGGCTGAGTAGCGGCGTTTTCTTCATTTTTCCCATAGACCTCAATGTAAAAAAGAGTCCTTTATTTCGGCAAATTCTCGTGTCCCAGTGTTACCGGAATTTTGCACGGTGGTAGGGCACATCAATGCCTGTTGAAGGATACATACTGCACCTCTGTATCTTATTTCGTTTTCCCGCAAAATAGGCACAAACTTTATTTTCCTCGAAGTTTGAAGGCTTATAACTCACAAGATACGCTTAGTTGCGGCACGAAATTGTGCAAGCCACTAGGCACTGAGGTCTACTAGCAGCATGCAAAATTTCAGCTCAATCGCAATACACACAAGCGAGTTATAAGGGCCTCAAGATTTGGCGGGACACCCACAGGATGATAGTGCCTAAATGGTGCAAAGGTGACTTCATGATATCGGCCTATAATTGGGGCCAAATGATGCGCCCTTAACCCAAGTGCCATGGGGTAAAATGGGAGTTGTCTTCCTTCATTGAGTTTCGAGTTATGGCCCTTGAAAGGTCAATTTCCTTTAACTTTGGACCCTTATATCTCCAAAACTACTTGAGACAAACAATTTTCCAATATTGACCAGTTGGTTGGACACGCATGGGCACGTTGTGGCACCATTTTCATGCTTCTACGTGAAAGTGACCAAAATGAGATTCTCGTACCCACAACACGCCGACCACCAAAATTTCTAAGTCAATTTTCTTGGCCTCTATTGTACGCAGCGATCTGTAATTTGGCCCGAGGTCGTACTTTATTGGAACGGACTAACGGTGTAAAAATTGCTATTGTACTCGCCCTCTAGGTTGAGTAGGGGCGTTTTCTTCATTTTTTCCCATAGACCTCAATGTAAAAAAGAGTCCTTTATTTCGGCACTTTCTCGTGCCCCAGTGTTACCGGAATTTTGCACGGTGGTAGGGCACATCAATGCCTGTTGAATGATACATACTGCACCTCTGTATCTTATTTCGTTTTCCCGCAAAATAGGCACAAACTTTATTTTCCTCGAAGTTTGAAGGCTTATAACTCACAAGATACGCTTAGTAGCGGCACGAAATTTTGCAAGCCACTAGGCACTGAGGTCTACTAGCAGCATGCAAAATTTCAGCTCAATCGCAATACACACAAACGAGTTATAAGGGCCTCAAGTTTTGGCGGGACACCCATAGGATGAGTGAGTGAGTGAGTTTTAGTTTTACGTCCCACCAACAGCTAAGGTCATACGGAGACGGGACCTCGGTTTAAAGACTCATCCGAAAGTCTGGAGAAGCCCGGGGTCGATCCTGCGATCCCTGGTTTACAAGGCGAGTAGCGTAACCACTGCACCACGGAGGCTTCTCACACCCATAGGATGATAGTGCCTAAATGGTGCAAAGGTGACTTCATGATATCGGCCTATAATTGGTGCCAAATGATGCATCCTTAACCCAAGTGCCATGGGGTAAAATGGGAGTTGTCTTCCTTCATTGAGTTTCGAGTTATGGCCCTTGAAAGGTCAATTTCCTTTAACTTTGGACCCTTATATCTCCAAAACTATTTGAGACAAACAATTTTCCAATATTGACCAGTTGGTTGGACACGCATGGGCACGTTTTGGCACCATTTTCATGCTTCTACGTGAAAGTGACCAAAATGAGATTCTCGTACCCACAACACGCCGACCACCAAAATTTCTAAGTCAATTTTCTTGGCCTCTATTGTACGCAGCGATCTGTAATTTGGCCCGAGGGCGTACTTTATTGGAACGGACTAACGGTGTAAAACTTGCTATTGTACTCGCCCTCTAGGCTGAGCAGCGGCGTTTTCTTCATTTTTCCCATAGACCTCAATGTAAAAAAGAGTCCTTTATTTCGGCACTTTCTCGTGCCCCAGTGTTACCGGAATTTTGCACGGTGGTAGGGCTCATCAATGCCTGTTGAAGGATACATACTGCACCTCTGTATCTTATTTCGTTTTCCCGCAAAATAGGCACAAACTTTATTTTCCTCGAAGTTTGAAGGCTTATAACTCACAAGATACGCTTAGTAGCGGCACGAAATTTTGCAAGCCACTAGGCACTGAGGTCTACTAGCAGCATGCATAATTTCAGCTCAATCGCAATACACACAAGCGAGTTATAAGGGCCTCAAGTTTTGGCGGGACACCCATAGGATGATAGTGCCTAAATGGTGCAAAGGTGACTTCATGATATCGGCCTATAATTGGTGCCAAATGATGCGCCCTTAACCCAAGTGACATGGGGTAAAATGGGAGTTGTCTTCCTTCATTGAGTTTCGAGTTATGGCCCTTGAAAGGTCAATTTCCTTTAACTATGGACCCTTATATCTCCAAAACTATTTGAGACAAACAATTTTCCAATAATGACCAGTTGGTTGGACACGCATGGGCACGTTTTGGCACCATTTTCATGCTTCTACGTGAAAGTGACCAAAATGAGATTCTCGTACCCACAACACGCCGACCACCAAAATTTCTAAGTCAATTTTCTTGGCCTCTATTGTACGCAGCGATCTGTAATTTGGCCCGAGGGTGTACATGTACTTTTTTTGGAACGGACTAACGGTGTAAAAATTGCTATTGTACTCGCCCTGTAGGCTGAGTAGCGGCGTTTTCTTCATTTTTCCCATAGACCTCAATGTAAAAAAGAGTCCTTTATTTCGGCGCTTTCTCGTGCCCCAGTGTTACCGGAATTTTACACGGTGGTAGGGCACATCAATGCCTGTTGAAGGATACATACTGCACCTCTGTATCTTATTTCGTTTTCCCGCAAAATAGGCACAAACTTTATTTTCCTCGAAGTTTGAAGGCTTATAACTCACAAGATACGATTAGTAGCGGCACGAAATTTTGCAAACCACTAGGCACTGAGGTCTACTAGCAGCATGCAAAATTTCAGCTCAATCGAAATACACACAAGCGAGTTATAAGGGCCTCAAATTTTGGCGGGACACCCATAGGATGATAGTGCCTAAATGGTGCAAAGGTGACTTCATGATATCGGCCTATAATTGGTGCCAAATGATGCACCCTTAACCCAAGTGCAATGGGGTAAAATGGGAGTTGTCTTCCTTCATTGAGTTTCGAGTTATGGCCCTTGAAAGGTCAATTTCCTTTAACTTTGGACCCTTATATCTCCAAAACTATTTGAGACAAACAATTTTCCAATATTGACCAGTTGGTTGGACACGCATGGGCACGTTTTGGCACCATTTTCATGCTTCTACGTGAAAGTGACCAAAATGAGATTCTCGTACCCACAACACGCCGACCACCAAAATGTCTAAGTCAATTTTCTTGGCCTCTATTGTACGCAGCGATCTGTAATTTGGCCCGAGGGCGTACTTTATTGGAACGGACTAACGGTGTAAAAATTGCTATTGTACTCGCCCTCTAGGCTGAGTAGCGGCGTTTTCTTCATTTTTCCCATAGACCTCAATGTAAAAAAGAGTCCTTTATTTCGGCACTTTCTCGTGCCCCAGTGTTACCGGAATTTTGCACGGTGGTAGGGCACATCAATGCCTGTTGAAGGATACACACTGCTCCTCTGTATCTTATTTCGTTTTCCCGCAAAATGGGCACAAACTTTATTTTACTCGAAGTTTGAAGGCTTATAACTCACAAGATACGCTTAGTAGCGGCACGAAATTTTGCAAGCCACTAGGCACTGAGGTCTACTAGCAGCATGCAAAATTTCAGCTCAATCGCAATACACACAAGCGAGTTATAAGGGCCTCAAGTTTTGGCGGGACACCCATAGGATGATAGTGCCTAAATGGTGCAAAGGTGACTTCATGATATCGGCCTATAATTGGTGCCAAATGATGCACCCTTAACCCAAGTGCCATGGGGTAAAATGGGAGTTGTCTTCCTTCATTGAGTTTCGAGTTATGGCCCTTGAAAGGTCAATTTCCTTTAACTTTGGACCCTTATATCTCCAAAACTATTTGAGACAAACAATTTTCGAATATTGACAAGTTGGTTGGACACGCATGGGCACGTTTTGGCACCATTTTCATGCTTCTACGTGAAAGTGACCAAAATGAGATTCTCGTACCCACAACACGCCGACCACCAAAATTTCTAAGTCAATTTTCTTGGCCTCTATTGTACGCAGCGATCTGTAATTTGGCCCGAGGGCGTACTTTATTGGAACGGACTAACGGTGTAAAAATTGCTATTGTACTCGCCCTCTAGGCTGAGTAGCGGCGTTTTCTTCATTTTTCCCATAGACCTCAATGTAAAAAAGAGTCCTTTATTTCGGCACTTTCTCGTGCCCCAGTGTTACCGGAATTTTGCACGGTGGTAGGGCACATCAATGCCTGTTGAAGGATATATACGGCACCTCTGTATCTTATTTCGTTTTCCCGCAAAATAGGCACAAACTTTATTTTCCTCGAAGTTGAAGGCTTATAACTCACAAGATACGCTTAGTAGCGGCACGAAATTTTGCAAGCCACTAGGCACTGAGGTCTACTAGCAGCATGCATAATTTCAGCTCAATCGCAATACACACAAGCGAGTTATAAGGGCCTCAAGTTTTGGCGGGACACCCATAGGATGATAGTGCCTAAATGGTGCAAAGGTGACTTCATGATATCGGCCTATAATTGGTGCCAAATGATGCGCCCTTAACCCAAGTGACATGGGGTAAAATGGGAGTTGTCTTCCTTCATTGAGTTTCGAGTTATGGCCCTTGAAAGGTCAATTTCCTTTAACTATGGACCCTTATATCTCCAAAACTATTTGAGACAAACAATTTTCCAATAATGACCAGTTGGTTGGACACGCATGGGCACGTTTTGGCACCATTTTCATGCTTCTACGTGAAAGTGACCAAAATGAGATTCTCGTACCCACAACACGCCGACCACCAAAATTTCTAAGTCAATTTTCTTGGCCTCTATTGTACGCAGCGATCTGTAATTTGGCCCGAGGGTGTACATGTACTTTTTTTGGAACGGACTAACGGTGTAAAAATTGCTATTGTACTCGCCCTGTAGGCTGAGTAGCGGCGTTTTCTTCATTTTTCCCATAGACCTCAATGTAAAAAAGAGTCCTTTATTTCGGCGCTTTCTCGTGCCCCAGTGTTACCGGAATTTTACACGGTGGTAGGGCACATCAATGCCTGTTGAAGGATACATACTGCACCTCTGTATCTTATTTCGTTTTCCCGCAAAATAGGCACAAACTTTATTTTCCTCGAAGTTTGAAGGCTTATAACTCACAAGATACGATTAGTAGCGGCACGAAATTTTGCAAACCACTAGGCACTGAGGTCTACTAGCAGCATGCAAAATTTCAGCTCAATCGAAATACACACAAGCGAGTTATAAGGGCCTCAAATTTTGGCGGGACACCCATAGGATGATAGTGCCTAAATGGTGCAAAGGTGACTTCATGATATCGGCCTATAATTGGTGCCAAATGATGCACCCTTAACCCAAGTGCAATGGGGTAAAATGGGAGTTGTCTTCCTTCATTGAGTTTCGAGTTATGGCCCTTGAAAGGTCAATTTCCTTTAACTTTGGACCCTTATATCTCCAAAACTATTTGAGACAAACAATTTTCCAATATTGACCAGTTGGTTGGACACGCATGGGCACGTTTTGGCACCATTTTCATGCTTCTACGTGAAAGTGACCAAAATGAGATTCTCGTACCCACAACACGCCGACCACCAAAATTTCTAAGTCAATTTTCTTGGCCTCTATTGTACGCAGCGATCTGTAATTTGGCCCGAGGGCGTACTTTATTGGAACGGACTAACGGTGTAAAAATTGCTATTGTACTCGCCCTCTAGGCTGAGTAGCGGCGTTTTCTTCATTTTTCCCATAGACCTCAATGTAAAAAAGAGTCCTTTATTTCGGCACTTTCTCGTGCCCCAGTGTTACCGGAATTTTGCACGGTGGTAGGGCACATCAATGCCTGTTGAAGGATACACACTGCTCCTCTGTATCTTATTTCGTTTTCCCGCAAAATGGGCACAAACTTTATTTTACTCGAAGTTTGAAGGCTTATAACTCACAAGATACGCTTAGTAGCGGCACGAAATTTTGCAAGCCACTAGGCACTGAGGTCTACTAGCAGCATGCAAAATTTCAGCTCAATCGCAATACACACAAGCGAGTTATAAGGGCCTCAAGTTTTGGCGGGACACCCATAGGATGATAGTGCCTAAATGGTGCAAAGGTGACTTCATGATATCGGCCTATAATTGGTGCCAAATGATGCACCCTTAACCCAAGTGCCATGGGGTAAAATGGGAGTTGTCTTCCTTCATTGAGTTTCGAGTTATGGCCCTTGAAAGGTCAATTTCCTTTAACTTTGGACCCTTATATCTCCAAAACTATTTGAGACAAACAATTTTCGAATATTGACAAGTTGGTTGGACACGCATGGGCACGTTTTGGCACCATTTTCATGCTTCTACGTGAAAGTGACCAAAATGAGATTCTCGTACCCACAACACGCCGACCACCAAAATTTCTAAGTCAATTTTCTTGGCCTCTATTGTACGCAGCGATCTGTAATTTGGCCCGAGGGCGTACTTTATTGGAACGGACTAACGGTGTAAAAATTGCTATTGTACTCGCCCTCTAGGCTGAGTAGCGGCGTTTTCTTCATTTTTCCCATAGACCTCAATGTAAAAAAGAGTCCTTTATTTCGGCACTTTCTCGTGCCCCAGTGTTACCGGAATTTTGCACGGTGGTAGGGCACATCAATGCCTGTTGAAGGATATATACGGCACCTCTGTATCTTATTTCGTTTTCCCGCAAAATAGGCACAAACTTTATTTTCCTCGAAGTTGAAGGCTTATAACTCACAAGATACGATTAGTAGCGGCACGAAATTTTGCAAGCCACCAGGCACTGAGGTCGACTAGCAGCATGCAAAATTTCAGCTCAATCGCAATACACACACGCGAGTTATAAGGGCCTCAAGTTTTGGCGGGACACCCATAGGATGATAGTGCCTAAATGGTGCAAAGGTGACTTCATGATATCGGCCTATAATTGGTGCCAAATGATGCACCCTTAACCCAAGTGCCATGGGGTAAAATGGGAGTTGTCTTCCTTCATTGAGTTTCGAGTTATGGCCCTTGAAAGGTCAATTTCCTTTAACTTTGGACCCTTATATCTCCAAAACTATTTGAGACAAACAATTTTCCAATATTGACCAGTTGGTTGGACACGCATGGGCACGTTTTGGCACCATTTTCATGCTTCTACGTGAAAGTGACCAAAATGAGATTCTCGTACCCACAACACGCCGACCACCAAAATTTCTAAGTCAATTTTCTTGGCCTCTATTGTACGCAGCGATCTGTAATTTGGCCCGAGGGCGTACTTTATTGGAACGGACTAACGGTGTAAAAATTGCTATTGTACTCGCCCTCTAGGCTGAGTAGCGGCGTTTTCTTCATTTTTCCCATAGACCTCAATGTAAAAAAGAATCCTTTATTTCGGCACTTTCTCGTGCCCCAGTGTTACCGAAATTTTGCACGGTGGTAGGGCACATCAATGCCTGTTGAAGGATACATACTGCACCTCTGTATCTTATTTCGTTTTCCCGCAAAATAGGCACAAACTTTATTTTCCTCGAAGTTTGAAGGCTTATAACTCACAAGATACGCTTAGTAGCGGCACGAAATTTTGCAAGCCACTAGGCACTGAGGTCTACTAGCAGCATGCAAAATTTCAGCTCAATCGCAATACACACAAGCGAGTTATAAGGGCCTCAAGTTTTGGCGGGACACCCATAGGATGATAGTGCCTAAATGGTGCAAAGGTGACTTCATGATATCGGCCTATAATTAGTGCCAAATGATGCACCCTTAACCCAAGTGCCAACGGGGTAAAATGGGAGTTGTCTTCCTTCATTGAGTTTCGAGTTATGGCCCTTGAAAGGTCAATTTCCTTTAACGTTGGACCCTTATATCTCCAAAACTATTTGAGACAAACAATTTTCCAATATTGACCAGTTGGTTGGACACGCATGGGCACGTTTTGGCACCATTTTCATGCTTCTACGTGAAAGTGACCAAAATGAGATTCTCGTACCCACAACACGCCGACCACCAAAATTTCTAAGTCAATTTTCTTGGCCTCTATTGTACGCAGCGATCTGTAATTTGGCCCGAGGGCGTACTTTATTGGAACGGACTAACGGTGTAAAAATTGCTATTGTACTCGCCCTCTAGGCTGAGTAGCGGCGTTTTCTTCATTTTTCCCATAGACCTCAATGTAAAAAAGAGTCCTTTATTTCGGCACTTTCTCGTGCCCCAGTGTTACCGGAATTTTGCACGGCGGTAGGGCACATCAATGCCTGTTGAAGGATATATACTGCACCTCTGTATCTTATTTCGTTTTCCCGCAAAATAGGCACAAACTTTATTTTCCTCGAAGTTTGAAGGCTTATAACTCACAAGATACGATTAGTAGCGGCACGAAATTTTGCAAGCCACCAGGCACTGAGGTCGACTAGCAGCATGCAAAATTTCAGCTCAATCGCAATACACACACGCGAGTTATAAGGGCCTCAAGTTTTGGCGGGACACCCATAGGATGATAGTGCCTAAATGGTGCAAAGGTGACTTCATGATATCGGCCTATAATTGGTGCCAAATGATGCACCCTTAACCCAAGTGCCATGGGGTAAAATGGGAGTTGTCTTCCTTCATTGAGTTTCGAGTTATGGCCCTTGAAAGGTCAATTTCCTTTAACTTTGGACCCTTATATCTCCAAAACTATTTGAGACAAACAATTTTCCAATATTGACCAGTTGGTTGGACACGCATGGGCACGTTTTGGCACCATTTTCATGCTTCTACGTGAAAGTGACCAAAATGAGATTCTCGTACCCACAACACGCCGACCACCAAAATTTCTAAGTCAATTTTCTTGGCCTCTATTGTACGCAGCGATCTGTAATTTGGCCCGAGGGCGTACTTTATTGGAACGGACTAACGGTGTAAAAATTGCTATTGTACTCGCCCTCTAGGCTGAGTAGCGGCGTTTTCTTCATTTTTCCCATAGACCTCAATGTAAAAAAGAATCCTTTATTTCGGCACTTTCTCGTGCCCCAGTGTTACCGAAATTTTGCACGGTGGTAGGGCACATCAATGCCTGTTGAAGGATACATACTGCACCTCTGTATCTTATTTCGTTTTCCCGCAAAATAGGCACAAACTTTATTTTCCTCGAAGTTTGAAGGCTTATAACTCACAAGATACGCTTAGTAGCGGCACGAAATTTTGCAAGCCACTAGGCACTGAGGTCTACTAGCAGCATGCAAAATTTCAGCTCAATCGCAATACACACAAGCGAGTTATAAGGGCCTCAAGTTTTGGCGGGACACCCATAGGATGATAGTGCCTAAATGGTGCAAAGGTGACTTCATGATATCGGCCTATAATTAGTGCCAAATGATGCACCCTTAACCCAAGTGCCAACGGGGTAAAATGGGAGTTGTCTTCCTTCATTCAGTTTCGAGTTATGGCCCTTGAAAGGTCAATTTCCTTTAACGTTGGACCCTTATATCTCCAAAACTATTTGAGACAAACAATTTTCCAATATTGACCAGTTGGTTGGACACGCATGGGCACGTTTTGGCACCATTTTCATGCTTCTACGTGAAAGTGACCAAAATGAGATTCTCGTACCCACAACACGCCGACCACCAAAATTTCTAAGTCAATTTTCTTGGCCTCTATTGTACGCAGCGATCTGTAATTTGGCCCGAGGGCATACTTTATTGGAACGGACTAACGGTGTAAAAATTGCTATTGTACTCGTCCTCTAGGCTGAGTAGCGGCGTTTTCTTCATTTTTCCCATAGACCTCAATGTAAAAAAGAGTCCTTTATTTCGGCACTTTCTCGTGCCCCAGTGTTACCGAAATTTTGCACGGTGGTAGGGCATAACAATGCCTGTTGAAGGATACATACTGCACCTCTGTATCTTATTTCGTTTTCCCGCAAAATAGGCACAAACTTTATTTTCCTCGAAGTTTGAAGGCTTATAACTCACAAGATACGCTTAGTAGCGGCACGAAATTTTGCAAGCCACTAGGCACTGAGGTCTACTAGCAGCATGCAAAATTTCAGCTCAATCGCAATACACACAAGCGAGTTATAAGGGCCTCAAGTTTTGGCGGGACACCCATAGGATGATAGTGCCTAAATGGTGCAAAGGTGACTTCATGATATCGGCCTATAATTAGTGCCAAATGATGCACCCTTAACCCAAGTGCCATGGGGTAAAATGGGAGTTGTCTTCCTTCATTGAGTTTCGAGTTATGGCCCTTGAAAGGTCAATTTCCTTTAACTTTGGACCCTTATATCTCCAAAACTATTTGAGACAAACAATTTTCCAATATTGACCAGTTGGTTGGACACGCATGGGCACGTTTTGGCACCATTTTCATGCTTCTACGTGAAAGTGACCAAAATGAGATTCTCGTACCCACAACACGCCGACCACCAAAATTTCTAAGTCAATTTTCTTGGCCTCTATTGTACGCAGCGATCTGTAATTTGGCCCGAGGGCGTACTTTATTGGAACGGACTAACGGTGTAAAAATTGCTATTGTACTCGCCCTCTAGGCTGAGTAGCGGCGTTTTCTTCATTTTTCCCATAGACCTCAATGTAAAAAAGAATCCTTTATTTCGGCACTTTCTCGTGCCCCAGTGTTACCGAAATTTTGCACGGTGGTAGGGCACATCAATGCCTGTTGAAGGATACATACTGCACCTCTGTATCTTATTTCGTTTTCCCGCAAAATAGGCACAAACTTTATTTTCCTCGAAGTTTGAAGGCTTATAACTCACAAGATACGCTTAGTAGCGGCACGAAATTTTGCAAGCCACTAGGCACTGAGGTCTACTAGCAGCATGCAAAATTTCAGCTCAATCGCAATACACACAAGCGAGTTATAAGGGCCTCAAGTTTTGGCGGGACACCCATAGGATGATAGTGCCTAAATGGTGCAAAGGTGACTTCATGATATCGGCCTATAATTAGTGCCAAATGATGCACCCTTAACCCAAGTGCCAACGGGGTAAAATGGGAGTTGTCTTCCTTCATTCAGTTTCGAGTTATGGCCCTTGAAAGGTCAATTTCCTTTAACGTTGGACCCTTATATCTCCAAAACTATTTGAGACAAACAATTTTCCAATATTGACCAGTTGGTTGGACACGCATGGGCACGTTTTGGCACCATTTTCATGCTTCTACGTGAAAGTGACCAAAATGAGATTCTCGTACCCACAACACGCCGACCACCAAAATTTCTAAGTCAATTTTCTTGGCCTCTATTGTACGCAGCGATCTGTAATTTGGCCCGAGGGCATACTTTATTGGAACGGACTAACGGTGTAAAAATTGCTATTGTACTCGTCCTCTAGGCTGAGTAGCGGCGTTTTCTTCATTTTTCCCATAGACCACAATGTAAAAAAGAGTCCTTTATTTCGGCACTTTCTCGTGCCCCAGTGTTACCGAAAT
Organism: Lucinisca nassula; assembly: GCA_963580285.1. Taxonomy (NCBI): domain Eukaryota; kingdom Metazoa; phylum Mollusca; class Bivalvia; order Lucinida; family Lucinidae; genus Lucinisca; species Lucinisca nassula. Next base: position 106,456,972 of record OY757023.1, on the reverse strand, counting down.
TTTGCACGGTGGTAGGGCATAACAATGCCTGTTGAAGGATACATACTGCACCTCTGTATCTTATTTCGTTTTCCCGCAAAATAGGCACAAACTTTATTTTCCTCGAAGTTTGAAGGCTTATAACTCACAAGATACGCTTAGTAGCGGCACGAAATTTTGCAAGCCACTAGGCACTGAGGTCTACTAGCAGCATGCAAAATTTCAGCTCAATCGCAATACACACAAGCGAGTTATAAGGGCCTCAAGTTTTGGCGGGACACCCATAGGATGATAGTGCCTAAATGGTGCAAAGGTGACTTCATGATATCGGCCTATAATTAGTGCCAAATGATGCACCCTTAACCCAAGTGCCATGGGGTAAAATGGGAGTTGTCTTCCTTCATTGAGTTTCGAGTTATGGCCCTTGAAAGGTCAATTTCCTTTAACTTTGGACCCTTATATCTCCAAAACTATTTGAGACAAACAATTTTCCAATATTGACCAGTTGGTTGGACACGCATGGGCACGTTTTGGCACCATTTTCATGCTTCTACGTGAAAGTGACCCAAATGAGATTCTCGTACCCACAACACGCCGACCACCAAAATTTCTAAGTCAATTTTCGTGGCCTCTATTGTACGCAGCGATCTGTAATTTGGCCCGAGGGCGTACTTTATTGGAACGGACTAACGGTGTAAAAATTGCTATTGTACTCGCCCTCTAGGCTGAGTAGCGGCGTTTTCTTCATTTTCCCAATAGACCTCAATGTAAAAAAGAGTCCTTTATTTCGGCACTTTCTCGTGCCCCAGTGTTACCGGGATTTTGCACGGTGGTAGGGCACATCAATGCCTGTTGAAGGATACATACTGCACCTCTGTATCTTATTTCGTTTTCCCGCAAAATAGGCACAAACTTTATTTTCCTCGAAGTTTGAAGGCTTATAACTCACAAGATACGCTTAGTAGCGGCACGAAATTTTGCAAGCCACTAGGTACTGAGGTCTACTAGCAGCATGCAAAATTTCAGCTCAATCGCAATACACACAAGCGAGTTATAAGGGCTTCAAGTTTTGGCGGGACACCCATAGGATGATAGTGCCTAAATGGTGCAAAGGTGACTTCATGATATCGGCCTATAATTAGTGCCAAATGATGCACCCTTAACCCAAGTGCCATGGGGTAAAATGGGAGTTGTCTTCCTTCATTGAGTTTCGAGTTATGGCCCTTGAAAGGTCAATTTCCTTTAACTTTGGACCCTTATATCTCCAAAACTATTTGAGACAAACAATTTTCCAATATTGACCAGTTGGTTGGACACGCATGGGCACGTTTTGGCACCATTTTCATGCTTCTACGTGAAAGTGACCAAAATGAGATTCTCGTACCCACAACACGCCGACCACCAAAATTTCTAAGTCAATTTTCTTGGCCTCTATTGTACGCAGCGATCTGTAATTTGGCCCGAGGGCGTACTTTATTGGAACGGACTAACGGTGTAAAAATTGCTATTGTACTCGCCCTCTAGGCTGAGTAGCGGCGTTTTCTTCATTTTCCCAATAGACCTCAATGTAAAAAAGAGTCCTTTATTTCGGCACTTTCTCGTGCCCCAGTGTTACCAACATTTTGCACGGTGGTAGGGCACATCAATGCCTGTTGAAGGATACATACTGCACCTCTGTATCTTATTTCGTTTTCCCGCAAAATAGGCACAAACTTTATTTTCCTCGAAGTTTGAAGGCTTATAACTCACAAGATACGCTTAGTAGCGGCACGAAATTTTGCAAGCCACTAGGCACTGAGGTCTACTAGCAGCATGCAAAATTTCAGCTCAATCGCAATACACACAAGCGAGTTATAAGGGCCTCAAGATTTGGCGGGACACCCATAGGATGATAGTGCCTAAATGGTGCAAAGGTGACTTCATGATATCGGCCTATAATTGGTGCCAAATGATGCACCCTTAACCCAAGTGCCATGGGTAAAATGGGAGTTGTCTTCCTTCATTGAGTTTCGAGTTATGGCCCTTGAAAGGTCAATTTCCTTTAACTTTGGACCCTTATATCTCCAAAACTATTTGAGACAAACAATTTTCCAATAAGTTGGTTGGACACGCATGGGCACGTTTTTGCACCATTTTTATGCTTCTACGTGAAAGTGACCAAAATGAGATTCTCGTACCCACAACACGCCGACCACCAAAATTTCTAAGTCAATTTTCTTGGCCTCTATTGTACGCAGCGATCTGTAATTTGGCCCGAGGGCGTACTTTATTGGAACGGACTAACGGTGTAAAAATTGCTATTGTACTCGCCCTCTAGGCTGAGTAGCGGCGTTTTCTTCATTTTTCCCATAGACCTCAATGTAAAAAAGAGTCCTTTATTTCGGCAAATTCTCGTGTCCCAGTGTTACCGGAATTTTGCACGGTGGTAGGGCACATCAATGCCTGTTGAAGGATACATACTGCACCTCTGTATCTTATTTCGTTTTCCCGCAAAATAGGCACAAACTTTATTTTCCTCGAAGTTTGAAGGCTTATAACTCACAAGATACGCTTAGTTGCGGCACGAAATTGTGCAAGCCACTAGGCACTGAGGTCTACTAGCAGCATGCAAAATTTCAGCTCAATCGCAATACACACAAGCGAGTTATAAGGGCCTCAAGATTTGGCGGGACACCCACAGGATGATAGTGCCTAAATGGTGCAAAGGTGACTTCATGATATCGGCCTATAATTGGGGCCAAATGATGCGCCCTTAACCCAAGTGCCATGGGGTAAAATGGGAGTTGTCTTCCTTCATTGAGTTTCGAGTTATGGCCCTTGAAAGGTCAATTTCCTTTAACTTTGGACCCTTATATCTCCAAAACTACTTGAGACAAACAATTTTCCAATATTGACCAGTTGGTTGGACACGCATGGGCACGTTGTGGCACCATTTTCATGCTTCTACGTGAAAGTGACCAAAATGAGATTCTCGTACCCACAACACGCCGACCACCAAAATTTCTAAGTCAATTTTCTTGGCCTCTATTGTACGCAGCGATCTGTAATTTGGCCCGAGGTCGTACTTTATTGGAACGGACTAACGGTGTAAAAATTGCTATTGTACTCGCCCTCTAGGTTGAGTAGGGGCGTTTTCTTCATTTTTTCCCATAGACCTCAATGTAAAAAAGAGTCCTTTCTTTCGGCACTTTCTCGTGCCCCAGTGTTACCGGGTTTTTGCACGGTGGTAGGGCACATAAATGCCTGTTGAAGGATACATACTGCACCTCTGAATCTTATTTCGTTTTCCCGCAAAATAGGCACAAACTTTATTTTCCTCGAAGTTTGAAGGCTTATAACTCACAAGATACGCTTAGTAGCGGCACGAAATTTTGCAAGCCACTAGGCACTGAGGTCTACTAGCAGCATGCAAAATTTCAGCTCAATCGCAATACACACAAGCGAGTTATAAGGCCTCAAGTTTTGGCGGGACACCCATAGGATGATAGTGCCTAAATGGTGCAAAGGTGACTTCATGATATCGGCCTATAATTGGTGCCAAATGATGCACCCTTAACCCAAGTGCCATGGGGTAAAATGGGAGTTGTCTTCCTTCATTGAGTTTCGAGTTATGGCCCTTGAAAGGTCAGTTTCCTTCAACTTTGGACCCTTATATCTCCAAAACTATTTGAGACAAACAATTTTCCAATATTGACCAGTTGGTTGGACACGCATGGGCACGTTTTGGCACCATTTTCATGCTTCTACGTGAAAGTGACCAAAATGAGATTCTCGTACCCACAACACGCTGACCACCAAAATTTCTAAGTCAATTTTCTTGGCCTCTATTGTACGCAGCGATCTGTAATTTGGCCCGAGGGCGTACTTTATTGGAACGGACTAACGGTGTAAAAATTGCTATTGTACTCGCCCTCTAGGCTGAGTAGCGGCGTTTTCTTCATTTTCCCATAGACCTCAATGTAAAAAAGAGTCCTTTATTTCGGCACTTTCTCGTGCCCCAGTGTTACCGGAATTTTGCACGGTGGTAGGGCACATCAATGCCTGTTGAAGGATACATACTGCACCTCTGTATCTTATTTCGTTTTCCCGCAAAATAGGCACAAACTTTATTTTCCTCGAAGTTTGAAGGCTTATAACTCACAAGATACGCTTAGTAGCGGCACGAAATTTTGCAAGCCACTAGGCACTGAGGTCTACTAGCAGCATGCAAAATTTCAGCTCAATCGCAATACACACAAGCGAGTTATAAGGGCCTCAAGTTTTGGCGGGACACCCATAGGATGATAGTGCCTAAATGGTGCAAAGGTGACTTCATGATATCGGCCTATAATTAGTGCCAAATGATGCACCCTTAACCCAAGTGCCATGGGGTAAAATGGGAGTTGTCTTCCTTCATTGAGTTTCGAGTTATGGCCCTTGAAAGGTCAATTTCCTTTAACTTTGGACCCTTATATCTCCAAAACTATTTGAGACAAACAATTTTCCAATATTGACCAGTTGGTTGGACACGCATGGGCACGTTTTGGCACCATTTTCATGCTTCTACGTGAAAGTGACCCAAATGAGATTCTCGTACCCACAACACGCCGACCACCAAAATTTCTAAGTCAATTTTCGTGGCCTCTATTGTACGCAGCGATCTGTAATTTGGCCCGAGGGCGTACTTTATTGGAACGGACTAACGGTGTAAAAATTGCTATTGTACTCGCCCTCTAGGCTGAGTAGCGGCGTTTTCTTCATTTTCCCAATAGACCTCAATGTAAAAAAGAGTCCTTTATTTCGGCACTTTCTCGTGCCCCAGTGTTACCGGGATTTTGCACGGTGGTAGGGCACATCAATGCCTGTTGAAGGATACATACTGCACCTCTGTATCTTATTTCGTTTTCCCGCAAAATAGGCACAAACTTTATTTTCCTCGAAGTTTGAAGGCTTATAACTCACAAGATACGCTTAGTAGCGGCACGAAATTTTGCAAGCCACTAGGTACTGAGGTCTACTAGCAGCATGCAAAATTTCAGCTCAATCGCAATACACACAAGCGAGTTATAAGGGCTTCAAGTTTTGGCGGGACACCCATAGGATGATAGTGCCTAAATGGTGCAAAGGTGACTTCATGATATCGGCCTATAATTAGTGCCAAATGATGCACCCTTAACCCAAGTGCCATGGGGTAAAATGGGAGTTGTCTTCCTTCATTGAGTTTCGAGTTATGGCCCTTGAAAGGTCAATTTCCTTTAACTTTGGACCCTTATATCTCCAAAACTATTTGAGACAAACAATTTTCCAATATTGACCAGTTGGTTGGACACGCATGGGCACGTTTTGGCACCATTTTCATGCTTCTACGTGAAAGTGACCAAAATGAGATTCTCGTACCCACAACACGCCGACCACCAAAATTTCTAAGTCAATTTTCTTGGCCTCTATTGTACGCAGCGATCTGTAATTTGGCCCGAGGGCGTACTTTATTGGAACGGACTAACGGTGTAAAAATTGCTATTGTACTCGCCCTCTAGGCTGAGTAGCGGCGTTTTCTTCATTTTCCCAATAGACCTCAATGTAAAAAAGAGTCCTTTATTTCGGCACTTTCTCGTGCCCCAGTGTTACCAACATTTTGCACGGTGGTAGGGCACATCAATGCCTGTTGAAGGATACATACTGCACCTCTGTATCTTATTTCGTTTTCCCGCAAAATAGGCACAAACTTTATTTTCCTCGAAGTTTGAAGGCTTATAACTCACAAGATACGCTTAGTAGCGGCACGAAATTTTGCAAGCCACTAGGCACTGAGGTCTACTAGCAGCATGCAAAATTTCAGCTCAATCGCAATACACACAAGCGAGTTATAAGGGCCTCAAGATTTGGCGGGACACCCATAGGATGATAGTGCCTAAATGGTGCAAAGGTGACTTCATGATATCGGCCTATAATTGGTGCCAAATGATGCACCCTTAACCCAAGTGCCATGGGTAAAATGGGAGTTGTCTTCCTTCATTGAGTTTCGAGTTATGGCCCTTGAAAGGTCAATTTCCTTTAACTTTGGACCCTTATATCTCCAAAACTATTTGAGACAAACAATTTTCCAATAAGTTGGTTGGACACGCATGGGCACGTTTTTGCACCATTTTTATGCTTCTACGTGAAAGTGACCAAAATGAGATTCTCGTACCCACAACACGCCGACCACCAAAATTTCTAAGTCAATTTTCTTGGCCTCTATTGTACGCAGCGATCTGTAATTTGGCCCGAGGGCGTACTTTATTGGAACGGACTAACGGTGTAAAAATTGCTATTGTACTCGCCCTCTAGGCTGAGTAGCGGCGTTTTCTTCATTTTTCCCATAGACCTCAATGTAAAAAAGAGTCCTTTATTTCGGCAAATTCTCGTGTCCCAGTGTTACCGGAATTTTGCACGGTGGTAGGGCACATCAATGCCTGTTGAAGGATACATACTGCACCTCTGTATCTTATTTCGTTTTCCCGCAAAATAGGCACAAACTTTATTTTCCTCGAAGTTTGAAGGCTTATAACTCACAAGATACGCTTAGTTGCGGCACGAAATTGTGCAAGCCACTAGGCACTGAGGTCTACTAGCAGCATGCAAAATTTCAGCTCAATCGCAATACACACAAGCGAGTTATAAGGGCCTCAAGATTTGGCGGGACACCCACAGGATGATAGTGCCTAAATGGTGCAAAGGTGACTTCATGATATCGGCCTATAATTGGGGCCAAATGATGCGCCCTTAACCCAAGTGCCATGGGGTAAAATGGGAGTTGTCTTCCTTCATTGAGTTTCGAGTTATGGCCCTTGAAAGGTCAATTTCCTTTAACTTTGGACCCTTATATCTCCAAAACTACTTGAGACAAACAATTTTCCAATATTGACCAGTTGGTTGGACACGCATGGGCACGTTGTGGCACCATTTTCATGCTTCTACGTGAAAGTGACCAAAATGAGATTCTCGTACCCACAACACGCCGACCACCAAAATTTCTAAGTCAATTTTCTTGGCCTCTATTGTACGCAGCGATCTGTAATTTGGCCCGAGGTCGTACTTTATTGGAACGGACTAACGGTGTAAAAATTGCTATTGTACTCGCCCTCTAGGTTGAGTAGGGGCGTTTTCTTCATTTTTTCCCATAGACCTCAATGTAAAAAAGAGTCCTTTCTTTCGGCACTTTCTCGTGCTCCAGTGTTACCGGGTTTTTGCACGGTGGTAGGGCACATAAATGCCTGTTGAAGGATACATACTGCACCTCTGAATCTTATTTCGTTTTCCCGCAAAATAGGCACAAACTTTATTTTCCTCGAAGTTTGAAGGCTTATAACTCACAAGATACGCTTAGTAGCGGCACGAAATTTTGCAAGCCACTAGGCACTGAGGTCTACTAGCAGCATGCAAAATTTCAGCTCAATCGCAATACACACAAGCGAGTTATAAGGCCTCAAGTTTTGGCGGGACACCCATAGGATGATAGTGCCTAAATGGTGCAAAGGTGACTTCATGATATCGGCCTATAATTGGTGCCAAATGATGCACCCTTAACCCAAGTGCCATGGGGTAAAATGGGAGTTGTCTTCCTTCATTGAGTTTCGAGTTATGGCCCTTGAAAGGTCAATTTCCTTCAACTTTGGACCCTTATATCTCCAAAACTATTTGAGACAAACAATTTTCCAATATTGACCAGTTGGTTGGACACGCATGGGCACGTTTTGGCACCATTTTCATGCTTCTACGTGAAAGTGACCAAAATGAGATTCTCGTACCCACAACACGCCGACCACCAAAATGTCTAAGTCAATTTTCTTGGCCTCTATTGTACGCAGCGATCTGTAATTTGGCCCGAGGGCGTACTTTATTGGAACGGACTAACGGTGTAAAAATTGCTATTGTACTCGCCCTCTAGGCTGAGTAGCGGCGTTTTCTTCATTTTTCCCATAGACCTCAATGTAAAAAAGAGTCCTTTATTTCGGCACTTTCTCGTGCCCCAGTGTTACCGGAATTTTGCACGGTGGTAGGGCACATCAATGCCTGTTGAAGGATACATACTGCACCTCTGTATCTTATTTCGTTTTCCCGCAAAATAGGCACAGACTTTATTTTCCTCGAAGTTTGAAGGCTTGTAACTCACAAGATACGCTTAGTAGCGGCACGAAATGTAGGAAGCCACTAGGCACTGAGGTCTACTAGCAGCATGCAAAATTTCAGCTCAATCGCAATACACACAAGCGAGTTATAAGGGCCTCAAGTTTTGGCAGGACACCCATAGGATGATAGTGCCTAAATGGTGCAAAGGTGACTTCATGATATCGGCCTATAATTGGTGCCAAATGATGCACCCTTAACCCAAGTGCCATGGGGTAAAATGGGAGTTGTCTTCCTTCATTGAGTTTCGAGTTATGGCCCTTGAAAGGTCAATTTCATTTAACTTTGGACCCTTATATCTCCAAAACTATTTGAGACAAACAATTTTCCAATATTGACCAGTTGGTTGGACACGCATAGGCACGTTTTGGCACCATTTTCATGCTTCTACGTTAAAGTGACCAAAATGAGATTCTCGTACCCACAACACGCCGACCACCAAAATTTCTAAGTCAATTTTCTTGGCCTCTATTGTACGCAGCGATCTGTAATTTGGCCCGAGGGCGTACTTTATTAGAACGGACTAACGGTGTAAAAATTGCTATTGTACTCGCCCTCTAGGCTGAGTAGCGGCGTTTTCTTCATTTTTCCCATAGACCTCAATGTAAAAAAGAGTCCTTTATTTCGGCACTTTCTCGTGCCCCAGTGTTACCGGAATTTTGCACGGTGGTAGGGCACATCAATGCCTGTTGAAGGATACATACTGCACCTCTGTATCTTATTTCGTTTTCCCGCAAAATAGGCACAAACTTTATTTTCCTCGAAGTTTGAAGGCTTATAACTCACAAGATACGCTTAGTAGCGGCACGAAATTTTGCAAGCCACTAGGCACTGAGGTCTACTAGCAGCATGCAAAATTTCAGCTCAATCGCAATACACACAAGCGAGTTATAAGGGCCTCAAGTTTTGGCGGGACACCCATAGGATGATAGTGCCTAAATGGTGCAAAGGTGACTTCATGATATCGGCCTATAATTGGTGCCAAATGATGCACCCTTAACCCAAGTGCCATGGGGTAAAATGGGGGTTGTCTTCCTTCATTGAGTTTCGAGTTATGGCCCTTGAAAGGTCAATTTCCTTTAACTTTGGACCCTTAAATCTCCAAAACTATTTGAGACAAACAATTTACAAATGTTGACCAGTTGGTTGGACACGCATGGGCACGTTTTGGCACCATTTTCATGCTTCTACGTGAAAGTGACCAAAATGAGATTCTCGTACCCACAACACGCCGACCACCAAAATTTCTAAGTCAATTTTCTTGGCCTCTATTGTACGCAGCGATCTGTAATTTGGCCCGAGGGCGTACTTTATTGGAACGGACTAACGTTGTAAAAAATGCTATTGTACTCGCCCTCTAGGCTGAGTAGCGGCGTTTTCTTCATTTTCCCAATAGACCTCAATGTAAAAAAGAGTCCTTTATTTCGGCACTTTCTCGTGCCCCAGTGTTACCAACATTTTGCACGGTGGTAGGGCACATCAATGCCTGTTGAAGGATACATACTGCACCTCTGTATCTTATTTCGTTTTCCCGCAAAATAGGCACAAACTTTATTTTCCTCGAAGTTTGAAGGCTTATAACTCACAAGATACGCTTAGTAGCGGCATGAAATTTTGCAAGCCACTAGGCACTGAGGTCTACTAGCAGCATGCAAAATTTCAGCTCAATCGCAATACACACAAGCGAGTTATAAGGGCCTCAAGTTTTTGCGGGACACCCATAGGATGATAGTGCCTAAATGGTGCAAAGGTGACTTCATGATATCGGCCTATAATTAGTGCCAAATGATGCACCCTTAACCCAAGTGCCATGGGGTAAAATGGGAGTTGTCTTCCTTCATTGAGTTTCGAGTTATGGCCCTTGAAAGGTCAATTTCCTTTAACTTTGGACCCTTATATCTCCAAAACTATTTGAGACAAACAATTTTCCAATATTGACCAGTTGGTTGGACACGCATGGGCACGTTTTGGCACCATTTTCATGCTTCTACGTGAAAGTGACCCAAATGAGATTCTCGTACCCACAACACGCCGACCACCAAACATTCTAAGTCAATTTTCTTGGCCTCTATTATACGCAGCGATCTGTAATTTGGCCCGAGGGCGTACTTTATTGGAACGGACTAACGTTGTAAAAAATGCTATTGTACTCGCCCTCTAGGCTGAGTAGCGGCGTTTTCTTCATTTTCCCAATAGACCTCAATGTAAAAAAGAGTCCTTTATTTCGGCACTTTCTCGTGCCCCAGTGTTACCAACATTTTGCACGGTGGTAGGGCACATCAATGCCTGTTGAAGGATACATACTGCACCTCTGTATCTTATTTCGTTTTCCCGCAAAATAGGCACAAACTTTATTTTCCTCGAAGTTTGAAGGCTTATAACTCACAAGATACGCTTAGTAGCGGCACGAAATTTTGCAAGCCACTAGGCACTGAGGTCTACTAGCAGCATGCAAAATTTCAGCTCAATCGCAATACACACAAGCGAGTTATAAGGGCCTCAAGTTTTTGCGGGACACCCATAGGATGATAGTGCCTAAATGGTGCAAAGGTGACTTCATGATATCGGCCTATAATTAGTGCCAAATGATGCACCCTTAACCCAAGTGCCATGGGGTAAAATGGGAGTTGTCTTCCTTCATTGAGTTTCGAGTTATGGCCCTTGAAAGGTCAATTTCCTTTAACTTTGGACCCTTATATCTCCAAAACTATTTGAGACAAACAATTTTCCAATATTGACCAGTTGGTTGGACACGCATGGGCACGTTTTGGCACCATTTTCATGCTTCTACGTGAAAGTGACCCAAATGAGATTCTCGTACCCACAACACGCCGACCACCAAACATTCTAAGTCAATTTTCTTGGCCTCTATTGTACGCAGCGATCTGTAATTTGGCCCGAGGGCGTACTTTATTGGAACGGACTAACGGTGTAAAAATTGCTATTGTACTCGCCCTCTAGGCTGAGTAGCGGCGTTTTCTTCATTTTCCCAATAGACCTCAATGTAAAAAAGAGTCCTTTATTTCGGCACTTTCTCGTGCCCCAGTGTTACCAACATTTTGCACGGTGGTAGAGCACATCAATGCCTGTTGAAGGATACATACTGCACCTCTGTATCTTATTTCGTTTTCCCGCAAATTAGGCACAAACTTTATTTTCCTCGAAGTTTGAAGGCTTATAACTCACAAGATACGCTTAGTAGCGGCACGAAATTTTGCAAGCCACTAGGCACTGAGGTCTACTAGCAGCATGCAAAATTTCAGCTCAATCGCAATACAAACAAGCGAGTTATAAGGGCCTCAAGTTTTGGCGGGACACCCATAGGATGATAGTGCCTAAATGGTGCAACGGTGACTTCATGATATCGGCCTATAATTAGTGCCAAATGATGCACCCTTAACCCAAGTGCCATGGGGTAAAATGGGAGTTGTCTTCCTTCATTGAGTTTCGAGTTATGGCCCTTGAAAGGTCAATTTCCTTTAACTTTGGACCCTTATATCTCCAAAACTATTTGAGACAAACAATTTTCCAATATTGACCAGTTGGTTGGACACGCATGGGCACGTTTTGGCACCATTTTCATGCTTCTACGTGAAAGTGACCCAAATGAGATTCTCGTACCCACAACACGCCGACCACCAAAATTTCTAAGTCCATTTTCTTGGCCTCTATTGTACGCAGCGATCTGTAATTTGGCCCGAGGGCGTACTTTATTGGAACGGACTAACGGTGTAAAAATTGCTATTGTACTCGCCCTCTAGGCTGAGTAGCGGCGTTTTCTTCATTTTTCCCATAGACCTCAATGTAAAAAAGAATCCTTTATTTCGGCACTTTCTCGTGCCCCAGTGTTACCGAAATTTTGCACGGTGGTAGGGCACATCAATGCCTGTTGAAGGATACATACTGCACCTCTGTATCTTATTTCGTTTTCCCGCAAAATAGGCACAAACTTTATTTTCCTCGAAGTTTGAAGGCTTATAACTCACAAGATACGCTTAGTAGCGGCACGAAATTTTGCAAGCCACTAGGCACTGAGGTCTACTAGCAGGATGCAAAATTTCAGCTCAATCGCAATACACACAAGCGAGTTATAAGGGCCTCAAGTTTTGGCGGGACACCCATAGGATGATAGTGCCTAAATGGTGCAACGGTGACTTCATGATATCGGCCTATAATTAGTGCCAAATGATGCATCCTTAACCCAAGTGCCATGGGGTAAAATGGGAGTTGTCTTCCTTCATTGAGTTTCGAGTTATGGCCCTTGAAAGGTCAATTTCCTTTAACTTTGGACCCTTATATCTCCAAAACTATTTGAGACAAACAATTTTCCAATATTGACCAGTTGGTTGGACACGCATGGGCACGTTTTGGCACCATTTTCATGCTTCTACGTGAAAGTGACCAAAATGAGATTCTCGTACCCACAACACGCCGACCACCAAAATGTCTAAGTCAATTTTCTTGGCCTCTATTATACGCAGCGATCTGTAATTTGGCCCGAGGGCGTACTTTATTGGAACGGACTAACGTTGTAAAAAATGCTATTGTACTCGCCCTCTAGGCTGAGTAGCGGCGTTTTCTTCATTTTCCCAATAGACCTCAATGTAAAAAAGAGTCCTTTATTTCGGCACTTTCTCGTGCCCCAGTGTTACCAACATTTTGCACGGTGGTAGGGCACATCAATGCCTGTTGAAGGATACATACTGCACCTCTGTATCTTATTTCGTTTTCCCGCAAAATAGGCACAAACTTTATTTTCCTCGAAGTTTGAAGGCTTATAACTCACAAGATACGCTTAGTAGCGGCACGAAATTTTGCAAGCCACTAGGCACTGAGGTCTACTAGCAGCATGCAAAATTTCAGCTCAATCGCAATACACACAAGCGAGTTATAAGGGCCTCAAGTTTTTGCGGGACACCCATAGGATGATAGTGCCTAAATGGTGCAAAGGTGACTTCATGATATCGGCCTATAATTAGTGCCAAATGATGCACCCTTAACCCAAGTGCCATGGGGTAAAATGGGAGTTGTCTTCCTTCATTGAGTTTCGAGTTATGGCCCTTGAAAGGTCAATTTCCTTTAACTTTGGACCCTTATATCTCCAAAACTATTTGAGACAAACAATTTTCCAATATTGACCAGTTGGTTGGACACGCATGGGCACGTTTTGGCACCATTTTCATGCTTCTACGTGAAAGTGACCCAAATGAGATTCTCGTACCCACAACACGCCGACCACCAAACATTCTAAGTCAATTTTCTTGGCCTCTATTGTACGCAGCGATCTGTAATTTGGCCCGAGGGCGTACTTTATTGGAACGGACTAACGGTGTAAAAATTGCTATTGTACTCGCCCTCTAGGCTGAGTAGCGGCGTTTTCTTCATTTTCCCAATAGACCTCAATGTAAAAAAGAGTCCTTTATTTCGGCACTTTCTCGTGCCCCAGTGTTACCAACATTTTGCACGGTGGTAGAGCACATCAATGCCTGTTGAAGGATACATACTGCACCTCTGTATCTTATTTCGTTTTCCCGCAAATTAGGCACAAACTTTATTTTCCTCGAAGTTTGAAGGCTTATAACTCACAAGATACGCTTAGTAGCGGCACGAAATTTTGCAAGCCACTAGGCACTGAGGTCTACTAGCAGCATGCAAAATTTCAGCTCAATCGCAATACAAACAAGCGAGTTATAAGGGCCTCAAGTTTTGGCGGGACACCCATAGGATGATAGTGCCTAAATGGTGCAACGGTGACTTCATGATATCGGCCTATAATTAGTGCCAAATGATGCACCCTTAACCCAAGTGCCATGGGGTAAAATGGGAGTTGTCTTCCTTCATTGAGTTTCGAGTTATGGCCCTTGAAAGGTCAATTTCCTTTAACTTTGGACCCTTATATCTCCAAAACTATTTGAGACAAACAATTTTCCAATATTGACCAGTTGGTTGGACACGCATGGGCACGTTTTGGCACCATTTTCATGCTTCTACGTGAAAGTGACCCAAATGAGATTCTCGTACCCACAACACGCCGACCACCAAAATTTCTAAGTCCATTTTCTTGGCCTCTATTGTACGCAGCGATCTGTAATTTGGCCCGAGGGCGTACTTTATTGGAACGGACTAACGGTGTAAAAATTGCTATTGTACTCGCCCTCTAGGCTGAGTAGCGGCGTTTTCTTCATTTTTCCCATAGACCTCAATGTAAAAAAGAATCCTTTATTTCGGCACTTTCTCGTGCCCCAGTGTTACCGAAATTTTGCACGGTGGTAGGGCACATCAATGCCTGTTGAAGGATACATACTGCACCTCTGTATCTTATTTCGTTTTCCCGCAAAATAGGCACAAACTTTATTTTCCTCGAAGTTTGAAGGCTTATAACTCACAAGATACGCTTAGTAGCGGCACGAAATTTTGCAAGCCACTAGGCACTGAGGTCTACTAGCAGGATGCAAAATTTCAGCTCAATCGCAATACACACAAGCGAGTTATAAGGGCCTCAAGTTTTGGCGGGACACCCATAGGATGATAGTGCCTAAATGGTGCAACGGTGACTTCATGATATCGGCCTATAATTAGTGCCAAATGATGCATCCTTAACCCAAGTGCCATGGGGTAAAATGGGAGTTGTCTTCCTTCATTGAGTTTCGAGTTATGGCCCTTGAAAGGTCAATTTCCTTTAACTTTGGACCCTTATATCTCCAAAACTATTTGAGACAAACAATTTTCCAATATTGACCAGTTGGTTGGACACGCATGGGCACGTTTTGGCACCATTTTCATGCTTCTACGTGAAAGTGACCAAAATGAGATTCTCGTACCCACAACACGCCGACCACCAAAATGTCTAAGTCAATTTTCTTGGCCTCTATTGTACGCAGCGATCTGTAATTTGGCCCGAGGGCGTACTTTATTGGAACGGACTAACGGTGTAAAAATTGCTATTGTACTCGCCCTCTAGGCTGAGTAGCGGCGTTTTCTTCATTTTCCCAATAGACCTCAATGTAAAAAAGAATCCTTTATTTCGGCACTTTCTCGTGCCCCAGTGTTACCGAAATTTTGCACGGTGGTAGGGCACATCAATGCCTGTTGAAGGATACATACTGCACCTCTGTATCTTATTTCGTTTTCCCGCAAAATAGGCACAAACTTTATTTTCCTCGAAGTTTGAAGGCTTATAACTCACAAGATACGCTTAGTAGCGGCACGAAATTTTGCAAGCCACTAGGCACTGAGGTCTACTAGCAGCATGCAAAATTTCAGCTCAATCGCAATACACACAAGCGAGTTATAAGGGCCTAAGTTTTGGCGGGACACCCATAGGATGATAGTGCCTAAATGGTGCAAAGGTGACTTCATGATATCGGCCTATAATTAGTGCCAAATGATGCACCCTTAACCCAAGTGCCATGGGGTAAAATGGGAGTTGTCTTCCTTCATTGAGTTTCGAGTTATGGCCCTTGAAAGGTCAATTTCCTTTAACGTTGGACCCTTATATCTCCAAAACTATTTGAGACAAACAATTTTCCAATATTGACCAGTTGGTTGGACACGCATGGGCACGTTTTGGCACCATTTTCATGCTTCTACGTGAAAGTGACCAAAATGAGATTCTCGTACCCACAACACGCCGACCACCAAAATTTCTAAGTCAATTTTCTTGGCCTCTATTGTACGCAGCGATCTGTAATTTGGCCCGAGGGCGTACTTTATTGGAACGGACTAACGGTGTAAAAATTGCTATTGTACTCGTCCTCTAGGCTGAGTAGCGGCGTTTTCTTCATTTTTCCCGTAGACCTCAATGTAAAAAAGAGTCCTTTATTTCGGCACTTTCTCGTGCCCCAGTGTTACCGAAATTTTGCACGGTGGTAGGGCACAACAATGCCTGTTGAAGGATACATACTGCACCTCTGTATCTTATTTCGTTTTCCCGCAAAATAGGCACAAACTTTATTTTCCTCGAAGTTTGAAGGCTTATAACTCACAAGATACGCTCAGTAGCGGCACGAAATTTTGTAAGCCACTAGGCACTGAGGTCTACTAGCAGCATGCAAAATTTCAGCTCAATCGCAATACACACAAGCGAGTTATAAGGGCCTCAAGTTTTGGCGGGACACCCATAGGATGATAGTGCCTAAATGGTGCAAAGGTGACTTCATGATATCGGCCTATAATTAGTGCCAAATGATGCACCCTTAACCCAAGTGCCATGGGGTAAAATGGGAGTTGTCTTCCTTCATTGAGTTTCGAGTTATGGCCCTTGAAAGGTCAATTTCCTTTAACTTTGGACCCTTATATCTCCAAAACTATTTGAGACAAACAATTTTCCAATATTGACCAGTTGGTTGGACACGCATGGGCACGTTTTGGCACCATTTTCATGCTTCTACGTTAAAGTGACCAAAATGAGATTCTCGTACCCACAACACGCCGACCACCAAAATTTCTAAGTCAATTTTCTTGGCCTCTATTGTACGCAGCGATCTGTAATTTGGCCCGAGGGCGTACTTTATTGGAACGGACTAACGGTGTAAAAATTGCTATTGTACTCGCCCTCTAGGCTGAGTAGCGGCGTTTTCTTCATTTTTCCCATAGACCTCAATGTAAAAAAGAGTCCTTTATTTCGGCACTTTCTCGTGCCCCAGTGTTACCGGAATTTTGCACGGTGGTAGGGCACATCAATGCCTGTTGAAGGATACATACTGCACCTCTGTATCTTATTTCGTTTTCCCGCAAAATAGGCACAGACTTTATTTTCCTCGAAGTTTGAAGGCTTGTAACTCACAAGATACGCTTAGTAGCGGCACGAAATGTAGGAAGCCACTAGGCACTGAGGTCTACTAGCAGCATGCAAAATTGCAGCTCAATCGCAATACACACAAGCGAGTTATAAGGGCCTCAAGTTTTGGCAGGACACCCATAGGATGATAGTGCCTAAATGGTGCAAAGGTGACTTCATGATATCGGCCTATAATTGGTGCCAAATGATGCACCCTTAACCCAAGTGCCATGGGGTAAAATGGGAGTTGTCTTCCTTCATTGAGTTTCGAGTTATGGCCCTTGAAAGGTCAATTTCATTTAACTTTGGACCCTTATATCTCCAAAACTATTTGAGACAAACAATTTTCCAATATTGACCAGTTGGTTGGACACGCATAGGCACGTTTTGGCACCATTTTCATGCTTCTACGTTAAAGTGACCAAAATGAGATTCTCGTACCCACAACACGCCGACCACCAAAATTTCTAAGTCAATTTTCTTGGCCTCTATTGTACGCAGCGATCTGTAATTTGGCCCGAGGGCGTACTTTATTAGAACGGACTAACGGTGTAAAAATTGCTATTGTACTCGCCCTCTAGGCTGAGTAGCGGCGTTTTCTTCATTTTTCCCATAGACCTCAATGTAAAAAAGAGTCCTTTATTTCGGCACTTTCTCGTGCCCCAGTGTTACCGGAATTTTGCACGGTGGTAGGGCACATCAATGCCTGTTGAAGGATACATACTGCACCTCTGTATCTTATTTCGTTTTCCCGCAAAATAGGCACAAACTTTATTTTCCTCGAAGTTTGAAGGCTTATAACTCACAAGATACGCTTAGTAGCGGCACGAAATTTTGCAAGCCACTAGGCACTGAGGTCTACTAGCAGCATGCAAAATTTCAGCTCAATCGCAATACACACAAGCGAGTTATAAGGGCCTCAAGTTTTGGCGGGACACCCATAGGATGATAGTGCCTAAATGGTGCAAAGTTGACTTCATGATATCGGCCTATAATTGGTGCCAAATGATGCACCCTTAACCCAAGTGCCATGGGGTAAAATGGGGGTTGTCTTCCTTCATTGAGTTTCGAGTTATGGCCCTTGAAAGGTCAATTTCCTTTAACTTTGGACCCTTA
Organism: Lucinisca nassula; assembly: GCA_963580285.1. NCBI lineage: Eukaryota > Metazoa > Mollusca > Bivalvia > Lucinida > Lucinidae > Lucinisca > Lucinisca nassula. The sequence continues at coordinate 106,438,950 of OY757023.1, read as the reverse complement.
AATCTCCAAAACTATTTGAGACAAACAATTTACAAATGTTGACCAGTTGGTTGGACACGCATGGGCACGTTTTGGCACCATTTTCATGCTTCTACGTGAAAGTGACCAAAATGAGATTCTCGTACCCACAACACGCCGACCACCAAAATTTCTAAGTCAATTTTCTTGGCCTCTATTGTACGCAGCGATCTGTAATTTGGCCCGAGGGCGTACTTTATTGGAACGGACTAACGTTGTAAAAAATGCTATTGTACTCGCCCTCTAGGCTGAGTAGCGGCGTTTTCTTCATTTTCCCAATAGACCTCAATGTAAAAAAGAGTCCTTTATTTCGGCACTTTCTCGTGCCCCAGTGTTACCAACATTTTGCACGGTGGTAGGGCACATCAATGCCTGTTGAAGGATACATACTGCACCTCTGTATCTTATTTCGTTTTCCCGCAAAATAGGCACAAACTTTATTTTCCTCGAAGTTTGAAGGCTTATAACTCACAAGATACGCTTAGTAGCGGCATGAAATTTTGCAAGCCACTAGGCACTGAGGTCTACTAGCAGCATGCAAAATTTCAGCTCAATCGCAATACACACAAGCGAGTTATAAGGGCCTCAAGTTTTTGCGGGACACCCATAGGATGATAGTGCCTAAATGGTGCAAAGGTGACTTCATGATATCGGCCTATAATTAGTGCCAAATGATGCACCCTTAACCCAAGTGCCATGGGGTAAAATGGGAGTTGTCTTCCTTCATTGAGTTTCGAGTTATGGCCCTTGAAAGGTCAATTTCCTTTAACTTTGGACCCTTATATCTCCAAAACTATTTGAGACAAACAATTTTCCAATATTGACCAGTTGGTTGGACACGCATGGGCACGTTTTGGCACCATTTTCATGCTTCTACGTGAAAGTGACCCAAATGAGATTCTCGTACCCACAACACGCCGACCACCAAACATTCTAAGTCAATTTTCTTGGCCTCTATTGTACGCAGCGATCTGTAATTTGGCCCGAGGGCGTACTTTATTGGAACGGACTAACGTTGTAAAAAATGCTATTGTACTCGCCCTCTAGGCTGAGTAGCGGCGTTTTCTTCATTTTCCCAATAGACCTCAATGTAAAAAAGAGTCCTTTATTTCGGCACTTTCTCGTGCCCCAGTGTTACCAACATTTTGCACGGTGGTAGGGCACATCAATGCCTGTTGAAGGATACATACTGCACCTCTGTATCTTATTTCGTTTTCCCGCAAAATAGGCACAAACTTTATTTTCCTCGAAGTTTGAAGGCTTATAACTCACAAGATACGCTTAGTAGCGGCACGAAATTTTGCAAGCCACTAGGCACTGAGGTCTACTAGCAGCATGCAAAATTTCAGCTCAATCGCAATACACACAAGCGAGTTATAAGGGCCTCAAGTTTTTGCGGGACACCCATAGGATGATAGTGCCTAAATGATGCAAAGGTGACTTCATGATATCGGCCTATAATTAGTGCCAAATGATGCACCCTTAACCCAAGTGCCATGGGGTAAAATGGGAGTTGTCTTCCTTCATTGAGTTTCGAGTTATGGCCCTTGAAAGGTCAATTTCCTTTAACTTTGGACCCTTATATCTCCAAAACTATTTGAGACAAACAATTTTCCAATATTGACCAGTTGGTTGGACACGCATGGGCACGTTTTGGCACCATTTTCATGCTTCTACGTGAAAGTGACCCAAATGAGATTCTCGTACCCACAACACGCCGACCACCAAACATTCTAAGTCAATTTTCTTGGCCTCTATTGTACGCAGCGATCTGTAATTTGGCCCGAGGGCGTACTTTATTGGAACGGACTAACGGTGTAAAAATTGCTATTGTACTCGCCCTCTAGGCTGAGTAGCGGCGTTTTCTTCATTTTCCCAATAGACCTCAATGTAAAAAAGAGTCCTTTATTTCGGCACTTTCTCGTGCCCCAGTGTTACCAACATTTTGCACGGTGGTAGAGCACATCAATGCCTGTTGAAGGATACATACTGCACCTCTGTATCTTATTTCGTTTTCCCGCAAAATAGGCACAAACTTTATTTTCCTCGAAGTTTGAAGGCTTATAACTCACAAGATACGCTTAGTAGCGGCACGAAATTTTGCAAGCCACTAGGCACTGAGGTCTACTAGCAGCATGCAAAATTTCAGCTCAATCGCAATACAAACAAGCGAGTTATAAGGGCCTCAAGTTTTGGCGGGACACCCATAGGATGATAGTGCCTAAATGGTGCAACGGTGACTTCATGATATCGGCCTATAATTAGTGCCAAATGATGCACCCTTAACCCAAGTGCCATGGGGTAAAATGGGAGTTGTCTTCCTTCATTGAGTTTCGAGTTATGGCCCTTGAAAGGTCAATTTCCTTTAACTTTGGACCCTTATATCTCCAAAACTATTTGAGACAAACAATTTTCCAATATTGACCAGTTGGTTGGACACGCATGGGCACGTTTTGGCACCATTTTCATGCTTCTACGTGAAAGTGACCCAAATGAGATTCTCGTACCCACAACACGCCGACCACCAAAATTTCTAAGTCCATTTTCTTGGCCTCTATTGTACGCAGCGATCTGTAATTTGGCCCGAGGGCGTACTTTATTGGAACGGACTAACGGTGTAAAAATTGCTATTGTACTCGCCCTCTAGGCTGAGTAGCGGCGTTTTCTTCATTTTTCCCATAGACCTCAATGTAAAAAAGAATCCTTTATTTCGGCACTTTCTCGTGCCCCAGTGTTACCGAAATTTTGCACGGTGGTAGGGCACATCAATGCCTGTTGAAGGATACATACTGCACCTCTGTATCTTATTTCGTTTTCCCGCAAAATAGGCACAAACTTTATTTTCCTCGAAGTTTGAAGGCTTATAACTCACAAGATACGCTTAGTAGCGGCACGAAATTTTGCAAGCCACTAGGCACTGAGGTCTACTAGCAGGATGCAAAATTTCAGCTCAATCGCAATACACACAAGCGAGTTATAAGGGCCTCAAGTTTTGGCGGGACACCCATAGGATGATAGTGCCTAAATGGTGCAACGGTGACTTCATGATATCGGCCTATAATTAGTGCCAAATGATGCACCCTTAACCCAAGTGCCATGGGGTAAAATGGGAGTTGTCTTCCTTCATTGAGTTTCGAGTTATGGCCCTTGAAAGGTCAATTTCCTTTAACTTTGGACCCTTATATCTCCAAAACTATTTGAGACAAACAATTTTCCAATATTGACCAGTTGGTTGGACACGCATGGGCACGTTTTGGCACCATTTTCATGCTTCTACGTGAAAGTGACCAAAATGAGATTCTCGTACCCACAACACGCCGACCACCAAAATTTCTAAGTCAATTTTCTTGGCCTCTATTGTACGCAGCGATCTGTAATTTGGCCCGAGGGCGTACTTTATTGGAACGGACTAACGGTGTAAAAATTGCTATTGTACTCGCCCTCTAGGCTGAGTAGCGGCGTTTTCTTCATTTTTCCCATAGACCTCAATGTAAAAAAGAATCCTTTATTTCGGCACTTTCTCGTGCCCCAGTGTTGCCGAAATTTTGCACGGTGGTAGGGCACATCAATGCCTGTTGAAGGATACATACTGCACCTCTGTATCTTATTTCGTTTTCCCGCAAAATAGGCACAAACTTTATTTTCCTCGAAGTTTGAAGGCTTATAACTCACAAGATACGCTTAGTAGCGGCACGAAATTTTGCAAGCCACTAGGCACTGAGGTCTACTAGCAGCATGCAAAATTTCAGCTCAATCGCAATACACACAAGCGAGTTATAAGGGCCTAAGTTTTGGCGGGACACCCATAGGATGATAGTGCCTAAATGGTGCAAAGGTGACTTCATGATATCGGCCTATAATTAGTGCCAAATGATGCACCCTTAACCCAAGTGCCATGGGGTAAAATGGGAGTTGTCTTCCTTCATTGAGTTTCGAGTTATGGCCCTTGAAAGGTCAATTTCCTTTAACGTTGGACCCTTATATCTCCAAAACTATTTGAGACAAACAATTTTCCAATATTGACCAGTTGGTTGGACACGCATGGGCACGTTTTGGCACCATTTTCATGCTTCTACGTGAAAGTGACCAAAATGAGATTCTCGTACCCACAACACGCCGACCACCAAAATTTCTAAGTCAATTTTCTTGGCCTCTATTGTACGCAGCGATCTGTAATTTGGCCCGAGGGCGTACTTTATTGGAACGGACTAACGGTGTAAAAATTGCTATTGTACTCGTCCTCTAGGCTGAGTAGCGGCGTTTTCTTCATTTTTCCCGTAGACCTCAATGTAAAAAAGAGTCCTTTATTTCGGCACTTTCTCGTGCCCCAGTGTTACCGAAATTTTGCACGGTGGTAGGGCACAACAATGCCTGTTGAAGGATACATACTGCACCTCTGTATCTTATTTCGTTTTCCCGCAAAATAGGCACAAACTTTATTTTCCTCGAAGTTTGAAGGCTTATAACTCACAAGATACGCTCAGTAGCGGCACGAAATTTTGTAAGCCACTAGGCACTGAGGTCTACTAGCAGCATGCAAAATTTCAGCTCAATCGCAATACACACAAGCGAGTTATAAGGGCCTCAAGTTTTGGCGGGACACCCATAGGATGATAGTGCCTAAATGGTGCAAAGGTGACTTCATGATATCGGCCTATAATTAGTGCCAAATGATGCACCCTTAACCCAAGTGCCATGGGGTAAAATGGGAGTTGTCTTCCTTCATTGAGTTTCGAGTTATGGCCCTTGAAAGGTCAATTTCCTTTAACTTTGGACCCTTATATCTCCAAAACTATTTGAGACAAACAATTTTCCAATATTGACCAGTTGGTTGGACACGCATGGGCACGTTTTGGCACCATTTTCATGCTTCTACGTGAAAGTGACCAAAATGAGATTCTCGTACCCACAACACGCCGACCACCAAAATGTCTAAGTCAATTTTCTTGGCCTCTATTGTACGCAGCGATCTGTAATTTGGCCCGAGGGCGTACTTTATTGGATCGGACTAACGGTGTAAAAATTGCTATTGTACTCGCCCTCTAGGCTGAGTAGCGGCGTTTTCTTCATTTTTCCCATAGACCTCAATGTAAAAAAGAGTCCTTTATTTCGGCACTTTCTCGCGCCCCAGTGTTACCAACATTTTGCACGGTGGTAGGGCACATCAATGCCTGTTGAAGGATACATACTGCACCTCTGTATCTTATTTCGTTTTCCCGCAAAATAGGCACAAACTTTATTTTCCTCGAAGTTTGAAGGCTTATAACTCACAAGATACGCTTAGTAGCGGCACGAAATTTTGCAAGCCACTAGGCACTGAGGTCTACTAGCAGCATGCAAAATTTCAGCTCAATCGCAATACACACAAGCGAGTTATAAGGGCCTCAAGTTTTGGCGGGACACCCATAGGATGATAGTGCCTAAATGGTGCAAAGGTGACTTCATGATATCGGCCTATAATTAGTGCCAAATGATGCACCCTTAACCCAAGTGCCATGGGGTAAAATGGGAGTTGTCTTCCTTCATTGAGTTTCGAGTTATGGCCCTTGAAAGGTCAATTTCCTTTAACTTTGGACCCTTATATCTCCAAAACTATTTGAGACAAACAATTTTCCAATATTGACCAGTTGGTTGGACACGCATGGGCACGTTTTGGCACCATTTTCATGCTTCTACGTGAAAGTGACCCAAATGAGATTCTCGTACCCACAACACGCCGACCACCAAACATTCTAAGTCAATTTTCTTGGCCTCTATTGTACGCAGCGATCTGTAATTTGGCCCGAGGGCGTACTTTATTGGAACGGACTAACGTTGTAAAAAATGCTATTGTACTCGCCCTCTAGGCTGAGTAGCGGCGTTTTCTTCATTTTCCCAATAGACCTCAATGTAAAAAAGAGTCCTTTATTTCGGCACTTTCTCGTGCCCCAGTGTTACCAACATTTTGCACGGTGGTAGGGCACATCAATGCCTGTTGAAGGATACATACTGCACCTCTGTATCTTATTTCGTTTTCCCGCAAAATAGGCACAAACTTTATTTTCCTCGAAGTTTGAAGGCTTATAACTCACAAGATACGCTTAGTAGCGGCACGAAATTTTGCAAGCCACTAGGCACTGAGGTCTACTAGCAGCATGCAAAATTTCAGCTCAATCGCAATACACACAAGCGAGTTATAAGGGCCTCAAGTTTTTGCGGGACACCCATAGGATGATAGTGCCTAAATGGTGCAAAGGTGACTTCATGATATCGGCCTATAATTAGTGCCAAATGATGCACCCTTAACCCAAGTGCCATGGGGTAAAATGGGAGTTGTCTTCCTTCATTGAGTTTCGAGTTATGGCCCTTGAAAGGTCAATTTCCTTTAACTTTGGACCCTTATATCTCCAAAACTATTTGAGACAAACAATTTTCCAATATTGACCAGTTGGTTGGACACGCATGGGCACGTTTTGGCACCATTTTCATGCTTCTACGTGAAAGTGACCCAAATGAGATTCTCGTACCCACAACACGCCGACCACCAAACATTCTAAGTCAATTTTCTTGGCCTCTATTGTACGCAGCGATCTGTAATTTGGCCCGAGGGCGTACTTTATTGGAACGGACTAACGGTGTAAAAATTGCTATTGTACTCGCCCTCTAGGCTGAGTAGCGGCGTTTTCTTCATTTTCCCAATAGACCTCAATGTAAAAAAGAGTCCTTTATTTCGGCACTTTCTCGTGCCCCAGTGTTACCAACATTTTGCACGGTGGTAGAGCACATCAATGCCTGTTGAAGGATACATACTGCACCTCTGTATCTTATTTCGTTTTCCCGCAAAATAGGCACAAACTTTATTTTCCTCGAAGTTTGAAGGCTTATAACTCACAAGATACGCTTAGTAGCGGCACGAAATTTTGCAAGCCACTAGGCACTGAGGTCTACTAGCAGGATGCAAAATTTCAGCTCAATCGCAATACACACAAGCGAGTTATAAGGGCCTCAAGTTTTGGCGGGACACCCATAGGATGATAGTGCCTAAATGGTGCAACGGTGACTTCATGATATCGGCCTATAATTAGTGCCAAATGATGCACCCTTAACCCAAGTGCCATGGGGTAAAATGGGAGTTGTCTTCCTTCATTGAGTTTCGAGTTATGGCCCTTGAAAGGTCAATTTCCTTTAACTTTGGACCCTTATATCTCCAAAACTATTTGAGACAAACAATTTTCCAATATTGACCAGTTGGTTGGACACGCATGGGCACGTTTTGGCACCATTTTCATGCTTCTACGTGAAAGTGACCCAAATGAGATTCTCGTACCCACAACACGCCGACCACCAAAATTTCTAAGTCCATTTTCTTGGCCTCTATTGTACGCAGCGATCTGTAATTTGGCCCGAGGGCGTACTTTATTGGAACGGACTAACGGTGTAAAAATTGCTATTGTACTCGCCCTCTAGGCTGAGTAGCGGCGTTTTCTTCATTTTTCCCATAGACCTCAATGTAAAAAAGAATCCTTTATTTCGGCACTTTCTCGTGCCCCAGTGTTACCGAAATTTTGCACGGTGGTAGGGCACATCAATGCCTGTTGAAGGATACATACTGCACCTCTGCATCTTATTTCGTTTTCCCGCAAAATAGGCACAAACTTTATTTTCCTCGAAGTTTGAAGGCTTATAACTCACAAGATACGCTTAGTAGCGGCACGAAATTTTGCAAGCCACTAGGCACTGAGGTCTACTAGCAGGATGCAAAATTTCAGCTCAATCGCAATACACACAAGCGAGTTATAAGGGCCTCAAGTTTTGGCGGGACACCCATAGGATGATAGTGCCTAAATGGTGCAACGGTGACTTCATGATATCGGCCTATAATTAGTGCCAAATGATGCACCCTTAACCCAAGTGCCATGGGGTAAAATGGGAGTTGTCTTCCTTCATTGAGTTTCGAGTTATGGCCCTTGAAAGGTCAATTTCCTTTAACTTTGGACCCTTATATCTCCAAAACTATTTGAGACAAACAATTTTCCAATATTGACCAGTTGGTTGGACACGCATGGGCACGTTTTGGCACCATTTTCATGCTTCTACGTGAAAGTGACCAAAATGAGATTCTCGTACCCATAACACGCCGACCACCAAAATTTCTAAGTCAATTTTCTTGGCCTCTATTGTACGCAGCGATCTGTAATTTGGCCCGAGGGCGTACTTTATTGGAACGGACTAACGGTGTAAAAATTGCTATTGTACTCGCCCTCTAGGCTGAGTAGCGGCGTTTTCTTCATTTTTCCCATAGACCTCAATGTAAAAAAGAATCCTTTATTTCGGCACTTTCTCGTGCCCCAGTGTTACCGAAATTTTGCACGGTGGTAGGGCACATCAATGCCTGTTGAAGGATACATACTGCACCTCTGTATCTTATTTCGTTTTCCCGCAAAATAGGCACAAACTTTATTTTCCTCGAAGTTTGAAGGCTTATAACTCACAAGATACGCTTAGTAGCGGCACGAAATTTTGCAAGCCACTAGGCACTGAGGTCTACTAGCAGCATGCAAAATTTCAGCTCAATCGCAATACACACAAGCGAGTTATAAGGGCCTCAAGTTTTGGCGGGACACCCATAGGATGATAGTGCCTAAATGGTGCAAAGGTGACTTCATGATATCGGCCTATAATTAGTGCCAAATGATGCACCCTTAACCCAAGTGCCATGGGGTAAAATGGGAGTTGTCTTCCTTCATTGAGTTTCGAGTTATGGCCCTTGAAAGGTCAATTTCCTTTAACGTTGGACCCTTATATCTCCAAAACTATTTGAGACAAACAATTTTCCAATATTGACCAGTTGGTTGGACACGCATGGGCACGTTTTGGCACCATTTTCATGCTTCTACGTGAAAGTGACCAAAATGAGATTCTCGTACCCACAACACGCCGACCACCAAAATTTCTAAGTCAATTTTCTTGGCCTCTATTGTACGCAGCGATCTGTAATTTGGCCCGAGGGCGTACTTTATTGGAACGGACTAACGGTGTAAAAATTGCTATTGTACTCGTCCTCTAGGCTGAGTAGCGGCGTTTTCTTCATTTTTCCCGTAGACCTCAATGTAAAAAAGAGTCCTTTATTTCGGCACTTTCTCGTGCCCCAGTGTTACCGAAATTTTGCACGGTGGTAGGGCACAACAATGCCTGTTGAAGGATACATACTGCACCTCTGTATCTTATTTCGTTTTCCCGCAAAATAGGCACAAACTTTATTTTCCTCGAAGTTTGAAGGCTTATAACTCACAAGATACGCTCAGTAGCGGCACGAAATTTTGTAAGCCACTAGGCACTGAGGTCTACTAGCAGCATGCAAAATTTCAGCTCAATCGCAATACACACAAGCGAGTTATAAGGGCCTCAAGTTTTGGCGGGACACCCATAGGATGATAGTGCCTAAATGGTGCAAAGGTGACTTCATGATATCGGCCTATAATTAGTGCCAAATGATGCACCCTTAACCCAAGTGCCATGGGGTAAAATGGGAGTTGTCTTCCTTCATTGAGTTTCGAGTTATGGCCCTTGAAAGGTCAATTTCCTTTAACTTTGGACCCTTATATCTCCAAAACTATTTGAGACAAACAATTTTCCAATATTGACCAGTTGGTTGGACACGCATGGGCACGTTTTGGCACCATTTTCATGCTTCTACGTGAAAGTGACCAAAATGAGATTCTCGTACCCACAACACGCCGACCACCAAAATGTCTAAGTCAATTTTCTTGGCCTCTATTGTACGCAGCGATCTGTAATTTGGCCCGAGGGCGTACTTTATCGGATCGGACTAACGGTGTAAAAATTGCTATTGTACTCGCCCTCTAGGCTGAGTAGCGGCGTTTTCTTCATTTTTCCCATAGACCTCAATGTAAAAAAGAGTCCTTTATTTCGGCACTTTCTCGTGCCCCAGTGTTACCGAAATTTTGCACGGTGGTAGGGCACATCAATGCCTGTTGAAGGATACATACTGCACCTCTGTATCTTATTTCGTTTTCCCGAAAAATAGGCACAAACTTTATTTTCCTCGAAGTTTGAAGGCTTATAACTCACAAGATACGCTTAGTAGCGGCACGAAATTTTGCAAGCCACTAGGCACTGAGGTCTTCTAGCAGCATGCAAAATTTCAGCTCAATCGCAATACACACAAGCGAGTTATAAGGGCCTCAAGTTTTGGCGGGACACCCATAGGATGATAGTGCCTAAATGGTGCAAAGACGACTTCATGATATCGGCCTATAATTAGTGCCAAATGATGCACCCTTAACCCAAGTGCCATGGGGTAAAATGGGAGTTGTCTTCCTTCATTGAGTTTTGAGTTATGGCCCTTGATAGGTCAATTTCCTTTAACTTTGGACCCTTATATCTCCAAAACTATTTGAGACAAACAATTTTCCAATATTGACCAGTTGGTTGGACACGCATGGGCACGTTTTGGCACCATTTTCATGCTTCTACGTGAAAGTGACCAAAATGAGATTCTCGTACCCACAACACGCCGACCACCAAAATTTCTAAGTCAATTTTCTTGGCCTCTATTATACGCAGCGATCTGTAATTTGGCCCGAGGGCGTACTTTATTGGAACGGACTAACGGTGTAAAAATTGCTATTGTACTCGCCCTCTAGGCTGAGTAGCGGCGTTTTCTTCATTTTTCCCATAGACCTCAATGTAAAAAAGAGTCCTTTATTTCGGCACTTTCTCGTGCCCCAGTGTTACCGAAATTTTGCACGGTGGTAGGACACATCAATGCCTGTTGAAAGATACATACTGCACCTCTGTATCTTATTTCGTTTTCCCGCAAAATAGGCACAAACTTTATTTTCCTCGAAGTTTGAAGGCTTATAACTCACAAGATACGCTTAGTAGCGGCACGAAATTTTGCAAGCCACTAGGCACTGAGGTCTACTAGCAGCATGCAAAATTTCAGCTCAATCGCAATACACACAAGCGAGTTATAAGGGCCTCAAGTTTTGGCGGGACACCCATAGGATGATAGTGCCTAAATGGTGCAAAGACGACTTCATGATATCGGCCTATAATTAGTGCCAAATGATGCACCCTTAACCCAAGTGCCATGGGGTAAAATGGGAGTTGTCTTCCTTCATTGAGTTTTGAGTTATGGCCCTTGATAGGTCAATTTCCTTTAACTTTGGACCCTTATATCTCCAAAACTATTTGAGACAAACAATTTTCCAATATTGACCAGTTGGTTGGACACGCATGGGCACGTTTTGGCACCATTTTCATGCTTCTACGTGAAAGTGACCAAAATGAGATTCTCGTACCCACAACACGCCGACCACCAAAATTTCTAAGTCAATTTTCTTGGCCTCTATTATACGCAGCGATCTGTAATTTGGCCCGAGGGCGTACTTTATTGGAACGGACTAACGGTGTAAAAATTGCTATTGTACTCGCCCTCTAGGCTGAGTAGCGGCGTTTTCTTCATTTTTCCCATAGACCTCAATGTAAAAAAGAGTCCTTTATTTCGGCACTTTCTCGTGCCCCAGTGTTACCGAAATTTTGCACGGTGGTAGGACACATCAATGCCTGTTGAAGGATACATACTGCACCTCTGTATCTTATTTCGTTTTCCCGCAAAATAGGCACAAACTTTATTTTCCTCGAAGTTTGAAGGCTTATAACTCACAAGATACGCTTAGTAGCGGCACGAAATTTTGCAAGCCACTAGGCACTGAGGTCTACTAGCAGCATGCAAAATTTCAGCTCAATCGCAATACACACAAGCGAGTTATAAGGGCCTCAAGTTTTGGCGGGACACCCATAGGATGATAGTGCCTAAATGGTGCAAAGGTGACTTCATGATATCGGCCTATAATTAGTGCCAAATGATGCACCCTTAACCCAAGTGCCATGGGGTAAAATGGGAGTTGTCTTCCTTCATTGAGTTTCGAGTTATGGCCCTTGAAAGGTCAATCTCCTTTAACTTTGGACCCTTATATCTCCAAAACTATTTGAGACAAACAATTTTCCAATATTGACCAGTTGATTGGACACGCATGGGCACGTTTTGGCACCATTTTCATGCTTCTACGTGAAAGTGACCAAAATGAGATTCTCGTACCCACAACACGCCGACCACCAAAATGTCTAAGTCAATTTTCTTGGCCTCTATTGTACGCAGCGATCTGTAATTTGGCCCGAGGGCGTACTTTATTGGAACGGACTAACGGTGTAAAAATTGCTATTGTACTCGCCCTCTAGGCTGAGTAGCGGCGTTTTCTTCATTTTTCCCATAGACCTCAATGTAAAAAAGAGTCCTTTATTTCGGCACTTTCTCGTGCCCCAGTGTTACCGAAATTTTGCACGGTGGTAGGGCACATCAATGCCTGTTGAAGGATACATACTGCACCTCTGTATCTTATTTCGTTTTCCCGCAAAATAGGCACAAACTTTATTTTCCTCGAAGTTTGAAGGCTTATAACTCACAAGATACGCTTAGTAGCGGCACGAAATTTTGCAAGCCACTAGGCACTGAGGTCTACTAGCAGCATGCAAAATTTCAGCTCAATCGCAATACACACAAGCGAGTTATAAGGGCCTCAAGTTTTGGCGGGACACCCATAGGATGATAGTGCCTAAATGGTGCAAAGGTGACTTCATGATATCGGCCTATAATTAGTGCCAAATGATGCACCCTTAACCCAAGTGCCATGGGGTAAAATGGGAGTTGTCTTCCTTCATTGAGTTTCGAGTTATGGCCCTTGAAAGGTCAATTTCCTTTAACTTTGGACCCTTATATCTCCAAAACTATTTGAGACAAACAATTTTCCAATATTGACCAGTTGGTTGGACACGCATGGGCACGTTTTGGCACCATTTTCATGCTTCTACGTGAAAGTGACCAAAATGAGATTCTCGTACCCACAACACGCCGACCACCAAAATGTCTAAGTCAATTTTCTTGGCCTCTATTGTACGCAGCGATCTGTAATTTGGCCCGAGGGCGTACTTTATTGGAACGGACTAACGGTGTAAAAATTGCTATTGTACTCGCCCTCTAGGCTGAGTAGCGGCGTTTTCTTCATTTTTCCCATAGACCTCAATGTAAAAAAGAGTCCTTTATTTCGGCACTTTCTCGTGCCCCAGTGTTACCGAAATTTTGCACGGTGGTAGGGCACATCAATGCCTGTTAAAGGATACATACTGCACCTCTGTATCTTATTTCGTTTTCCCGCAAAATAGGCACAAACTTTATTTTCCTCGAAGTTTGAAGGCTTATAACTCACAAGATACGCTTAGTAGCGGCACGAAATTTTGCAAGCCACTAGGCACTGACGTTTACTAGCAGCATGCAAAATTTCAGCTCAATCGCAATACACACAAGCGAGTTATAAGGGCCTCAAGTTTTGGCGGGACACCCATAGGATGATAGTGCCTAAATGGTGCAAAGGTGACTTCATGATATCGGCCTATAATTAGTGCCAAATGATGCACCCTTAACCCAAGTGCCATGGGGTAAAATGGGAGTTGTCTTCCTTCATTGAGTTTCGAGTTATGGCCCTTGAAAGGTCAATTTCCTTTAACTTTGGACCCTTATATCTCCAAAACTATTTGAGACAAACAATTTTCCAATATTGACCAGTTGGTTGGACACGCATGGGCACGTTTTGGCACCATTTTCATGCTTCTACGTGAAAGTGACCAAAATGAGATTCTCGTACCCACAACACGCCGACCACCAAAATTTCTAAGTGAATTTTCTTGGCCTCTATTGTACGCAGCGATCTGTAATTTGGCCCGAGGGCGTACTTTATTGGAACGGACTAACGGTGTAAAAATTGCTATTGTACTCGCCCTCTAGGCTGAGTAGCGGCGTTTTCTTCATTTTCCCCATAGACCTCAATGTAAAAAAGAGTCCTTTATTTCGGCACTTTCTCGTGCCCCAGTGTTACCGAAATTTTGCACGGTGGTAGGGCACATCAATGCCTGTTGAAGGATACATACTGCACCTCTGTATCTTATTTCGTTTTCCCGCAAAATAGGCACAAACTTTATTTTCCTCGAAGTTTGAAGGCTTATAACTCACAAGATACGCTTAGTAGTGGCACGAAATTTTGCAAGCCACTAGGCACTGAGGTCTACTAGCAGCATGCAAAATTTCAGCTCAATCGCAATACACACAAGCGAGTTATAAGGGCCTCAAGTTTTGGCGGGACACCCATAGGATTATAGTGCCTAAATGGTGCAAAGGTGACTTCATGGTATCGGCCTATAATTAGTGCCAAATGATGCACCCTTAACCCAAGTGCCATGGGGTAAAACGGGAGTTGTCTTCCTTCATTGAGTTTCGAGTTATGGCCCTTGAAAGGTCAATTTCCTTTAACTTTGGACCCTTATATCTCCAAATCTATTTGAGACAAACAATTTTCCAATATTGACCAGTTGGTTGGACACGCATGGGCACGTTTTGGCACCATTTCCATGCTTCTACGTGAAAGTGACCAAAATGAGATTCTCGTACCCACAACACGCCGACCACCAAAATTTCTAAGTCAATTTTCTTGGCCTCTATTGTACGCAGCGATCTGTAATTTGGCCCGAGGGCGTACTTTATTGGAACGGACTAACGGTGTAAAAATTGCTATTGTACTCGCCCTCTAGGCTGAGTAGCGGCGTTTTCTTCATTTTTCTCATAGACCTCAATGTAAAAAAGAGTCCTTTATTTCGGCACTTTCTCGTGCCCCAGTGTTACCGAAATTTTGCACGGTGGTAGGGCACATCAATGCCTGTTGAAGGATACATACTGCACCTCTGTATCTTATTTCGTTTTCCCGCAAAATAGGCACAAACTTTATTTTCCTCGAAGTTTGAAGGCTTATAACTCACAAGATACGCTTAGTAGCGGCACGAAATTTTGCAAGCCACTAGGCACTGAGGTCTACTAGCAGCATGCAAAATTTCAGCTCAATCGCAATACACACAAGCGAGTTTTAAGGGCCTCAAGTTTTGGCGGGACACCCATAGGATGATAGTGCCTAAATGGTGCAAATGTGACTTTATGATATCGGCCTATAATTAGTGCCAAATGATGCACCCTTAACCCAAGTGCCATGGGGTAAAATGGGAGTTGTCTTCCTTCATTGAGTTTCGAGTTATGGCCCTTGAAAGGTCAATTTCCTTTAACTTTGGACCCTTATATCTCCAAAACTATTTGAGACAAACAATTTTCCAATATTGACCAGTTGGTTGGACACGCATGGGCACGTTTTGGCACCATTTTCATGCTTCTACGTGAAAGTGACCAAAATGAGATTCTCGTACCCACAACACGCCGACCACCAAAATGTCTAAGTCAATTTTCTTGGCCTCTATTGTACGCAGCGATCTGTAATTTGGCCCGAGGGCGTACTTTATTGGAACGGACTAACGGTGTAAAAATTGCTATTGTACTCGCCCTCTAGGCTGAGTAGCGGCGTTTTCTTCATTTTTCCCATAGACCTCAATGTAAAAAAGAGTCCTTTATTTCGGCACTTTCTCGTGCCCCAGTGTTACCGAAATTTTGCACGGTGGTAGGGCACATCAATGCCTGTTGAAGGATACATACTGCACCTCTGTATCTTATTTCGTTTTCCCGCAAAATAGGCACAAACTTTATTTTCCTCGAAGTTTGAAGGCTTATAACTCACAAGATACGCTTAGTAGCGGCAGGAAATTTTGCAAGCCACTAGGCACTGAGGTCTACTAGCAGCATGCAAAATTTCAGCTCAATCGCAATACACACAAGCGAGTTATAAGGGCCTCAAGTTTTGGCGGGACACCCATAGGATGATAGTGCCTAAATGGTGCAAATGTGACTTTATGATATCGGCCTATAATTAGTGCCAAATGATGCACCCTTAACCCAAGTGCCATGGGGTAAAATGGGAGTTGTCTTCCTTCATTGAGTTTCGAGTTATGGCCCTTGAAAGGTCAATTTCCTTTAACTTTGGACCCTTATATCTCCAAAACTATTTGAGACAAACAATTTTCCAATATTGACCAGTTGGTTGGACACGCATGGGCACGTTTTGGCACCATTTTCATGCTTCTACGTGAAAGTGACCAAAATGAGATTCTCGTACCCACAACACGCCGACCACCAAAATTTCTAAGTCAATTTTCTTGGCCTCTATTGTACGCAGCGATCTGTAATTTGGCCCGAGGGCGTACTTTATTGGAACGGACTAACGGTGTAAAAATTGCTATTGTACTCGCCCTCTAGGCTGAGTAGCGGCGTTTTCTTCATTTTCCCCATAGACCTCAATGTAAAAAAGAGTCCTTTATTTCGGCACTTTCTCGTGCCCCAGTGTTACCGAAATTTTGCACGGTGGTAGGGCACAGCAATGCCTGTTGAAGGATACATACTGCACCTCTGTATCTTATTTCGTTTTCCCGCAAAATAGGCACAAACTTTATTTTCCTCGAAGTTTGAAGGCTTATAACTCACAAGATACGCTTAGTAGCGGCACGAAATTTTGCAAGCCACTAGGCACTGAGGTCTACTAGCAGCATGCAAAATTTCAGCTCAATCGCAATACACACAAGCGAGTTATAAGGGCCTCAAGTTTTGGCGGGACATCCATAGGATGATAGAGCCTAAATGGTGCAAAGGTGACTTCATGATATCGGCCTATAATTAGTGCCAAATGATGCACCCTTAACCCAAGTGCCATGGGGTAAAATGGGAGTTGTCTTCCTTCATTGAGTTTCGAGTTATGGCCCTTGAAAGGTCAATTTCCTTTAACTTTGGACCCTTATATCTCCAAAACTATTTGAGACAAACAATTTTCCAATATTGACCAGTTGGTTGGACACGCATGGGCACGTTTTGGCACCATTTTCATGCTTCTACGTGAAAGTGACCAAAATGAGATTCTCGTACCCACAACACGCCGACCACCAAAATTTCTAAGTCAATTTTCTTGGCCTCTATTGTACGCAGCGATCTGTAATTTGGCCCGAGGGCGTACTTTATTGGAACGGACTAACGGTGTAAAAATTGCTATTGTACTCGCCCTCTAGGCTGAGTAGCGGCGTTTTCTTCATTTTTTCCCATAGACCTCAATGTAAAAAAGAGTCCTTTATTTCGGCACTTTCTCGTGCCCCAGTGTTACCGAAATTTTGCACGATGGTAGGGCACAGCAACGCCTGTTGAAGGATACATACTGCACCTCTGTATCTTATTTCGTTTTCCCGCAAAATAGGCACAAACTTTATTTTCCTCGAAGTTTGAAGGCTTATAACTCACAAGATACGCTTAGTAGCGGCACGAAATTTTGCAAGCCACTAGGCACTGAGGTCTACTAGCAGCATGCAAAATTTCAGCTCAATCGCAATACACACAAGCGAGTTATAAGGGCCTCAAATTTTGGCGGGACACCCATAGGATGATAGTGCTTAAATGGTGCAAAGGTGACTTCATGATATCGGCCTATAATTAGTGCCAAATGATGCACCTTTAACCCAAGTGCCATGGGGTAAAATGGGAGTTGTCTTCTTTCATTGAGTTTCGAGTTATGGCCCTTGAAAGGTCAATTTCCTTTAACTTTGGACCCTTATATCTCCAAAACTATTTGAGACAAACAATTTTCCAATATTGACCAGTTGGTTGGACACGCATGGGCACGTTTTGGCACCATTTTCATGCTTCTACGTGAAAGTGACCAAAATGAGATTCTCGTACCCACAACACGCCGACCACCAAAATTTCTAAGTCAATTTTCTTGGCCTCTATTGTACGCAGCGATCTGTAATTTGGCCGAGGGCGTACTTTATTGGAACGGACTAAGGTGTAAAAATTGCTATTGTACTCGCCCTCTAGGCTGAGTAGCGGCGTTTTCTTCATTTTTCCCATAGACCTCAATGTAAAAAAGAGTCCTTTATTTCGGCACTTTCTCGTGCCCCAGTGTTACCGAAATTTTGCACGGTGGTAGGGCACATCAATGCCTGTTGAAGGATACATACTGCACCTCTGTATCTTATTTCGTTTTCCCGCAAAATAGGCACAAACTTTATTTTCCTCGAAGTTTGAAGGCTTATAACTCACAAGATACGCTTAGTAGCGGCACGAAATTTTGCAAGCCACTAGGCACTGAGGTCTACTAGCAGCATGCAAAATTTCAGCTCAATCGCAATACACACAAGCGAGTTATAAGGGCCTCAAGTTTTAGCGGGACACCCATAGGATGATAGTGCCTAAATGGTGCAAAGGTGACTTCATGATATCGGCCTATAATTAGTGCCAAATGATGCACCCTTAACCCAAGTGCCATGGGGTAAAATGGGAGTTGTCTTCCTTCATTGAGTTTCGAGTATTGGCCCTTGAAATGTCAATTTCCTTTAACTTTGGACCCTTATATCTCCAAAACTATTTGAGACAAACAATTTTCCAATATTGACCAGTTGGTTGGACACGCATGGGCACGTTTTGGCACCATTTTCATGCTTCCACGTGAAAGTGACCAAAATGAGATTCTCGTACCCACAACACGCCGACCACCAAAATTTCTAAGTCAATTTTCTTGGCTTCTATTGTACGCAGCGATCTGTAATTTGGCCCGAGGGCGTACTTTATTGGAACTGACTAACGGTGTAAAAATTGCTATTGTACTCGCCCTCTAGGCTGAGAAGCGGCGTTTTCTTCATTTTTCCCATAGACCTCAATGTAAAAAAGAGTCCTTTATTTCGGCACTTTCTCGTGCCCCAGTGTTACCGAAATTTTGCACGGTGGTAGGGCACATCAATGCCTGTTGAAGGATACATACTGCACCTCTGTATCTTATTTCGTTTTCCCGCAAAATAGGCACAAACTTTATTTTCCTCGAAGTTTGAAGGCTTATAACTCACAAGATACGCTTAGTAGCGGCACGAAATTTTGCAAGCCACTAGGCACTGAGGTCTACAAGCAGCATGCAAAATTTCAGCTCAATCGCAATACACACAAGCGAGTTATAAGGGCCTCAAGTTTTGGCGGGACACCCATAGGATGATTTTGTTGTTGTTGTTGGTTTGGGTTTTACGGCCCTTTCAAGATTATTTCACTCATATCGAGCCGATCGTTAATCAGAGGTGGGCGAAAACCGGAGTACCCGGAGAAAAACCACCTGACCTTCCGTTGCAGAACTTGGCGTCTCACACGTGGCCCGAGCGAGGCTCGAACCTACGGCGGTGAGAGACCTAATGACTAAGAGTCAGCGCTCTTATCCACTAGGCCACGGAGGCCCGTTACCCATAGGATGATAGTGCCTAAATGGTGCAAAGGTGACTTCATGATATCGGCCTATAATTAGTGCCAAATGATGCACCCTTAACCCAAGTGCCATGGGGTAAAATGGGAGTTGTCTTCCTTCATTGAGTTTCGAGTTATGGCCCTTGAAAGGTCAATTTCCTTTAACTTTGGACCCTTATATCTCCAAAACTATTTGAGACAAACAATTTTCCAATATTGACCAGTTGGTTGGACACGCATGGGCACGTTTTGGCACCATTTTCATGCTTCTACGTGAAAGTGACCAAAATGAGATTCTCGTACCCACAACACGCCGACCACCAAAATGTCTAAGTGAATTTTCTTGGCCTCTATTGTACGCAGCGATCTGTAATTTGGCCCGAGGGCGTACTTTATTGGAACGGACTAACGGTGTAAAAATTGCTATTGTACTCGGCCTCTAGGCTGAGTAGCGGCGTTTTCTTCATTTTTCCCATAGACCTCAATGTAAAAAAGAGTCCTTTAT
Source organism: Lucinisca nassula (assembly GCA_963580285.1). Classification (NCBI taxonomy): domain Eukaryota; kingdom Metazoa; phylum Mollusca; class Bivalvia; order Lucinida; family Lucinidae; genus Lucinisca; species Lucinisca nassula. The sequence continues at coordinate 106,419,175 of OY757023.1, read as the reverse complement.
TTCGGCACTTTCTCGTGCCCCAGTGTTACCGAAATTTTGCACGGTGGTAGGGCACATCAATGCCTGTTGAAGGATACATACTGCACCTCTGTATCTTATTTCGTTTTCCCGCAAAATAGGCACAAACTTTATTTTCCTCGAAGTTTGAAGGCTTATAACTCACAAGATACGCTTAGTAGCGGCACGAAATTTTGCAAGCCACTAGGCACTGACGTCTACTAGCAGCATGCAAAATTTCAGCTCAATCGCAATACACACAAGCGAGTTATAAGGGCCTCAAGTTTTGGCGGGACACCCATAGGATGATAGTGCCTAAATGGTGCAAAGGTGACTTTATGATATCGGCCTATAATTAGTGCCAAATGATGCACCCTTAACCCAAGTGCCATGGGGTAAAATGGGAGTTGTCTTCCTTCATTGAGTTTCGAGTTATGGCCCTTGAAATGACAATTTCCTTTAACTTTGGACCCTTATATCTCCAAAACTATTTGAGACAAACAATTTTCCAATATTGACCAGTTGGTTGGACACGCATGGGCACGTTTTGGCACCATTTTCATGCTTCTACGTGAAAGTGACCAAAATGAGATTCTCGTACCCACAACACGCCGACCACCAAAATTTCTAAGTCAATTTTCTTGGCCTCTATTGTACGCAGCGATCTGTAATTTGGCCCGAGGGCGTACTTGATTGGAACGGACTAACGGTGTAAAAATTGCTATTGTACTCGCCCTCTAGGCTGAGTAGCGGCGTTTTCTTCATTTTTCCCATAGACCTCAATGTAAAAAAGAGTCCTTTATTTCGGCACTTTCTCGTGCCCCAGTGTTACCGAAATTTTGCACGGTGGTAGGGCACATCAATGCCTGTTGAAGGATACATACTGCACCTCTGTATCTTATTTCGTTTTCCCGCAAAATAGGCACAAACTTTATTTTCCTCGAAGTTTGAAGGCTTATAACTCACAAGATACGCTTAGTAGCGGCACGAAATTTTGCAAGCCACTAGGCACTGACGTCTACTAGCAGCATGCAAAATTTCAGCTCAATCGCAATTCACACAAGCGAGTTATAAGGGCCTCAAGTTTTGGCGGGACACCCATAGGATGATAGTGCCTAAATGGTGCAAAGGTGACTTCATGATATCGGCCTATAATTAGTGCCAAATGATGCACCCTTAACCCAAGTGCCATGGGGTAAAATGGGAGTTGTCTTCCTTCATTGAGTTTCGAGTTATGGCCCTTGAAAGGTCAATTTCCTTTAACTTTGGACCCTTATATCTCCAAAACTATTTGAGACAAACAATTTTCCAATATTGACCAGTTGGTTGGACACGCATGGGCACGTTTTGGCACCATTTTCATGCTTCTACGTGAAAGTGACCAAAATGAGATTCTCGTACCCACAACACGCCGACCACCAAAATTTCTAAGTCAATTTTCTTGGCCTCTATTGTACGCAGCGATCTGTAATTTGGCCCGAGGGCGTACTTTATTGGAACGGACTAACGGTGTAAAAAATGCTATTGTACTCGCCCTCTAGGCTGAGTAGCGGCGTTTTCTTCATTTTCCCCATAGACCTCAATGTAAAAAAGAGTCCTTTATTTCGGCACTTTCTCGTGCCCCAGTGTTACCGAAATTTTGCACGGTGGTAGGGCACATCAATGCCTGTTGAAGGATACATACTGCACCTCTGTATCTTATTTCGTTTTCCCGCAAAATAGGCACAAACTTTATTTTCCTCGAAGTTTGAAGGCTTATAACTCACAAGATACGCTTAGTAGCGGCACGAAATTTTGCAAGCCACTAGGCACTGAGGTCTACTAGCAGCATGCAAAATTTCATTTCAATCGCAATACACACAAGCGAGTTATAAGGGCCTCAAGTTTTGGCGGGACACCCATAGGATGATAGTGCCTAAATGGTGCAAAGGTGACTTTATGATATCGGCCTATAATTAGTGCCAAATGATGCACCCTTAACCCAAGTGCCATGGGGTAAAATGGGAGTTGTCTTCCTTCATTGAGTTTCGAGTTATGGCCCTTGAAATGTCAATTTCCTTTAACTTTGGACCCTTATATCTCCAAAACTATTTGAGACAAACAATTTTCCAATATTGACCAGTTGGTTGGACACGCATGGGCACGTTTTGGCACCATTTTCATGCTTCTACGTGAAAGTGACCAAAATGAGATTCTCGTACCCACAACACGCCGACCACCAAAATGTCTAAGTCAATTTTCTTGGCCTCTATTGTACGCAGCGATCTGTAATTTGGCCCGAGGGCGTACTTTATTGGAACGGACTAACGGTGTAAAAATTGCTATTGTACTCGCCCTCTAGGCTGAGTAGCGGCGTTTTCTTCATTTTTCCCATAGACCTCAATGTAAAAAAGAGTCCTTTATTTCGGCACTTTCTCGTGCCCCAGTGTTACCGAAATTTTGCACGGTGGTAGGGCACATCAATGCCTGTTGAAGGATACATACTGCACCTCTGTATCTTATTTCGTTTTCCCGCAAAATAGGCACAAACTTTATTTTCCTCGAAGTTTGAAGGCTTATAACTCACAAGATACGCTTAGTAGCGGCACGAAATTTTGCAAGCCACTAGGCACTGACGTCTACTAGCAGCATGCAAAATTTCAGCTCAATCGCAATTCACACAAGCGAGTTATAAGGGCCTCAAGTTTTGGCGGGACACCCATAGGATGATAGTGCCTAAATGGTGCAAAGGTGACTTCATGATATCGGCCTATAATTAGTGCCAAATGATGCACCCTTAACCCAAGTGCCATGGGGTAAAATGGGAGTTGTCTTCCTTCATTGAGTTTCGAGTTATGGCCCTTGAAAGGTCAATTTCCTTTAACTTTGGACCCTTATATCTCCAAAACTATTTGAGACAAACAATTTTCCAATATTGACCAGTTGGTTGGACACGCATGGGCACGTTTTGGCACCATTTTCATGCTTCTACGTGAAAGTGACCAAAATGAGATTCTCGTACCCACAACACGCCGACCACCAAAATTTCTAAGTCAATTTTCTTGGCCTCTATTGTACGCAGCGATCTGTAATTTGGCCCGAGGGCGTACTTTATTGGAACGGACTAACGGTGTAAAAATTGCTATTGTACTCGCCCTCTAGGCTGAGTAGCGGCGTTTTCTTCATTTTCCCCATAGACCTCAATGTAAAAAAGAGTCCTTTATTTCGGCACTTTCTCGTGCCCCAGTGTTACCGAAATTTTGCACGGTGGTAGGACACATCAATGCCTGTTGAAGGATACATACTGCACCTCTGTATTTTATTTCGTTTTCCCGCAAAATAGGCACAAACTTTATTTTCCTCGAAGTTTGAAGGCTTATAACTCACAAGATACGCTTAGTAGCGGCACGAAATTTTGCAAGCCACTAGGCACTGAGGTCTACTAGCAGCATGCAATATTTCAGCTCAATCGCAATACACACAAGCGAGTTATAAGGGCCTCAAGTTTTGGCGGGACACCCATAGGATGATAGTGCCTAAATGGTGCAAAGGTGACTTCATGATATCGGCCTATAATTAGTGCCAAATGATGCACCCTTAACCCAAGTGCCATGGGGTAAAATGGGAGTTGTCTTCCTTCATTGAGTTTCGAGTTATGGCCCTTGAAAGGTCAATTTCCTTTAACTTTGGACCCTTATATCTCCAAATCTATTTGAGACAAACAATTTTCCAATATTGACCAGTTGGTTGGACACGCATGGGCACGTTCTGGCACCATTTCCATGCTTCTACGTGAAAGTGACCAAAATGAGATTCTCGTACCCACAACACGCCGACCACCAAAATTTCTAAGTCAATTTTCTTGGCCTCTATTGTACGCAGCGATCTGTAATTTGGCCCGAGGGCGTACTTTATTAGTACGGACTAACGGTGTAAAAATTGCTATTGAGCTCGCCCTCTAGGCTGAGTAGCGGCGTTTTCTTCATTTTTCCCATAGACCTCAATGTAAAAAAGAGTCCTTTATTTCGGCACTTTCTCGTGCCCCAGTGTTACCGAAATTTTGCACGGTGGTAGGGCACATCAATGCCTGTTGAAGGATACATACTGCACCTCTGTATCTTATTTCGTTTTCCCGCAAAATAGGCACAAACTTTATTTTCCTCGAAGTTTGAAGGCTTATAACTCACAAGATACGCTTAGTAGCGGCACGAAATTTTGCAAGCCACTAGGCACTGAGGTCTACTAGCAGCATGCAAAATTTCAGCTCAATCGCAATACACACAAGCGAGTTTTAAGGGCCTCAAGTTTTGGCGGGACACCCATAGGATGATAGTGCCTAAATGGTGCAAAGGTGACTTTATGATATCGGCCTATAATTAGTGCCAAATGATGCACCCTTAACCCAAGTGCCATGGGGTAAAATGGGAGTTGTCTTCCTTCATTGAGTTTCGAGTTATGGCCCTTGAAAGGTCAATTTCCTTTAACTTTGGACCCTTATATCTCCAAAACTATTTGAGACAAACAATTTTCCAATATTGACCAGTTCGTTGGACACGCATGGGCACGTTTTGGCACCATTTTCATGCTTCTACGTGAAAGTGACCAAAATGAGATTCTCGTACCCACAACACGCCGACCACCAAAATTTCTAAGTCAATTTTCTTGGCCTCTATTGTACGCAGCGATCTGTAATTTGGCCCGAGGGCGTACTTTATTGGAACGGACTAACGGTGTAAAAATTGCTATTGTACTCGCCCTCTAGGCTGAGTAGCGGCGTTTTCTTCATTTTTCCCATAGACCTCAATGTAAAATAGAGTCCTTTATTTCGGCACTTTCTCGTGCCCCAGTGTTACCGAAATTTTGCACGGTGGTAGGGCACATCAATGCCTGTTGAAGGATACATACTGCACCTCTGTATCTTATTTCGTTTTCCCGCAAAATAGGCACAAACTTTATTTTCCTCGAAGTTTGAAGGCTTATAACTCACAAGATACGCTTAGTAGCGGCACGAAATTTTGCAAGCCACTAGGCACTGAGGTCTACTAGCAGCATGCAAAATTTCAGCTCAATCGCAATACACACAAGCGAGTTATAAGGGCCTCAAGTTTTGGCGGGACACCCATAGGATGATAGTGCCTAAATGGTGCAAAGGTGACTTCATGATATCGGCCTATAATTAGTGCCAAATGATGCACCCTTAACCCAAGTGCCATGGGGTAAAATGGGAGTTGTCTTCCTTCATTGAGTTTCGAGTTATGGCCCTTGAAATGTCAATTTCCTTTAACTTTGGACCCTTATATCTCCAAAACTATTTGAGACAAACAATTTTCCAATATTGACCAGTTGGTTGGACACGCATGGGCACGTTTTGGCACCATTTTCATGCTTCCACGTGAAAGTGAACAAAATGAGATTCTCGTACCCACAACACGCCGACCACCAAAATTTCTAAGTCAATTTTCTTGGCCTCTATTGTACGCAGCGATCTGTAATTTGGCCCGAGGGCGTACTTTATTGGAACGGACTAACGGTGTAAAAATTGCTATTGTACTCGCCCTCTAGGCTGAGTAGCGGCGTTTTCTTCATTTTTCCCATAGACCTCAATGTAAAAAAGAGTCCTTTATTTCGGCACTTTCTCGTGCCCCAGTGTTACCGAAATTTTGCACGGTGGTAGGGCACATCAATGCCTGTTGAAGGATACATACTGCACCTCTGTATCTTATTTCGTTTTCCCGCAAAATAGGCACAAACTTTATTTTCCTCGAAGTTTGAAGGCTTATAACTCACAAGATACGCTTAGTAGCGGCACGAAATTTTGCAAGCCACTAGGCACTGAGGTCTACTAGCAGCATGCAAAATTTCAGCTCAATCGCAATACACACAAGCGAGTTATAAGGGCCTCAAGTTTTGGCGGGACACCCATAGGATGATAGTGCCTAAATGGTGCAAAGGTGACTTCATGATATCGGCCTATAATTAGTGCCAAATGATGCACCCTTAACCCAAGTGCCATGGGGTAAAATGGGAGTTGTCTTCCTTCATTGAGTTTCGAGTTATGGCCCTTGAAAGGTCAATTTCCTTTAACTTTGGACCCTTATATCTCCAAAACTATTTGAGACAAACAATTTTCCAATATTGACCAGTTGGTTGGACACGCATGGGCACGTTTTGGCACCATTTTCATGCTTCTACGTGAAAGTGACCAAAATGAGATTCTCGTACCCACAACACGCCGACCACCAAAATGTCTAAGTCAATTTTCTTGGCCTCTATTGTACGCAGCGATCTGTAATTTGGCCCGAGGGCGTACTTTATTGGAACGGACTAACGGTGTAAAATTGCTATTGTACTCGCCCTCTAGGCTGAGTAGCGGCGTTTTCTTCATTTTTCCCATAGACCTCAATGTAAAAAAGAGTCCTTTATTTCGGCACTTTCTCGTGCCCCAGTGTTACCGAAATTTTGCACGGTGGTAGGGCACATCAATGCCTGTTGAAGGATACATACTGCACCTCTGTATCTTATTTCGTTTTCCCGCAAAATAGGCACAAACTTTATTTTCCTCGAAGTTTGAAGGCTTATAACTCACAAGATACGCTTAGTAGCGGCACGAAATTTTGCAAGCCACTAGGCACTGACGTCTACTAGCAGCATGCAAAATTTCAGCTCAATCGCAATACACACAAGCGAGTTATAAGGGCCTCAAGTTTTGGCGGGACACCCATAGGATGATAGTGCCTAAATTGTGCAAAGGTGACTTCATGATATCGGCCTATAATTAGTGCCAAATGATGCACCCTTAACCCAAGTGCCATGGGGTAAAATGGGAGTTGTCTTCCTTCATTGAGTTTCGAGTTATGGCCCTTGAAAGGTCAATTTCCTTTAACTTTGGACCTTTATATCTCCAAAACTATTTGAGACAAACAATTTTCCAATATTGACCAGTTGGTTGGACACGCATGGGCACGTTTTGGCACCATTTTCATGCTTCTACGTGAAAGTGACCAAAATGAGATTCTCGTACCCACAACAAGCCGACCACCAAAATTTCTAAGTCAATTTTCTTGGCCTCTATTGTACGCAGCGATCTGTAATTTGGCCCGAGGGCGTACTTTATTGGAACGGACTAACGGTGTAAAAATTGCTATTGTACTCGCCCTCTAGGCTGAGTAGCGGCGTTTTCTTCATTTTTCCCATAGACCTCAATGTAAAAAAGAGTCCTTTATTTCGGCACTTTCTCGTGCCCCAGTGTTACCGAAATTTTGCACGGTGGTAGGGCACATCAATGCCTGTTGAAGGATACATACTGCACCTCTGTATCTTATTTCGTTTTCCCGCAAAATAGGCACAAACTTTATTTTCCTCGAAGTTTGAAGGCTTATAACTCACAAGATACGCTTAGTAGCGGCACGAAATTTTGCAAGCCACTAGGCACTGAGGTCTACTAGCAGCATGCAAAATTTCAGCTCAATCGCAATACACACAAGCGAGTTATAAGGGCCTCAAGTTTTGGCGGGACACCCATAGGATGATAGTGCCTAAATGGTGCAAAGGTGACTTCATGATATCGGCCTATAATTAGTGCCAAATGATGCACCCTTAACCCAAGTGCCATGGGGTAAAATGGGAGTTGTCTTCCTTCATTGAGTTTCGAGTTATGGCCCTTGAAAGGTCAATTTCCTTTAACTTTGGACCCTTATATCTCCAAAACTATTTGAGACAAACAATTTTCCAATATTGACCAGTTGGTTGGACACGCATGGGCACGTTTTGGCACCATTTTCATGCTTCTACGTGAAAGTGACCAAAATGAGATTCTCGTACCCACAACACGCCGACCACCAAAATGTCTAAGTCAATTTTCTTGGCCTCTATTGTACGCAGCGATCTGTAATTTGGCCCGAGGGCGTACTTTATTGGAACGGACTAACGGTGTAAAATTGCTATTGTACTCGCCCTCTAGGCTGAGTAGCGGCGTTTTCTTCATTTTTCCCATAGACCTCAATGTAAAAAAGAGTCCTTTATTTCGGCACTTTCTCGTGCCCCAGTGTTACCGAAATTTTGCACGGTGGTAGGGCACATCAATGCCTGTTGAAGGATACATACTGCACCTCTGTATCTTATTTCGTTTTCCCGCAAAATAGGCACAAACTTTATTTTCCTCGAAGTTTGAAGGCTTATAACTCACAAGATACGCTTAGTAGCGGCACGAAATTTTGCAAGCCACTAGGCACTGACGTCTACTAGCAGCATGCAAAATTTCAGCTCAATCGCAATACACACAAGCGAGTTATAAGGGCCTCAAGTTTTGGCGGGACACCCATAGGATGATAGTGCCTAAATTGTGCAAAGGTGACTTCATGATATCGGCCTATAATTAGTGCCAAATGATGCACCCTTAACCCAAGTGCCATGGGGTAAAATGGGAGTTGTCTTCCTTCATTGAGTTTCGAGTTATGGCCCTTGAAATGTCAATTTCCTTTAACTTTGGACCCTTATATCTCCAAAACTATTTGAGACAAACAATTTTCCAATATTGACCAGTTGGTTGGACACGCATGGGCACGTTTTGGCACCATTTTCATGCTTCCACGTGAAAGTGACCAAAATGAGATTCTCGTACCCACAACACGCCGACCACCAAAATTTCTAAGTCAATTTTCTTGGCCTCTATTGTACGCAGCGATCTGTAATTTGGCCCGAGGGCGTACTTTATTGGAACGGACTAACGGTGTAAAAATTGCTATTGTACTCGCCCTCTAGGCTGAGTAGCGGCGTTTTCTTCATTTTTCCCATAGACCTCAATGTAAAAAAGAGTCCTTTATTTCGGCACTTTCTCGTGCCCCAGTGTTACCGAAATTTTGCACGGTGGTAGGGCACATCAATGCCTGTTGAAGGATACATACTGCACCTCTGTATCTTATTTCGTTTTCCCGCAAAATAGGCACAAACTTTATTTTCCTCGAAGTTTGAAGGCTTATAACTCACAAGATACGCTTAGTAGCGGCACGAAATTTTGCAAGCCACTAGGCACTGAGGTCTACTAGCAGCATGCAAAATTTCAGCTCAATCGCAATACACACAAGCGAGTTATAAGGGCCTCAAGTTTTGGCGGGACACCCATAGGATGATAGTGCCTAAATGGTGCAAAGGTGACTTCATGATATCGGCCTATAATTAGTGCCAAATGATGCACCCTTAACCCAAGTGCCATGGGGTAAAATGGGAGTTGTCTTCCTTCATTGAGTTTCGAGTTATGGCCCTTGAAAGGTCAATTTCCTTTAACTTTGGACCCTTATATCTCCAAAACTATTTGAGACAAACAATTTTCCAATATTGACCAGTTGGTTGGACACGCATGGGCACGTTTTGGCACCATTTTCATGCTTCTACGTGAAAGTGACCAAAATGAGATTCTCGTACCCACAACACGCCGACCACCAAAATGTCTAAGTCAATTTTCTTGGCCTCTATTGTACGCAGCGATCTGTAATTTGGCCCGAGGGCGTACTTTATTGGAACGGACTAACGGTGTAAAATTGCTATTGTACTCGCCCTCTAGGCTGAGTAGCGGCGTTTTCTTCATTTTTCCCATAGACCTCAATGTAAAAAAGAGTCCTTTATTTCGGCACTTTCTCGTGCCCCAGTGTTACCGAAATTTTGCACGGTGGTAGGGCACATCAATGCCTGTTGAAGGATACATACTGCACCTCTGTATCTTATTTCGTTTTCCCGCAAAATAGGCACAAACTTTATTTTCCTCGAAGTTTGAAGGCTTATAACTCACAAGATACGCTTAGTAGCGGCACGAAATTTTGCAAGCCACTAGGCACTGACGTCTACTAGCAGCATGCAAAATTTCAGCTCAATCGCAATACACACAAGCGAGTTATAAGGGCCTCAAGTTTTGGCGGGACACCCATAGGATGATAGTGCCTAAATTGTGCAAAGGTGACTTCATGATATCGGCCTATAATTAGTGCCAAATGATGCACCCTTAACCCAAGTGCCATGGGGTAAAATGGGAGTTGTCTTCCTTCATTGAGTTTCGAGTTATGGCCCTTGAAAGGTCAATTTCCTTTAACTTTGGACCTTTATATCTCCAAAACTATTTGAGACAAACAATTTTCCAATATTGACCAGTTGGTTGGACACGCATGGGCACGTTTTGGCACCATTTTCATGCTTCTACGTGAAAGTGACCAAAATGAGATTCTCGTACCCACAACAAGCCGACCACCAAAATTTCTAAGTCAATTTTCTTGGCCTCTATTGTACGCAGCGATCTGTAATTTGGCCCGAGGGCGTACTTTATTGGAACGGACTAACGGTGTAAAAATTGCTATTGTACTCGCCCTCTAGGCTGAGTAGCGGCGTTTTCTTCATTTTTCCCATAGACCTCAATGTAAAAAAGAGTCCTTTATTTCGGCACTTTCTCGTGCCCCAGTGTTACCGAAATTTTGCACGGTGGTAGGGCACATCAATGCCTGTTGAAGGATACATACTGCACCTCTGTATCTTATTTCGTTTTCCCGCAAAATAGGCACAAACTTTATTTTCCTCGAAGTTTGAAGGCTTATAACTCACAAGATACGCTTAGTAGCGGCACGAAATTTTGCAAGCCACTAGGCACTGAGGTCTACTAGCAGCATGCAAAATTTCAGCTCAATCGCAATACACACAAGCGAGTTATAAGGGCCTCAAGTTTTGGCGGGACACCCATAGGATGATAGTGCCTAAATGGTGCAAAGGTGACTTCATGATATCGGCCTATAATTAGTGCCAAATGATGCACCCTTAACCCAAGTGCCATGGGGTAAAATGGGAGTTGTCTTCCTTCATTGAGTTTCGAGTTATGGCCCTTGAAAGGTCAATTTCCTTTAACTTTGGACCCTTATATCTCCAAAACTATTTGAGACAAACAATTTTCCAATATTGACCAGTTGGTTGGACACGCATGGGCACGTTTTGGCACCATTTTCATGCTTCTACGTAAAAGTGACCAAAATGAGATTCTCGTACCCACAACACGCCGACCACCAAAATGTCTAAGTCAATTTTCTTGGCCTCTATTGTACGCAGCGATCTGTAATTTGGCCCGAGGGCGTACTTTATTGGAACGGACTAACGGTGTAAAATTGCTATTGTACTCGCCCTCTAGGCTGAGTAGCGGCGTTTTCTTCATTTTTCCCATAGACCTCAATGTAAAAAAGAGTCCTTTATTTCGGCACTTTCTCGTGCCCCAGTGTTACCGAAATTTTGCACGGTGGTAGGGCACATCAATGCCTGTTGAAGGATACATACTGCACCTCTGTATCTTATTTCGTTTTCCCGCAAAATAGGCACAAACTTTATTTTCCTCGAAGTTTGAAGGCTTATAACTCACAAGATACGCTTAGTAGCGGCACGAAATTTTGCAAGCCACTAGGCACTGACGTCTACTAGCAGCATGCAAAATTTCAGCTCAATCGCAATACACACAAGCGAGTTATAAGGGCCTCAAGTTTTGGCGGGACACCCATAGGATGATAGTGCCTAAATTGTGCAAAGGTGACTTCATGATATCGGCCTATAATTAGTGCCAAATGATGCACCCTTAACCCAAGTGCCATGGGGTAAAATGGGAGTTGTCTTCCTTCATTGAGTTTCGAGTTATGGCCCTTGAAAGGTCAATTTCCTTTAACTTTGGACCTTTATATCTCCAAAACTATTTGAGACAAACAATTTTCCAATATTGACCAGTTGGTTGGACACGCATGGGCACGTTTTGGCACCATTTTCATGCTTCTACGTGAAAGTGACCAAAATGAGATTCTCGTACCCACAACAAGCCGACCACCAAAATTTCTAAGTCAATTTTCTTGGCCTCTATTGTACGCAGCGATCTGTAATTTGGCCCGAGGGCGTACTTTATTGGAACGGACTAACGGTGTAAAAATTGCTATTGTACTCGCCCTCTAGGCTGAGTAGCGGCGTTTTCTTCATTTTTCCCATAGACCTCAATGTAAAAAAGAGTCCTTTATTTCGGCACTTTCTCGTGCCCCAGTGTTACCGAAATTTTGCACGGTGGTAGGGCACATCAATGCCTGTTGAAGGATACATACTGCACCTCTGTATCTTATTTCGTTTTCCCGCAAAATAGGCACAAACTTTATTTTCCTCGAAGTTTGAAGGCTTATAACTCACAAGATACGCTTAGTAGCGGCACGAAATTTTGCAAGCCACTAGGCACTGAGGTCTACTAGCAGCATGCAAAATTTCAGCTCAATCGCAATACACACAAGCGAGTTATAAGGGCCTCAAGTTTTGGCGGGACACCCATAGGATGATAGTGCCTAAATGGTGCAAAGGTGACTTCATGATATCGGCCTATAATTAGTGCCAAATGATGCACCCTTAACCCAAGTGCCATGGGGTAAAATGGGAGTTGTCTTCCTTCATTGAGTTTCGAGTTATGGCCCTTGAAAGGTCAATTTCCTTTAACTTTGGACCCTTATATCTCCAAAACTATTTGAGACAAACAATTTTCCAATATTGACCAGTTGGTTGGACACGCATGGGCACGTTTTGGCACCATTTTCATGCTTCTACGTAAAAGTGACCAAAATGAGATTCTCGTACCCACAACACGCCGACCACCAAAATGTCTAAGTCAATTTTCTTGGCCTCTATTGTACGCAGCGATCTGTAATTTGGCCCGAGGGCGTACTTTATTGGAACGGACTAACGGTGTAAAATTGCTATTGTACTCGCCCTCTAGGCTGAGTAGCGGCGTTTTCTTCATTTTTCCCATAGACCTCAATGTAAAAAAGAGTCCTTTATTTCGGCACTTTCTCGTGCCCCAGTGTTACCGAAATTTTGCACGGTGGTAGGGCACATCAATGCCTGTTGAAGGATACATACTGCACCTCTGTATCTTATTTCGTTTTCCCGCAAAATAGGCACAAACTTTATTTTCCTCGAAGTTTGAAGGCTTATAACTCACAAGATACGCTTAGTAGCGGCACGAAATTTTGCAAGCCACTAGGCACTGACGTCTACTAGCAGCATGCAAAATTTCAGCTCAATCGCAATACACACAAGCGAGTTATAAGGGCCTCAAGTTTTGGCGGGACACCCATAGGATGATAGTGCCTAAATTGTGCAAAGGTGACTTCATGATATCGGCCTATAATTAGTGCCAAATGATGCACCCTTAACCCAAGTGCCATGGGGTAAAATGGGAGTTGTCTTCCTTCATTGAGTTTCGAGTTATGGCCCTTGAAAGGTCAATTTCCTTTAACTTTGGACCTTTATATCTCCAAAACTATTTGAGACAAACAATTTTCCAATATTGACCAGTTGGTTGGACACGCATGGGCACGTTTTGGCACCATTTTCATGCTTCTACGTGAAAGTGACCAAAATGAGATTCTCGTACCCACAACAAGCCGACCACCAAAATTTCTAAGTCAATTTTCTTGGCCTCTATTGTACGCAGCGATCTGTAATTTGGCCCGAGGGCGTACTTTATTGGAACGGACTAACGGTGTAAAAATTGCTATTGTACTCGCCCTCTAGGCTGAGTAGCGGCGTTTTCTTCATTTTTCCCATAGACCTCAATGTAAAAAAGAGTCCTTTATTTCGGCACTTTCTCGTGCCCCAGTGTTACCGAAATTTTGCACGGTGGTAGGGCACATCAATGCCTGTTGAAGGATACATACTGCACCTCTGTATCTTATTTCGTTTTCCCGCAAAATAGGCACAAACTTTATTTTCCTCGAAGTTTGAAGGCTTATAACTCACAAGATACGCTTAGTAGCGGCACGAAATTTTGCAAGCCACCAGGCACTGAGGTCTACTAGCAGCATGCAAAATTTCAGCTCAATCGCAATACACACAAGCGAGTTATAAGGGCCTCAAGTTTTGGCGGGACACCCATAGGATGATAGTGCCTAAATGGTGCAAAGGTGACTTCATGATATCGGCCTATAATTAGTGCCAAATGATGCACCCTTAACCCAGATGCCATGGGGTAAAATAGGAGTTGTCTTCCTTCATTGAGTTTCGAGTTATGGCCCTTGAAAGGTCAATTTCCTTTAACTTTGGACCCTTATATCTCCAAAACTATTTGAGACAAACAATTTTCCAATATTGACCAGTTGGTTGGACACGCATGGGCACGTTTTGGCACCATTTTCATGCTTCTACGTGAAAGTGACCAAAATGAGATTCTCGTACCCACAACACGCCGACCACCAAAATTTCTAAGTCAATTTTCTTGGCCTCTATTGTACGCAGCGATCTGTAATTTGGCCCGAGGGCGTACTTTATTGGAACGGACTAACGGTGTAAAAATTGCTATTGTACTCGCCCTCTAGGCTGAGTAGCGGCGTTTTCTTCATTTTTCCCATAGACCTCAATGTAAAAAAGAGTCCTTTATTTCGGCACTTTCTCGTGCCCCAGTGTTACCGAAATTTTGCACGGTGGTAGGGCACATCAATGCCTGTTGAAGGATACATACTGCACCTCTGTATCTTATTTCGTTTTCCCGCAAAATAGGCACAAACTTTATTTTCCTCGAAGTTTGAAGGCTTATAACTCACAAGATACGCTTAGTAGCGGCACGAAATTTTGCAAGCCACTAGGCACTGAGGTCTACTAGCAGCATGCAAAATTTCAGCTCAATCGCAATACACACAAGCGAGTTATAAGGGCCTCAAGTTTTGGCGGGACACCCATAGGATGATAGTGCCTAAATGGTGCAAAGGTGACTTCATGATATCGGCCTATAATTAGTGCCAAATGATGCACCCTTAACCCAAGTGCCATGGGGTAAAATGGGAGTTGTCTTCCTTCATTGAGTTTCGAGTTATGGCCCTTGAAAGGTCAATTTCCTTTAACTTTGGACCCTTATATCTCCAAAACTATTTGAGACAAACAATTTTCCAATATTGACCAGTTTGTTGGACACGCATGGGCACGTTTTGGCACCATTTTCATGCTTCTACGTGAAAGTGACCAAAATGAGATTCTCGTACCCACAACACGCCGACCACCAAAATGTCTAAGTCAATTTTCTTGGCCTCTATTGTACGCAGCGATCTGTAATTTGGCCCGAGGGCGTACTTTATTGGAACGGACTAACGGTGTAAAATTGCTATTGTACTCGCCGTCTAGGCTGAGTAGCGGCGTTTTCTTCATTTTTCCCATAGACCTCAATGTAAAAAAGAGTCCTTTATTTCGGCACTTTCTCGTGCCCCAGTGTTACCGAAATTTTGCACGGTGGTAGGGCACATCAATGCCTGTTGAAGGATACATACTGCACCTCTGTATCTTATTTCGTTTTCCCGCAAAATAGGCACAAACTTTATTTTCCTCGAAGTTTGAAGGCTTATAACTCACAAGATACGCTTAGTAGCGGCACGAAATTTTGCCAGCCACTAGGCACTGACGTCTACTAGCAGCATGCAAAATTTCAGCTCAATCGCAATACACACAAGCGAGTTATAAGGGCCTCAAGTTTTGGCGGGACACCCATAGGATGATAGTGCCTAAATGGTGCAAAGGTGACTTCATGATATCGGCCTATAATTAGTGCCAAATGATGCACCCTTAACCCAAGTGCCATGGGGTAAAATGGGAGTTGTCTTCCTTCATTGAGTTTCGAGTTATGGCCCTTGAAAGGTCAATTTCCTTTAACTTTGGACCTTTATATCTCCAAAACTATTTGAGACAAACAATTTTCCAATATTGACCAGTTGGTTGGACACGCATGGGCACGTTTTGGCACCATTTTCATGCTTCTACGTGAAAGTGACCAAAATGAGATTCTCGTACCCACAACAAGCCGACCACCAAAATTTCTAAGTCAATTTTCTTGGCCTCTATTGTACGCAGCGATCTGTAATTTGGCCCGAGGGCGTACTTTATTGGAACGGACTAACGGTGTAAAAATTGCTATTGTACTCGCTCTCTAGGCTGAGTAGCGGCGTTTTCTTCATTTTTCCCATAGACCTCAATGTAAAAAAGAGTCCTTTATTTCGGCACTTTCTCGTGCCCCAGTGTTACCGAAATTTTGCACGGTGGTAGGGCACATCAATGCCTGTTGAAGGATACATACTGCACCTCTGTATCTTATTTCGTTTTCCCGCAAAATAGGCACAAACTTTATTTTCCTCGAAGTTTGAAGGCTTATAACTCACAAGATACGCTTAGTAGCGGCACGAAATTTTGCAAGCCACTAGGCACTGAGGTCTACTAGCAGCATGCAAAATTTCAGCTCAATCGCAATACACACAAGCGAGTTATAAGGGCCTCAAGTTTTGGCGGGACACCCATAGGATGATAGTGCCTAAATGGTGCAAAGGTGACTTCATGATATCGGCCTATAATTAGTGCCAAATGATGCACCCTTAACCCAGGTGCCATGGGGTAAAATGGGAGTTGTCTTCCTTCATTGAGTTTCGAGTTATGGCCCTTGAAAGGTCAATTTCCTTTAACTTTGGACCCTTATATCTCCAAAACTATTTGAGACAAACAATTTTCCAATATTGACCAGTTGGTTGGACACGCATGGGCACGTTTTGGCACCATTTTCATGCTTCTACGTGAAAGTGACCAAAATGAGATTCTCGTACCCACAACACGCCGACCACCAAAATTTCTAAGTCAATTTTCTTGGCCTCTATTGTACGCAGCGATCTGTAATTTGGCCCGAGGGCGTACTTTATTGGAACGGACAAACGGTGTAAAAATTGCTATTGTACTCGCCCTCTAGGCTGAGTAGCGGCGTTTTCTTCATTTTTCCCATAGACCTCAATGTAAAAAAGAGTCCTTTATTTCGGCACTTTCTCGTGCCCCAGTGTTACCGAAATTTTGCACGGTGGTAGGGCACATCAATGCCTGTTGAAGGATACATACTGCACCTCTGTATCTTATTTCGTTTTCCCGCAAAATAGGCACAAACTTTATTTTCCTCGAAGTTTGAAGGCTTATAACTCACAAGATACGCTTAGTAGCGGCACGAAATTTTGCAAGCCACTAGGCACTGAGGTCTACTAGCAGCATGCAAAATTTCAGCTCAATCGCAATACACACAAGCGAGTTATAAGGGCCTCAAGTTTTGGCGGGACACCCATAGGATGATAATGCCTAAATGGTGCAAAGGTGACTTCATGATATCGGCCTATAATTAGTGCCAAATGATGCACCCTTAACCCAAGTGCCATGGGGTAAAATGGGAGTTGTCTTCCTTCATTGAGTTTCGAGTTATGGCCCTTGAAAGGTCAATTTCCTTTAACTTTGGACCCTTATATCTCCAAAACTATTTGAGACAAACAATTTTCCAATATTGACCAGTTGGTTGGACACGCATGGGTACGTTTTGGCACCATTTTCATGCTTCTACGTGAAAGTGACCAAAATGAGATTCTCGTACCCACAACACGCCGACCACCAAAATTTCTAAGTCAATTTTCTTGGCCTCTATTGTACGCAGCGATCTGTAATTTGGCCCGAGGGCGTACTTTATTGGAACGGACTAACGGTGTAAAAATTGCTATTGTACTCGCCCTCTAGGCTGAGTAGCGGCGTTTTCTTCATTTTTCCCATAGACCTCAATGTAAAAAAGAGTCCTTTATTTCGGCACTTTCTCGTGCCCCAGTGTTACCGAAATTTTGCACGGTGGTAGGGCACATCAATGCCTGTTGAAGGATACATACTGCACCTCTGTATCTTATTTCGTTTTCCCGCAAAATAGGCACAAACTTTATTTTCCTCGAAGTTTGAAGGCTTATAACTCACAAGATACGCTTAGTAGCGGCACGAAATTTTGCAAGCCACTAGGCACTGAGGTCTACTAGCAGCATGCAAAATTTCAGCTCAATCGCAATACACACAAGCGAGTTATAAGGGCCTCAAGTTTTGGCGGGACACCCATAGGATGATAGTGCCTAAATGGTGCAAAGGTGACTTCATGATATCGGCCTATAATTAGTGCCAAATGATGCACCCTTAACCCAGGTGCCATGGGGTAAAATAGGAGTTGTCTTCCTTCATTGAGTTTCGAGTTATGGCCCTTGAAAGGTCAATTTCCTTTAACTTTGGACCCTTATATCTCCAAAACTATTTGAGACAAACAATTTTCCAATATTGACCAGTTGGTTGGACACGCATGGGCACGTTTTGGCACCATTTTCATGCTTCCACGTGAAAGTGACCAAAATGAGATTCTCGTACCCACAACACGCCGACCACCAAAATTTCTAAGTCAATTTTCTTGGCCTCTATTGTACGCAGCGATCTGTAATTTGGCCCGAGGGCGTACTTTATTGGAACGGACTAACGGTGTAAAAATTGCTATTGTACTCGCCCTCTAGGCTGAGTAGCGGCGTTTTCTTCATTTTTCCCATAGACCTCAATGTAAAAAAGAGTCCTTTATTTCGGCACTTTCTCGTGCCCCAGTGTTACCGAAATTTTGCACGGTGGTAGGGCACATCAATGCCTGTTGAAGGATACATACTGCACCTCTGTATCTTATTTCGTTTTCCCGCAAAATAGGCACAAACTTTATTTTCCTCGAAGTTTGAAGGCTTATAACTCACAAGATACGCTTAGTAGCGGCACGAAATTTTGCAAGCCACTAGGCACTGAGGTCTACTAGCAGCATGCAAAATTTCAGCTCAATCGCAATACACACAAGCGAGTTATAAGGGCCTCAAGTTTTGGCGGGACACCCATAGGATGATAGTGCCTAAATGGTGCAAAGGTGACTTCATGATATCGGCCTATAATTAGTGCCAAATGATGCACCCTTAACCCAAGTGCCATGGGGTAAAATGGGAGTTGTCTTCCTTCATTGAGTTTCGAGTTATGGCCCTTGAAAGGTCAATTTCCTTTAACTTTGGACCCTTATATCTCCAAAACTATTTGAGACAAACAATTTTCCAATATTGACCAGTTTGTTGGACACGCATGGGCACGTTTTGGCACCATTTTCATGCTTCTACGTGAAAGTGACCAAAATGAGATTCTCGTACCCACAACACGCCGACCACCAAAATGTCTAAGTCAATTTTCTTGGCCTCTATTGTACGCAGCGATCTGTAATTTGGCCCGAGGGCGTACTTTATTGGAACGGACTAACGGTGTAAAATTGCTATTGTACTCGCCGTCTAGGCTGAGTAGCGGCGTTTTCTTCATTTTTCCCATAGACCTCAATGTAAAAAAGAGTCCTTTATTTCGGCACTTTCTCGTGCCCCAGTGTTACCGAAATTTTGCACGGTGGTAGGGCACATCAATGCCTGTTGAAGGATACATACTGCACCTCTGTATCTTATTTCGTTTTCCCGCAAAATAGGCACAAACTTTATTTTCCTCGAAGTTTGAAGGCTTATAACTCACAAGATACGCTTAGTAGCGGCACGAAATTTTGCAAGCCACTAGGCACTGACGTCTACTAGCAGCATGCAAAATTTCAGCTCAATCGCAATACACACAAGCGAGTTATAAGGGCCTCAAGTTTTGGCGGGACACCCATAGGATGATAGTGCCTAAATGGTGCAAAGGTGACTTCATGATATCGGCCTATAATTAGTGCCAAATGATGCACCCTTAACCCAAGTGCCATGGGGTAAAATGGGAGTTGTCTTCCTTCATTGAGTTTCGAGTTATGGCCCTTGAAAGGTCAATTTCCTTTAACTTTGGACCTTTATATCTCCAAAACTATTTGAGACAAACAATTTTCCAATATTGACCAGTTGGTTGGACACGCATGGGCACGTTTTGGCACCATTTTCATGCTTCTACGTGAAAGTGACCAAAATGAGATTCTCGTACCCACAACAAGCCGACCACCAAAATTTCTAAGTCAATTTTCTTGGCCTCTATTGTACGCAGCGATCTGTAATTTGGCCCGAGGGCGTACTTTATTGGAACGGACTAACGGTGTAAAAATTGCTATTGTACTCGCCCTCTAGGCTGAGTAGCGGCGTTTTCTTCATTTTTCCCATAGACCTCAATGTAAAAAAGAGTCCTTTATTTCGGCACTTTCTCGTGCCCCAGTGTTACCGAAATTTTGCACGGTGGTAGGGCACATCAATGCCTGTTGAAGGATACATACTGCACCTCTGTATCTTATTTCGTTTTCCCGCAAAATAGGCACAAACTTTATTTTCCTCGAAGTTTGAAGGCTTATAACTCACAAGATACGCTTAGTAGCGGCACGAAATTTTGCAAGCCACTAGGCACTGAGGTCTACTAGCAGCATGCAAAATTTCAGCTCAATCGCAATACACACAAGCGAGTTATAAGGGCCTCAAGTTTTGGCGGGACACCCATAGGATGATAGTGCCTAAATGGTGCAAAGGTGACTTCATGATATCGGCCTATAATTAGTGCCAAATGATGCACCCTTAACCCAGGTGCCATGGGGTAAAATGGGAGTTGTCTTCCTTCATTGAGTTTCGAGTTATGGCCCTTGAAAGGTCAATTTCCTTTAACTTTGGACCCTTATATCTCCAAAACTATTTGAGACAAACAATTTTCCAATATTGACCAGTTGGTTGGACACGCATGGGCACGTTTTGGCACCATTTTCATGCTTCTACGTGAAAGTGACCAAAATGAGATTCTCGTACCCACAACACGCCGACCACCAAAATTTCTAAGTCAATTTTCTTGGCCTCTATTGTACGCAGCGATCTGTAATTTGGCCCGAGGGCGTACTTTATTGGAACGGACAAACGGTGTAAAAATTGCTATTGTACTCGCCCTCTAGGCTGAGTAGCGGCGTTTTCTTCATTTTTCCCATAGACCTCAATGTAAAAAAGAGTCCTTTATTTCGGCACTTTCTCGTGCCCCAGTGTTACCGAAATTTTGCACGGTGGTAGGGCACATCAATGCCTGTTGAAGGATACATACTGCACCTCTGTATCTTATTTCGTTTTCCCGCAAAATAGGCACAAACTTTATTTTCCTCGAAGTTTGAAGGCTTATAACTCACAAGATACGCTTAGTAGCGGCACGAAATTTTGCAAGCCACTAGGCACTGAGGTCTACTAGCAGCATGCAAAATTTCAGCTCAATCGCAATACACACAAGCGAGTTATAAGGGCCTCAAGTTTTGGCGGGACACCCATAGGATGATAATGCCTAAATGGTGCAAAGGTGACTTCATGATATCGGCCTATAATTAGTGCCAAATGATGCACCCTTAACCCAAGTGCCATGGGGTAAAATGGGAGTTGTCTTCCTTCATTGAGTTTCGAGTTATGGCCCTTGAAAGGTCAATTTCCTTTAACTTTGGACCCTTATATCTCCAAAACTATTTGAGACAAACAATTTTCCAATATTGACCAGTTGGTTGGACACGCATGGGTACGTTTTGGCACCATTTTCATGCTTCTACGTGAAAGTGACCAAAATGAGATTCTCGTACCCACAACACGCCGACCACCAAAATTTCTAAGTCAATTTTCTTGGCCTCTATTGTACGCAGCGATCTGTAATTTGGCCCGAGGGCGTACTTTATTGGAACGGACAAACGGTGTAAAAATTGCTATTGTACTCGCCCTCTAGGCTGAGTAGCGGCGTTTTCTTCATTTTTCCCATAGACCTCAATGTAAAAAAGAGTCCTTTATTTCGGCACTTTCTCGTGCCCCAGTGTTACCGAAATTTTGCACGGTGGTAGGGCACATCAATGCCTGTTGAAGGATACATACTGCACCTCTGTATCTTATTTCGTTTTCCCGCAAAATAGGCACACACTTTATTTTCCTCGAAGTTTGAAGGCTTATAACTCACAAGATACGCTCAGTAGCGGCACGAAATTTTGCAAGCCACTAGGCACTGAGGTCTACTAGCAGCATGCAAAATTTCAGCTCAATCGCAATACACACAAGCGAGTTATAAGGGCCTCAAGTTTTGGCGGGACACCCATAGGATGATAGTGCCTAAATGGTGCAAATGTGACTTCATGATATCGGCCTATAATTAGTGCCAAATGATGCACCCTTAACCCAAGTGCCATGGGGTAAAATGGGAGTTGTCTTCCTTCATTGAGTTTCGAGTTATGGCCCTTGAAAGGTCAATTTCCTTTAACTTTGGACCCTTATATCTCCAAAACTATTTGAGACAAACAATTTTCCAATATTGACCAGTTGGTTGGACACGCATGGGCACGTTTTGGCACCATTTTCATGCTTCTACGTGAAAGTGACCAAAATGAGATTCTCGTACCCACAACACGCCGACCACCAAAATTTCTAAGTCAATTTTCTTGGCCTCTATTGTACGCAGCGATCTGTAATTTGGCCCGAGGGCGTACTTTATTGGAACGGACTAACGGTGTAAAAATTGCTATTGTACTCGCCCTCTAGGCTGAGTAGCGGCGTTTTCTTCATTTTTCCCATAGACCTCAATGTAAAAAAGAGTCCTTTATTTCGGCACTTTCTCGTGCCCCAGTGTTACCGAAATTTTGCACGGTGGTAGGGCACATCAATGCCTGTTGAAGGATACATACTGCACCTCTGTATCTTATTTCGTTTTCCCGCAAAATAGGCACAAACTTTATTTTCCTCGAAGTTTGAAGGCTTATAACTCACAAGATACGCTTAGTAGCGGCACGAAATTTTGCAAGCCACTAGGCACTGAGGTCTACTAGCAGCATGCAAAATTTCAGCTCAATCGCAATACACACAAGCGAGTTATAAGGGCCTCAAGTTTTGGCGGGACACCCATAGGATGATAGTGCCTAAATGGTGCAAAGGTGACTTCATGATATCGGCCTATAATTAGTGCCAAATGATGCACCCTTAACCCAGGTGCCATGGGGTAAAATAGGAGTTGTCTTCCTTCATTGAGTTTCGAGTTATGGCCCTTGAAAGGTCAATTTCCTTTAACTTTGGACCCTTATATCTCCAAAACTATTTGAGACAAACAATTTTCCAATATTGACCAGTTGGTTGGACACGCATGGGCACGTTTTGGCACCATTTTCATGCTTCTACGTGAAAGTGACCAAAATGAGATTCTCGTACCCACAACACGCCGACCACCAAAATTTCTAAGTCAATTTTCTTGGCCTCTATTGTACGCAGCGATCTGTAATTTGGCCCGAGGGCGTACTTTATTGGAACGGACTAACGGTGTAAAAATTGCTATTGTACTCGCCCTCTAGGCTGAGTAGCGGCGTTTTCTTCATTTTTCCCATAGACCTCAATGTAAAAAAGAGTCCTTTATTTCGGCACTTTCTCGTGCCCCAGTGTTACCGAAATTTTGCACGGTGGTAGGGCACATCAATGCCTGTTGAAGGATACATACTGCACCTCTGTATCTTATTTCGTTTTCCCGCAAAATAGGCACAAACTTTATTTTCCTCGAAGTTTGAAGGCTTATAACTCACAAGATACGCTTAGTAGCGGCACGAAATTTTGCAAGCCACTAGGCACTGAGGTCTACTAGCAGCATGCAAAATTTCAGCTCAATCGCAATACACACAAGCGATTTATAAGGGCCTCAAGTTTTGGCGGGACACCCATAGGATGATAGTGCCTAAATGGTGCAAAGGTGACTTCATGATATCGGCCTATAATTAGTGCCAAATGATGCACCCTTAACCCAAGTGCCATGGGGTAAAATGGGAGTTGTCTTCCTTCATTGAGTTTCGAGTTATGGCCCTTGAAAGGTCAATTTCCTTTAACTTTGGACCCTTATATCTCCAAAACTATTTGAGACAAACAATTTTCCAATATTGACCAGTTGGTTGGACACGCATGGGCACGTTTTGGCACCATTTTCATGCTTCTACGTGAAAGTGACCAAAATGAGATTCTCGTACCCACAACACGCCGACCACCAAAATGTCTAAGTCAATTTTCTTGGCCTCTATTGTACGCAGCGATCTGTAATTTGGCCCGAGGGCGTACTTTATTGGAACGGACTAACGGTGTAAAATTGCTATTGTACTCGCCGTCTAGGCTGAGTAGCGGCGTTTTCTTCATTTTTCCCATAGACCTCAATGTAAAAAAGAGTCCTTTATTTCGGCACTTTCTCGTGCCCCAGTGTTACCGAAATTTTGCACGGTGGTAGGGCACATCAATGCCTGTTGAAGGATACATACTGCACCTCTGTATCTTATTTCGTTTTCCCGCAAAATAGGCACAAACTTTATTTTCCTCGAAGTTTGAAGGCTTATAACTCACAAGATACGCTTAGTAGCGGCACGAAATTTTGCAAGCCACTAGGCACTGACGTCTACTAGCAGCATGCAAAATTTCAGCTCAATCGCAATACACACAAGCGAGTTATAAGGGCCTCAAGTTTTGGCGGGACACCCATAGGATGATAGTGCCTAAATGGTGCAAAGGTGACTTCATGATATCGGCCTATAATTAGTGCCAAATGATGCACCCTTAACCCAAGTGCCATGGGGTAAAATGGGAGTTGTCTTCCTTCATTGAGTTTCGAGTTATGGCCCTTGAAAGGTCAATTTCCTTTAACTTTGGACCTTTATATCTCCAAAACTATTTGAGACAAACAATTTTTCAATATTGACCAGTTGGTTGGACACGCATGGGCACGTTTTGGCACCATTTTCATGCTTCTACGTGAAAGTGACCAAAATGAGATTCTCGTACCCACAACAAGCCGACCACCAAAATTTCTAAGTCAATTTTCTTGGCCTCTATTGTACGCAGCGATCTGTAATTTGGCCCGAGGGCGTACTTTATTGGAACGGACTAACGGTGTAAAAATTGCTATTGTACTCGCCCTCTAGGCTGAGTAGCGGCGTTTTCTTCATTTTTCCCATAGACCTCAATGTAAAAAAGAGTCCTTTATTTCGGCACTTTCTCGTGCCCCAGTGTTACCGAAATTTTGCACGGTGGTAGGGCACATCAATGCCTGTTGAAGGATACATACTGCACCTCTGTATCTTATTTCGTTTTCCCGCAAAATAGGCACAAACTTTATTTTCCTCGAAGTTTGAAGGCTTATAACTCACAAGATACGCTTAGTAGCGGCACGAAATTTTGCAAGCCACTAGGCACTGAGGTCTACTAGCAGCATGCAAAATTTCAGCTCAATCGCAATACACACAAGCGAGTTATAAGGGCCTCAAGTTTTGGCGGGACACCCATAGGATGATAGTGCCTAAATGGTGCAAAGGTGACTTCATGATATCGGCCTATAATTAGTGCCAAATGATGCACCCTTAACCCAGGTGCCATGGGGTAAAATGGGAGTTGTCTTCCTTCATTGAGTTTCGAGTTATGGCCCTTGAAAGGTCAATTTCCTTTAACTTTGGACCCTTATATCTCCAAAACTATTTGAGACAAACAATTTTCCAATATTGACCAGTTGGTTGGACACGCATGGGCACGTTTTGGCACCATTTTCATGCTTCTACGTGAAAGTGACCAAAATGAGATTCTCGTACCCACAACACGCCGACCACCAAAATTTCTAAGTCAATTTTCTTGGCCTCTATTGTACGCAGCGATCTGTAATTTGGCCCGAGGGCGTACTTTATTGGATCGGACAAACGGTGTAAAAATTGCTATTGTACTCGCCCTCTAGGCTGAGTAGCGGCGTTTTCTTCATTTTTCCCATAGACCTCAATGTAAAAAAGAGTCCTTTATTTCGGCACTTTCTCGTGCCCCAGTGTTACCGAAATTTTGCACGGTGGTAGGGCACATCAATGCCTGTTGAAGGATACATACTGCACCTCTGTATCTTATTTCGTTTTCCCGCAAAATAGGCACAAACTTTATTTTCCTCGAAGTTTGAAGGCTTATAACTCACAAGATACGCTTAGTAGCGGCACGAAATTTTGCAAGCCACTAGGCACTGAGGTCTACTAGCAGCATGCAAAATTTCAGCTCAATCGCAATACACACAAGCGAGTTATAAGGGCCTCAAGTTTTGGCGGGACACCCATAGGATGATAATGCCTAAATGGTGCAAAGGTGACTTCATGATATCGGCCTATAATTAGTGCCAAATGATGCACCCTTAACCCAAGTGCCATGGGGTAAAATGGGAGTTGTCTTCCTTCATTGAGTTTCGAGTTATGGCCCTTGAAAGGTCAATTTCCTTTAACTTTGGACCCTTATATCTCCAAAACTATTTGAGACAAACAATTTTCCAATATTGACCAGTTGGTTGGACACGCATGGGCACGTTTTGGCACCATTTTCATGCTTCTACGTGAAAGTGACCAAAATGAGATTCTCGTACCCACAACACGCCGACCACCAAAATTTCTAAGTCAATTTTCTTGGCCTCTATTGTACGCAGCGATCTGTAATTTGGCCCGAGGGCGTACTTTATTGGAACGGACTAACGGTGTAAAAATTGCTATTGTACTCGCCCTCTAGGCTGAGTAGCGGCGTTTTCTTCATTTTTCCCATAGACCTCAATGTAAAAAAGAGTCCTTTATTTCGGCACTTTCTCGTGCCCCAGTGTTACCGAAATTTTGCACGGTGGTAGGGCACATCAATGCCTGTTGAAGGATACATACTGCACCTCTGTATCTTATTTCGTTTTCCCGCAAAATAGGCACAAACTTTATTTTCCTCGAAGTTTGAAGGCTTATAACTCACAAGATACGCTTAGTAGCGGCACGAAATTTTGCAAGCCACTAGGCACTGAGGTCTACTAGCAGCATGCAAAATTTCAGCTCAATCGCAATACACACAAGCGAGTTATAAGGGCCTCAAGTTTTGGCGGGACACCCATAGGATGATAGTGCCTAAATGGTGCAAAGGTGACTTCATGATATCGGCCTATAATTAGTGCCAAATGATGCACCCTTAACCCAAGTGCCATGGGTAAAATGGGAGTTGTCTTCCTTCATTGAGTTTCGAGTTATGGCCCTTGAAAGGTCAATTTCCTTTAACTTTGGACCCTTATATCTCCAAAACTATTTGAGACAAACAATTTTCCAATATTGACCAGTTGGTTGGACACGCATGGGCACGTTTTGGCACCATTTTCATGCTTCTACGTGAAAGTGACCAAAATGAGATTCTCGTACCCACAACACGCCGACCACCAAAATTTCTAAGTCAATTTTCTAAGTAATTAGCGGCGTTTTCTTCATTTTTCCCATAGACCTCAATGTAAAAAAGAGTCCTTTATTTCGGCACTTTTTCGTGCCCCAGTGTAACCGAAATTTTGCACGGTGGTAGGGCACATCAATGCCTGTTGAAGGATACATACTGCACCTCTGTATCTTATTTCGTTTTCCCGCAAAATAGGCACAAACTTTATTTTCCTCGAAGTTTGAAGGCTTATAACTCACAAGATACGCTCAGTAGCGGCACGAAATTTTGCAAGCCACTAGGCACTGAGGTCTACTAGCAGCATGCAAAATTTCAGCTCAATCGCAATACACACAAGCGAGTTATAAGGGCCTCAAGTTTTGGCGGGACACCCATAGGATGATAGTGCCTAAATGGTGCAAAGGTGACTTCATGATATCGGCCTATAATTAGTGCCAAATGATGCACCCTTAACCCAAGTGCCATGGGGTAAAATGGGAGTTGTCTTCCTTCATTGAGTTTCGAGTTATGGCCCTTGAAAGGTCAATTTCCTTTAACTTTGGACCCTTATATCTCCAAAACTATTTGAGACAAACAATTTTCCAATATTGACCAGTTGGTTGGACACGCATGGGCACGTTTTGGCACCATTTTCATGCTTCTACGTGAAAGTGACCAAAATGAGATTCTCGTACCCACAACACGCCGACCACCAAAATTTCTAAGTCAATTTTCTTGGCCTCTATTGTACGCAGCGATCTGTAATTTGGCCCGAGGGCGTACTTTATTGGAACGGACTAACGGTGTAAAAATTGCTATTGTACTCGCCCTCTAGGCTGAGTAGCGGCGTTTTCTTCATTTTTCCCATAGACCTCAATGTAAAAAAGAGTCCTTTATTTCGGCACTTTCTCGTGCCCCAGTGTTACCGAAATTTTGCACGGTGGTAGGGCACATCAATGCCTGTTGAAGGATACATACTGCACCTCTGTATCTTATTTCGTTTTCCCGCAAAATAGGCACAAACTTTATTTTCCTCGAAGTTTGAAGGCTTATAACTCACAAGATACGCTTAGTAGCGGCACGAAATTTTGCAAGCCACTAGGCACGGAGGTCTACTAGCAGCATGCAAAATTTCAGCTCAATCGCAATACACACAAGCGAGTTATAAGGGCCTCAAGTTTTGGCGGGACACCCATAGGATGATAGTGCCTAAATGGTGCAAAGGTGACTTCATGATATCGGCCTATAATTAGTGCCAAATGATGCACCCTTAACCCAAGTGCCATGGGGTAAAATGGGAGTTGTCTTCCTTCATTGAGTTTCGAGTTATGGCCCTTGAAAGGTCAATTTCCTTTAACTTTGGACCCTTATATCTCCAAAACTATTTGAGACAAACAATTTTCCAATATTGACCAGTTGGTTGGACACGCATGGGCACGTTTTGGCACCATTTTCATGCTTCTACGTGAAAGTGACCAAAATGAGATTCTCGTACCCACAACACGCCGACCACCAAAATTTCTAAGTCAATTTTCTAAGTAATTAGCGGCGTTTTCTTCATTTTTCCCATAGACCTCAATGTAAAAAAGAGTCCTTTATTTCGGCACTTTTTCGTGCCCCAGTGTAACCGAAATTTTGCACGGTGGTAGGGCACATCAATGCCTGTTGAAGGATACATACTGCACCTCTGTATCTTATTTCGTTTTCCCGCAAAATAGGCACAGACTTTATTTTCCTCGAAGTTTGAAGGCTTATAACTCACAAGATACGCTTAGTAGCGGCACGAAATTTTGCAAGCCACTAGGCACTGAGGTCTACTAGCAGCATGCAAAATTTCAGCTCAATCGCAATACACACAAGCGAGTTATAAGGGCCTCAAGTTTTGGCGGGACACCCATAGGATGATAGTGCCTAAATGGTGCAAAGGTGACTTCATGATATCGGCCTATAATTAGTTCCAAATGATGCACCCTTAACCCAAGTGCCATGGGGTAAAATGGGAGTTGTCTTCCTTCATTCAGTTTCGAGTTATGGCCCTTGAAAGGTCAATGTCCTTTAAGTTTGGACCCTTATATCTCCAAAACTATTTGAGACAAACAATTTTCCAATATTGACCAGTTGGTTGGACACGCATGGGCACGTTTTGGCACCATTTTCATGCTTCTACGTGAAAGTGACCAAAATCAGATTCTCGTACCCACAACACGCCGACCTCCAAAATTTCTAAGTCAATTTTCTTGG
Source organism: Lucinisca nassula (assembly GCA_963580285.1). Taxonomy (NCBI): domain Eukaryota; kingdom Metazoa; phylum Mollusca; class Bivalvia; order Lucinida; family Lucinidae; genus Lucinisca; species Lucinisca nassula. The sequence continues at coordinate 106,389,938 of OY757023.1, read as the reverse complement.
CCTCTATTGTACGCAGCGATCTGTAATTTGGCCCGAGGGCGTACTTTATTAGAACGGACTAACGGTGTAAAAATTGCTATTGTACTCGCCCTCTAGGCTGAGTAGCGGCGTTTTCTTCATTTTTCCCATAGACCTCAATGTAAAAAAGAGTCCTTTATTTCGGCACTTTCTCGTGCCCCAGTGTTACCGAAATTTTGCACGGTGGTAGGGCACATCAATGCCTGTTGAAGGATACATACTGCACCTCTGTATCTTATTTCGTTTTCCCGCAAAATAGGCACAAACTTTATTTTCCTCGAAGTTTGAAGGCTTATAACTCACAAGATACGCTTAGTAGCGGCACGAAATTTTGCAAGCCACTAGGCACTGAGGCCTACTAGCAGCATGCAAAATTTCAGCTCAATCGCAATACACACAAGCGAGTTATAAGGGCCTCAAGTTTTGGCGGGACACCCATAGGATGATAGTGCCTAAATGGTGCAAAGGTGACTTCATGATATCGGCCTATAATTAGTGCCAAATGATGCACCCTTAACCCAAGTGCCATGGGGTAAAATGGGAGTTGTCTTCCTTCATTGAGTTTCGAGTTATGGCCCTTGAAAGGTCAATTTCCTTTAACTTTGGACCCTTATATCTCCAAAACTATTTGAGACAAACAATTTTCCAATATTGACCAGTTGGTTGGACACGCATGGGCACGTTTTGGCACCATTTTCATGCTTCTACGTGAAAGTGACCAAAATGAGATTCTCGTACCCACAACACGCCGACCACCAAAATTTCTAAGTCAATTTTCTTGGCCTCTATTGTACGCAGCGATCTGTAATTTGGCCCGAGGGCGTACTTTATTGGAACGGACAAACGGTGTAAAAATTGCTATTGTACTCGCCCTCTAGGCTGAGTAGCGGCGTTTTCTTCATTTTTCCCATAGACCTCAATGTAAAAAAGAGTCCTTTATTTCGGCACTTTCTCGTGCCCCAGTGTTACCGAAATTTTGCACGGTGGTAGGGCACATCAATGCCTGTTGAAGGATACATACTGCACCTCTGTATCTTATTTCGTTTTCCCGCAAAATAGGCACAAACTTTATTTTCCTCGAAGTTTGAAGGCTTATAACTCACAAGATACGCTCAGTAGCGGCACGAAATTTTGCAAGCCACTAGGCACTGAGGTCTACTAGCAGCATGCAAAATTTCAGCTCAATCGCAATACACACAAGCGAGTTATAAGGGCCTCAAGTTTTGGCGGGACACCCATAGGATGATAGTGCCTAAATGGTGCAAAGGTGACTTCATGATATCGGCCTATAATTAGTGCCAAATGATGCACCCTTAACCCAAGTGCCATGGGGTAAAATGGGAGTTGTCTTCCTTCATTGAGTTTCGAGTTATGGCCCTTGAAAGGTCAATTTCCTTTAACTTTGGACCCTTATATCTCCAAAACTATTTGAGACAAACAATTTTCCAATATTGACCAGTTGGTTGGACACGCATGGGCACGTTTTGGCACCATTTTCATGCTTCTACGTGAAAGTGACCAAAATGAGATTCTCGTACCCACAACACGCCGACCACCAAAATTTCTAAGTCAATTTTCTAAGTAATTAGCGGCGTTTTCTTCATTTTTCCCATAGACCTCAATGTAAAAAAGAGTCCTTTATTTCGGCACTTTTTCGTGCCCCAGTGTTACCGAAATTTTGCACGGTGGTAGGGCACATCAATGCCTGTTGAAGGATACATACTGCACCTCTGTATCTTATTTCGTTTTCCCGCAAAATAGGCACAAACTTTATTTTCCTCGAAGTTTGAAGGCTTATAACTCACAAGATACGCTTAGTAGCGGCACGAAATTTTGCAAGCCACTAGGCACTGAGGTCTACTAGCAGCATGCAAAATTTCAGCTCAATCGCAATACACACAAGCGAGTTATAAGGGCCTCAAGTTTTGGCGGGACACCCATAGGATGATAGTGCCTAAATGGTGCAAAGGTGACTTCATGATATCGGCCTATAATTAGTTCCAAATGATGCACCCTTAACCCAAGTGCCATGGGGTAAAATGGGAGATGTCTTCCTTCATTGAGTTTCGAGTTATGGCCCTTGAAAGGTCAATTTCCTTTAACTTTGGACCCTTATATCTCCAAAACTATTTGAGACAAACAACTTTCCAATACTGACCAGTTGGTTGGACACGCATGGGCACGTTTTGGCACCATTTTTATGCTTCTACGTGAAAGTGACCAAAATGAGATTCTCGTACCCACAACACGCCGACCACCAAAATTTCTAAGTCAATTTTCTAAGTAATTAGCGGCGTTTTCTTCATTTTTCCCATAGACCTCAATGTAAAAAAGAGTCCTTTATTTCGGCACTTTTTCGTGCCCCAGTGTAACCGAAATTTTGCACGGTGGTAGGGCACATCAATGCCTGTTGAAGGATACATACTGCACCTCTGTATCTTATTTCGTTTTCCCGCAAAATAGGCACAAACTTTATTTTCCTAGAAGTTTGAAGGCTTATAACTCACAAGATACGCTTAGTAGCGGCACGAAATTTTGCAAGCCACTAGGCACTGAGGTCTACTAGCAGCATGCAAAATTTCAGCTCAATCGCAATACACACAAGCGAGTTATAAGGGCCTCAAATTTTGGCGGGACACCCATAGGATGATAGTGCCTAAATGGTGCAAAGGTGACTTCATGATATCGGCCTATAATTAGTTCCAAATGATGCACCCTTAACCCAAGTGCCATGGGGTAAAATGGGAGTTGTCTTCCTTCATTGAGTTTCGAGTTATGGCCCTTGAAAGGTCAATTTCCTTTAACTTTGGACCCTTATATCTCCAAAACTATTTGAGACAAACAATTTTCCAATATTGACCAGTTGGTTGGACACGCATGGGCACGTTTTGGCACCATTTTCATGCTTCTACGTGAAAGTGACCAAAATGAGATTCTCGTACCCACAACACGCCGACCACCAAAATTTCTAAGTCAATTTTCTAAGTAATTAGCGGCGTTTTCTTCATTTTTCCCATAGACCTCAATGTAAAAAAGAGTCCTTTATTTCGGCACTTTTTCGTGCCCCAGTGTAACCGAAATTTTGCACGGTGGTAGGGCACATCAATGCCTGTTGAAGGATACATACTGCACCTCTGTATCTTATTTCGTTTTCCCGCAAAATAGGCACAGACTTTATTTTCCTCGAAGTTTGAAGGCTTATAACTCACAAGATACGCTTAGTAGCGGCACGAAATTTTGCAAGCCACTAGGCACTGAGGTCTACTAGCAGCATGCAAAATTTCAGCTCAATCGCAATACACACAAGCGAGTTATAAGGGCCTCAAGTTTTGGCGGGACACCCATAGGATGATAGTGCCTAAATGGTGCAAAGGTGACTTCATGATATCGGCCTATAATTAGTTCCAAATGATGCACCCTTAACCCAAGTGCCATGGGGTAAAATGGGAGTTGTCTTCCTTCATTCAGTTTCGAGTTATGGCCCTTGAAAGGTCAATGTCCTTTAAATTTGGACCCTTATATCTCCAAAACTATTTGAGACAAACAATTTTCCAATATTGACCAGTTGGTTGGACACGCATGGGCACGTTTTGGCACCATTTTCATGCTTCTACGTGAAAGTGACCAAAATCAGATTCTCGTACCCACAACACGCCGACCACCAAAATTTCTAAGTCAATTTTCTTGGCCTCTATTGTACGCAGCGATCTGTAATTTGGCCCGAGGGCGTACTTTATTGGAACGGACTAACGGTGTAAAAATTGCTATTGTACTCGCCCTCTAGGCTGAGTAGCGGCGTTTTCTTCATTTTTCCCATAGACCTCAATGTAAAAAAGAGTCCTTTATTTCGGCACTTTCTCGTGCCCCAGTGTTACCGAAATTTTGCACGGTGGTAGGGCACATCAATGCCTGTTGAAGGATACATACTGCACCTCTGTATCTTATTTCGTTTTCCCGCAAAATAGGCACAAACTTTATTTTCCTCGAAGTTTGAAGGCTTATAACTCACAAGATACGCTTAGTAGCGGCACGAAATTTTGCAAGCCACTAGGCACTGAGGCCTACTAGCAGCATGCAAAATTTCAGCTCAATCGCAATACACACAAGCGAGTTATAAGGGCCTCAAGTTTTGGCGGGACACCCATAGGATGATAGTGCCTAAATGGTGCAAAGGTGACTTCATGATATCGGCCTATAATTAGTGCCAAATGATGCACCCTTAACCCAAGTGCCATGGGGTAAAATTGGAGTTGTCTTCCTTCATTGAGTTTCGAGTTATGGCCCTTGAAAGGTCAATTTCCTTTAACTTTGGACCCTTATATCTCCAAAACTATTTGAGACAAACAATTTTCCAATATTGACCAGTTGGTTGGACACGCATGGGCACGTTTTGGCACCATTTTCATGCTTCTACGTGAAAGTGACCAAAATGAGATTCTCGTACCCACAACACGCCGACCACCAAAATTTCTAAGTCAATTTTCTAAGTAATTAGCGGCGTTTTCTTCATTTTTCCCATAGACCTCAATGTAAAAAAGAGTCCTTTATTTCGGCACTTTTTCGTGCCCCAGTGTTACCGAAATTTTGCACGGTGGTAGGGCACATCAATGCCTGTTGAAGGATACATACTGCACCTCTGTATCTTATTTCGTTTTCCCGCAAAATAGGCACAAACTTTATTTTCCTCGAAGTTTGAAGGCTTATAACTCACAAGATACGCTTAGTAGCGGCACGAAATTTAGCAAGCCACTAGGCACTGAGGTCTACTAGCAGCATGCAAAATTTCAGCTCAATCGCAATACACACAAGCGAGTTATAAGGGCCTCAAGTTTTGGCGGGACACCCATAGGATGATAGTGCCTAAATGGTGCAAAGGTGACTTCATGATATCGGCCTATAATTAGTTCCAAATGATGCACCCTTAACCCAAGTGCCATGGGGTAAAATGGGATATGTCTTCCTTCATTGAGTTTCGAGTTATGGCCCTTGAAAGGTCAATTTCCTTTAACTTTGGACCCTTATATCTCCAAAACTATTTGAGACAAACAACTTTCCAATACTGACCAGTTGGTTGGACACGCATGGGCACGTTTTGGCACCATTTTCATGCTTCTACGTGAAAGTGACCAAAATGAGATTCTCGTACCCACAACACGCCGACCACCAAAATTTCTAAGTCAATTTTCTAAGTAATTAGCGGCGTTTTCTTCATTTTTCCCATAGACCTCAATGTAAAAAAGAGTCCTTTATTTCGGCACTTTTTCGTGCCCCAGTGTAACCGAAATTTTGCACGGTGGTAGGGCACATCAATGCCTGTTGAAGGATACATACTGCACCTCTGTATCTTATTTCGTTTTCCCGCAAAATAGGCACAAACTTTATTTTCCTCGAAGTTTGAAGGCTTATAACTCACAAGATACGCTTAGTAGCGGCACGAAATTTTGCAAGCCACTAGGCACTGAGGTCTACTAGCAGCATGCAAAATTTCAGCTCAATCGCAATACACACAAGCGAGTTATAAGGGCCTCAAGTTTTGGCGGGACACCCATAGGATGATAGTGCCTAAATGGTGCAAAGGTGACTTCATGATATCGGCCTATAATTAGTTCCAAATGATGCACCCTTAACCCAAGTGCCATGGGGTAAAATGGGAGTTGTCTTCCTTCATTCAGTTTCGAGTTATGGCCCTTGAAAGGTCAATGTCCTTTAAATTTGGACCCTTATATCTCCAAAACTATTTGAGACAAACAATTTTCCAATATTGACCAGTTGGTTGGACACGCATGGGCACGTTTTGGCACCATTTTCATGCTTCTACGTGAAAGTGACCAAAATCAGATTCTCGTACCCACAACACGCCGACCACCAAAATTTCTAAGTCAATTTTCTTGGCCTCTATTGTACGCAGCGATCTGTAATTTGGCCCGAGGGCGTACTTTATTGGAACGGACTAACGGTGTAAAAATTGCTATTGTACTCGCCCTCTAGGCTGAGTAGCGGCGTTTTCTTCATTTTTCCCACAGACCTCAATGTAAAAAAGAGTCCTTTATTTCGGCACTTTCTCGTGCCCCAGTGTTACCGAAATTTTGCACGGTGGTAGGGCACATCAATGCCTGTTGAAGGATACATACTGCACCTCTGTATCTTATTTCGTTTTCCCGCAAAATAGGCACAAACTTTATTTTCCTCGAAGTTTGAAGGCTTATAACTCACAAGATACGCTTAGTAGCGGCACGAAATTTTGCAAGCCACTAGGCACTGAGGCCTACTAGCAGCATGCAAAATTTCAGCTCAATCGCAATACACACAAGCGAGTTATAAGGGCCTCAAGTTTTGGCGGGACACCCATAGGATGATAGTGCCTAAATGGTGCAAAGGTGACTTCATGATATCGGCCTATAATTAGTGCCAAATGATGCACCCTTAACCCAAGTGCCATGGGGTAAAATGGGAGTTGTCTTCCTTCATTGAGTTTCGAGTTATGGCCCTTGAAAGGTCAATTTCCTTTAACTTTGGACCCTTATATCTCCAAAACTATTTGAGACAAACAATTTTCCAATATTGACCAGTTGGTTGGACACGCATGGGCACGTTTTGGCACCATTTTCATGCTTCTACGTGAAAGTGACCAAAATGAGATTCTCGTACCCACAACACGCCGACCACCAAAATTTCTAAGTCAATTTTCTAAGTAATTAGCGGCGTTTTCTTCATTTTTCCCATAGACCTCAATGTAAAAAAGAGTCCTTTATTTCGGCACTTTTTCGTGCCCCAGTGTTACCGAAATTTTGCACGGTGGTAGGGCACATCAATGCCTGTTGAAGGATACATACTGCACCTCTGTATCTTATTTCGTTTTCCCGCAAAATAGGCACAAACTTTATTTTCCTCGAAGTTTGAAGGCTTATAACTCACAAGATACGCTTAGTAGCGGCACGAAATTTTGCAAGCCACTAGGCACTGAGGTCTACTAGCAGCATGCAAAATTTCAGCTCAATCGCAATACACACAAGCGAGTTATAAGGGCCTCAAGTTTTGGCGGGACACCCATAGGATGATAGTGCCTAAATGGTGCAAAGGTGACTTCATGATATCGGCCTATAATTAGTTCCAAATGATGCACCCTTAACCCAAGTGTCATGGGGTAAAATGGGATATGTCTTCCTTCATTGAGTTTCGAGTTATGGCCCTTGAAAGGTCAATTTCCTTTAACTTTGGACCCTTATATCTCCAAAACTATTTGAGACAAACAACTTTCCAATACTGACCAGTTGGTTGGACACGCATGGGCACGTTTTGGCACCATTTTCATGCTTCTACGTGAAAGTGACCAAAATGAGATTCTCGTACCCACAACACGCCGACCACCAAAATTTCTAAGTCAATTTTCTAAGTAATTAGCGGCGTTTTCTTCATTTTTCCCATAGACCTCAATGTAAAAAAGAGTCCTTTATTTCGGCACTTTTTCGTGCCCCAGTGTAACCGAAATTTTGCACGGTGGTAGGGCACATCAATGCCTGTTGAAGGATACATACTGCACCTCTGTATCTTATTTCGTTTTCCCGCAAAATAGGCACAAACTTTATTTTCCTCGAAGTTTGAAGGCTTATAACTCACAAGATACGCTTAGTAGCGGCACGAAATTTTGCAAGCCACTAGGCACTGAGGTCTACTAGCAGCATGCAAAATTTCAGCTCAATCGCAATACACACAAGCGAGTTATAAGGGCCTCAAGTTTTGGCGGGACACCCATAGGATGATAGTGCCTAAATGGTGCAAAGGTGACTTCATGATATCGGCCTATAATTAGTTCCAAATGATGCACCCTTAACCCAAGTGCCATGGGGTAAAATGGGAGTTGTCTTCCTTCATTCAGTTTCGAGTTATGGCCCTTGAAAGGTCAATGTCCTTTAAATTTGGACCCTTATATCTCCAAAACTATTTGAGACAAACAATTTTCCAATATTGACCAGTTGGTTGGACACGCATGGGCACGTTTTGGCACCATTTTCATGCTTCTACGTGAAAGTGACCAAAATCAGATTCTCGTACCCACAACACGCCGACCACCAAAATTTCTAAGTCAATTTTCTTGGCCTCTATTGTACGCAGCGATCTGTAATTTGGCCCGAGGGCGTACTTTATTGGAACGGACTAACGGTGTAAAAATTGCTATTGTACTCGCCCTCTAGGCTGAGTAGCGGCGTTTTCTTCATTTTTCCCATAGACCTCAATGTAAAAAAGAGTCCTTTATTTCGGCACTTTCTCGTGCCCCAGTGTTACCGAAATTTTGCACGGTGGTAGGGCACACCAATGCCTGTTGAAGGATACATACTGCACCTCTGTATCTTATTTCGTTTTCCCGCAAAATAGGCACAAACTTTATTTTCCTCGAAGTTTGAAGGCTTATAACTCACAAGATACGCTTAGTAGCGGCACGAAATTTTGCAAGCCACTAGGCACTGAGGCCTACTAGCAGCATGCAAAATTTCAGCTCAATCGCAATACACACAAGCGAGTTATAAGGGCCTCAAGTTTTGGCGGGACACCCATAGGATGATTGTGCCTAAATGGTGCAAAGGTGACTTCATGATATCGGCCTATAATTAGTGCCAAATGATGCACCCTTAACCCAAGTGCCATGGGGTAAAATGGGAGTTGTCTTCCTTCATTGACTTTCGAGTTATGGCCCTTGAAAGGTCAATTTCCTTTAACTTTGGACCCTTATATCTCCAAAACTATTTGAGACAAACAATTTTCCAATATTGACCAGTTGGTTGGACACGCATGGGCACGTTTTGGCACCATTTTCATGCTTCTACGTGAAAGTGACCAAAATGAGATTCTCGTACCCACAACACGCCGACCACCAAAATTTCTAAGTCAATTTTCTAAGTAATTAGCGGCGTTTTCTTCATTTTTCCCATAGACCTCAATGTAAAAAAGAGTCCTTTATTTCGGCACTTTTTCGTGCCCCAGTGTTACCGAAATTTTGCACGGTGGTAGGGCACATCAATGCCTGTTGAAGGATACATACTGCACCTCTGTATCTTATTTCGTTTTCCCGCAAAATAGGCACAAACTTTATTTTCCTCGAAGTTTGAAGGCTTATAACTCACAAGATACGCTTAGTAGCGGCACGAAATTTTGCAAGCCACTAGGCACTGAGGTCTACTAGCAGCATGCAAAATTTCAGCTCAATCGCAATACACACAAGCGAGTTATAAGGGCCTCAAGTTTTGGCGGGACACCCATAGGATGATAGTGCCTAAATGGTGCAAAGGTGACTTCATGATATCGGCCTATAATTAGTTCCAAATGATGCACCCTTAACCCAAGTGCCATGGGGTAAAATGGGATATGTCTTCCTTCATTGAGTTTCGAGTTATGGCCCTTGAAAGGTCAATTTCCTTTAACTTTGGACCCTTATATCTCCAAAACTATTTGAGACAAACAACTTTCCAATACTGACCAGTTGGTTGGACACGCATGGGCACGTTTTGGCACCATTTTCATGCTTCTACGTGAAAGTGACCAAAATGAGATTCTCGTACCCACAACACGCCGACCACCAAAATTTCTAAGTCAATTTTCTAAGTAATTAGCGGCGTTTTCTTCATTTTTCCCATAGACCTCAATGTAAAAAAGAGTCCTTTATTTCGGCACTTTTTCGTGCCCCAGTGTAACCGAAATTTTGCACGGTGGTAGGGCACATCAATGCCTGTTGAAGGATACATACTGCACCTCTGTATCTTATTTCGTTTTCCCGCAAAATAGGCACAAACTTTATTTTCCTCGAAGTTTGAAGGCTTATAACTCACAAGATACGCTTAGTAGCGGCACGAAATTTTGCAAGCCACTAGGCACTGAGGTCTACTAGCAGCATGCAAAATTTCAGCTCAATCGCAATACACACAAGCGAGTTATAAGGGCCTCAAATTTTGGCGGGACACCCATAGGATGATAGTGCCTAAATGGTGCAAAGGTGACTTCATGATATCGGCCTATAATTAGTTCCAAATGATGCACCCTTAACCCAAGTGCCATGGGGTAAAATGGGAGTTGTCTTCCTTCATTCAGTTTCGAGTTATGGCCCTTGAAAGGTCAATTTCCTTTAACTTTGGACCCTTATATCTCCAAAACTATTTGAGACAAACAATTTTCCAATATTGACCAGTTGGTTGGACACGCATGGGCACGTTTTGGCACCATTTTCATGCTTCTACGTGAAAGTGACCAAAATCAGATTCTCGTACCCACAACACGCCGACCACCAAAATTTCTAAGTCAATTTTCTTGGCCTCTATTGTACGCAGCGATCTGTAATTTGGCCCGAGGGCGTACTTTATTGGAACGGACTAACGGTGTAAAAATTGCTATTGTACTCGCCCTCTAGGCTGAGTAGCGGCGTTTTCTTCATTTTTCCCATAGACCTCAATGTAAAAAAGAGTCCTTTATTTCGGCACTTTCTCGTGCCCCAGTGTTACCGAAATTTTGCACGGTGGTAGGGCACACCAATGCCTGTTGAAGGATACATACTGCACCTCTGTATCTTATTTCGTTTTCCCGCAAAATAGGCACAAACTTTATTTTCCTCGAAGTTTGAAGGCTTATAACTCACAAGATACGCTTAGTAGCGGCACGAAATTTTGCAAGCCACTAGGCACTGAGGCCTACTAGCAGCATGCAAAATTTCAGCTCAATCGCAATACACACAAGCGAGTTATAAGGGCCTCAAGTTTTGGCGGGACACCCATAGGATGATAGTGCCTAAATGGTGCAAAGGTGACTTCATGATATCGGCCTATAATTAGTGCCAAATGATGCACCCTTAACCCAAGTGCCATGGGGTAAAATGGGAGTTGTCTTCCTTCATTGAGTTTCGAGTTATGGCCCTTGAAAGGTCAATTTCCTTTAACTTTGGACCCTTATATCTCCAAAACTATTTGAGACAAACAATTTTCCAATATTGACCAGTTGGTTGGACACGCATGGGCACGTTTTGGCACCATTTTCATGCTTCTACGTGAAAGTGACCAAAATGAGATTCTCGTACCCACAACACGCCGACCACCAAAATTTCTAAGTCAATTTTCTAAGTAATTAGCGGCGTTTTCTTCATTTTTCCCATAGACCTCAATGTAAAAAAGAGTCCTTTATTTCGGCACTTTTTCGTGCCCCAGTGTTACCGAAATTTTGCACGGTGGTAGGGCACATCAATGCCTGTTGAAGGATACATACTGCACCTCTGTATCTTATTTCGTTTTCCCGCAAAATAGGCACAAACTTTATTTTCCTCGAAGTTTGAAGGCTTATAACTCACAAGATACGCTTAGTAGCGGCACGAAATTTTGCAAGCCACTAGGCATTGAGGTCTACTAGCAGCATGCAAAATTTCAGCTCAATCGCAATACACACAAGCGAGTTATAAGGGCCTCAAGTTTTGGCGGGACACCCATAGGATGATAGTGCCTAAATGGTGCAAAGGTGACTTCATGATATCGGCCTATAATTAGTTCCAAATGATGCACCCTTAACCCAAGTGCCATGGGGTAAAATGGGATATGTCTTCCTTCATTGAGTTTCGAGTTATGGCCCTTGAAAGGTCAATTTCCTTTAACTTTGGACCCTTATATCTCCAAAACTATTTGAGACAAACAACTTTCCAATACTGACCAGTTGGTTGGACACGCATGGGCACGTTTTGGCACCATTTTCATGCTTCTACGTGAAAGTGACCAAAATGAGATTCTCGTACCCACAACACGCCGACCACCAAAATTTCTAAGTCAATTTTCTAAGTAATTAGCGGCGTTTTCTTCATTTTTCCCATAGACCTCAATGTAAAAAAGAGTCCTTTATTTCGGCACTTTTTCGTGCCCCAGTGTAACCGAAATTTTGCACGGTGGTAGGGCACATCAATGCCTGTTGAAGGATACATACTGCACCTCTGTATCTTATTTCGTTTTCCCGCAAAATAGGCACAAACTTTATTTTCCTCGAAGTTTGAAGGCTTATAACTCACAAGATACGCTTAGTAGCGGCACGAAATTTTGCAAGCCACTAGGCACTGAGGTCTACTAGCAGCATGCAAAATTTCAGCTCAATCGCAATACACACAAGCGAGTTATAAGGGCCTCAAATTTTGGCGGGACACCCATAGGATGATAGTGCCTAAATGGTGCAAAGGTGACTTCATGATATCGGCCTATAATTAGTTCCAAATGATGCACCCTTAACCCAAGTGCCATGGGGTAAAATGGGAGTTGTCTTCCTTCATTCAGTTTCGAGTTATGGCCCTTGAAAGGTCAATTTCCTTTAACTTTGGACCCTTATATCTCCAAAACTATTTGAGACAAACAATTTTCCAATATTGACCAGTTGGTTGGACACGCATGGGCACGTTTTGGCACCATTTTCATGCTTCTACGTGAAAGTGACCAAAATCAGATTCTCGTACCCACAACACGCCGACCACCAAAATTTCTAAGTCAATTTTCTTGGCCTCTATTGTACGCAGCGATCTGTAATTTGGCCCGAGGGCGTACTTTATTGGAACGGACTAACGGTGTAAAAATTGCTATTGTACTCGCCCTCTAGGCTGAGTAGCGGCGTTTTCTTCATTTTTCCCATAGACCTCAATGTAAAAAAGAGTCCTTTATTTCGGCACTTTCTCGTGCCCCAGTGTTACCGAAATTTTGCACGGTGGTAGGGCACATCAATGCCTGTTGAAGGATACATACTGCACCTCTGTATCTTATTTCGTTTTCCCGCAAAATAGGCACAAACTTTATTTTCCTCGAAGTTTGAAGGCTTATAACTCACAAGATACGCTTAGTAGCGGCACGAAATTTTGCAAGCCACTAGGCACTGAGGTCTACTAGCAGCATGCAAAATTTCAGCTCAATCGCAATACACACAAGCGAGTTATAAGGGCCTCAAGTTTTGGCGGGACACCCATAGGATGATAGTGCCTAAATGGTGCAAAGGTGACTTCATGATATCGGCCTATAATTAGTGCCAAATGATGCACCCTTAACCCAAGTGCCATGGGGTAAAATGGGAGTTGTCTTCCTTCATTGAGTTTCGAGTTATGGCCCTTGAAAGGTCAATTTCCTTTAACTTTGGACCCTTATATCTCCAAAACTATTTGAGACAAACAATTTTCCAATATTGACCAGTTGGTTGGACACGCATGGGCACGTTTTGGCACCATTTTCATGCTTCTACGTGAAAGTGACCAAAATGAGATTCTCGTACCCACAACACGCCGACCACCAAAATTTCTAAGTCAATTTTCTTGGCCTCTATTGTACGCAGCGATCTGTAATTTGGCTCGAGGGCGTACTTTATTGGAACGGACAAACGGTGTAAAAATTGCTATTGTACTCGCCCTCTAGGCTGAGAAGCGGCGTTTTCTTCATTTTCCCCATAGACCTCAATGTAAAAAAGAGTCCTTTATTTCGGCACTTTCTCGTGCCCCAGTGTTACCGAAATTTTGCACGGTGGTAGGGCACATCAATGCCTGTTGAAGGATACATACTGCACCTCTGTATCTTATTTCGTTTTCCCGCAAAATAGGCACAAACTTTATTTTCCTCGAAGTTTGAAGGCTTATAACTCACAAGATACGCTCAGTAGCGGCACGAAATTTTGCAAGCCACTAGGCACTGAGGTCTACTAGCAGCATGCAAAATTTCAGCTCAATCGCAATACACACAAGCGAGTTATAAGGGCCTCAAGTTTTGGCGGGACACCCATAGGATGATAGTGCCTAAATGGTGCAAAGGTGACTTCATGATATCGGCCTATAATTAGTGCCAAATGATGCACCCTTAACCCAAGTGCCATGGGGTAAAATGGGAGTTGTCTTCCTTCATTGAGTTTCGAGTTATGGCCCTTGAAAGGTCAATTTCCTTTAACTTTGGACCCTTATATCTCCAAAACTATTTGAGACAAACAATTTTCCAATATTGACCAGTTGGTTGGACACGCATGGGCACGTTTTGGCACCATTTTCATGCTTCTACGTGAAAGTGACCAAAATGAGATTCTCGTACCCACAACACGCCGACCACCAAAATTTCTAAGTCAATTTTCTAAGTAATTAGCGGCGTTTTCTTCATTTTTCCCATAGACCTCAATGTAAAAAAAGAGTCCTTTATTTCGGCACTTTTTCGTGCCCCAGTGTAACCGAAATTTTGCACGGTGGTAGGGCACATCAATGCCTGTTGAAGGATACATACTGCACCTCTGTATCTTATTTCGTTTTCCCGCAAAATAGGCACAAACTTTATTTTCCTCGAAGTTTGAAGGCTTATAACTCACAAGATACGCTTAGTAGCGGCACGAAATTTTGCAAGCCACTAGGCACTGAGGTCTACTAGCAGCATGCAAAATTTCAGCTCAATCGCAATACACACAAGCGAGTTATAAGGGCCTCAAGTTTTGGCGGGACACCCATAGGATGATAGTGCCTAAATGGTGCAAAGGTGACTTCATGATATCGGCCTATAATTAGTTCCAAATGATGCACCCTTAACCCAAGTGCCATGGGGTAAAATGGGAGTTGTCTTCCTTCATTCAGTTTCGAGTTATGGCCCTTGAAAGGTCAATTTCCTTTAAGTTTGGACCCTTATATCTCCAAAACTATTTGAGACAAACAATTTTCCAATATTGACCAGTTGGTTGGACACGCATGGGCACGTTTTGGCACCATTTTCATGCTTCTACGTGAAAGTGACCAAAATGAGATTCTCGTACCCACAACACGCCGACCACCAAAATTTCTAAGTCAATTTTCTTGGCCTCTATTGTACGCAGCGATCTGTAATTTGGCCCGAGGGCGTACTTTATTGGAACGGACTAACGGTGTAAAAATTGCTATTGTACTCGCCCTCTAGGCTGAGTAGCGGCGTTTTCTTCATTTTTCCCATAGACCTCAATGTAAAAAAGAGTCCTTTATTTCGGCACTTTCTCGTGCCCCAGTGTTACCGAAATTTTGCACGGTGGTAGGGCACATCAATGCCTGTTGAAGGATACATACTGCACCTCTGTATCTTATTTCGTTTTCCCGCAAAATAGGCACAAACTTTATTTTCCTCGAAGTTTGAAGGCTTATAACTCACAAGATACGCTTAGTAGCGGCACGAAATTTTGCAAGCCACTAGGCACTGAGGTCTACTAGCAGCATGCAAAATTTCAGCTCAATCGCAATACACACAAGCGAGTTATAAGGGCCTCAAGTTTTGGCGGGACACCCATAGGATGATAGTGCCTAAATGGTGCAAAGGTGACTTCATGATATCGGCCTATAATTAGTGCCAAATGATGCACCCTTAACCCAAGTGCCATGGGGTAAAATGGGAGTTGTCTTCCTTCATTGAGTTTCGAGTTATGGCCCTTGAAAGGTCAATTTCCTTTAACTTTGGACCCTTATATCTCCAAAACTATTTGAGACAAACAATTTTCCAATATTGACCAGTTGGTTGGACACGCATGGGCACGTTTTGGCACCATTTTCATGCTTCTACGCGAAAGTGACCAAAATGAGATTCTCGTACCCACAACACGCCGACCACCAAAATTTCTAAGTCAATTTTCTAAGTAATTAGCGGCGTTTTCTTCATTTTTCCCATAGACCTCAATGTAAAAAAGAGTCCTTTATTTCGGCACTTTTTCGTGCCCCAGTGTAACCGAAATTTTGCACGGTGGTAGGGCACATCAATGCCTGTTGAAGGATACATACTGCACCTCTGTATCTTATTTCGTTTTCCCGCAAAATAGGCACAAACTTTATTTTCCTCGAAGTTTGAAGGCTTATAACTCACAAGATACGCTTAGTAGCGGCACGAAATTTTGCAAGCCACTAGGCACTGAGGTCTACTAGCAGCATGCAAAATTTCAGCTCAATCGCAATACACACAAGCGAGTTATAAGGGCCTCAAGTTTTGGCGGGACACCCATAGGATGATAGTGCCTAAATGGTGCAAAGGTGACTTCATGATATCGGCCTATAATTAGTTCCAAATGATGCACCCTTAACCCAAGTGCCATGGGGTAAAATGGGAGTTGTCTTCCTTCATTCAGTTTCGAGTTATGGCCCTTGAAAGGTCAATTTCCTTTAAGTTTGGACCCTTATATCTCCAAAACTATTTGAGACAAACAATTTTCCAATATTGACCAGTTGGTTGGACACGCATGGGCACGTTTTGGCACCATTTTCATGCTTCTACGTGAAAGTGACCAAAATGAGATTCTCGTACCCACAACACGCCGACCACCAAAATTTCTAAGTCAATTTTCTTGGCCTCTATTGTACGCAGCGATCTGTAATTTGGCCCGAGGGCGTACTTTATTGGAACGGACTAACGGTGTAAAAATTGCTATTGTACTCGCCCTCTAGGCTGAGTAGCGGCGTTTTCTTCATTTTTCCCATAGACCTCAATGTAAAAAAGAGTCCTTTATTTCGGCACTTTCTCGTGCCCCAGTGTTACCGAAATTTTGCACGGTGGTAGGGCACATCAATGCCTGTTGAAGGATACATACTGCACCTCTGTATCTTATTTCGTTTTCCCGCAAAATAGGCACAAACTTTATTTTCCTCGAAGTTTGAAGGCTTATAACTCACAAGATACGCTTAGTAGCGGCACGAAATTTTGCAAGCCACTAGGCACTGAGGTCTACTAGCAGCATGCAAAATTTCAGCTCAATCGCAATACACACAAGCGAGTTATAAGGGCCTCAAGTTTTGGCGGGACACCCATAGGATGATAGTGCCTAAATGGTGCAAAGGTGACTTCATGATATCGGCCTATAATTAGTGCCAAATGATGCACCCTTAACCCAAGTGCCATGGGGTAAAATGGGAGTTGTCTTCCTTCATTGAGTTTCGAGTTATGGCCCTTGAAAGGTCAATTTCCTTTAACTTTGGACCCTTATATCTCCAAAACTATTTGAGACAAACAATTTTCCAATATTGACCAGTTGGTTGGACACGCATGGGCACGTTTTGGCACCATTTTCATGCTTCTACGTGAAAGTGACCAAAATGAGATTCTCGTACCCACAACACGCCGACCACCAAAATTTCTAAGTCAATTTTCTAAGTAATTAGCGGCGTTTTCTTCATTTTTCCCATAGACCTCAATGTAAAAAAGAGTCCTTTATTTCGGCACTTTTTCGTGCCCCAGTGTAACCGA
Organism: Lucinisca nassula; assembly: GCA_963580285.1. Classification (NCBI taxonomy): domain Eukaryota; kingdom Metazoa; phylum Mollusca; class Bivalvia; order Lucinida; family Lucinidae; genus Lucinisca; species Lucinisca nassula. Next base: position 106,372,719 of record OY757023.1, on the reverse strand, counting down.
AATTTTGCACGGTGGTAGGGCACATCAATGCCTGTTGAAGGATACATACTGCACCTCTGTATCTTATTTCGTTTTCCCGCAAAATAGGCACAAACTTTATTTTCCTCGAAGTTTGAAGGCTTATAACTCACAAGATACGCTTAGTAGCGGCACGAAATTTTGCAAGCCACTAGGCACTGAGGTCTACTAGCAGCATGCAAAATTTCAGCTCAATCGCAATACACACAAGCGAGTTATAAGGGCCTCAAGTTTTGGCGGGACACCCATAGGATGATAGTGCCTAAATGGTGCAAAGGTGACTTCATGATATCGGCCTATAATTAGTTCCAAATGATGCACCCTTAACCCAAGTGCCATGGGGTAAAATGGGAGTTGTCTTCCTTCATTCAGTTTCGAGTTATGGCCCTTGAAAGGTCAATTTCCTTTAAGTTTGGACCCTTATATCTCCAAAACTATTTGAGACAAACAATTTTCCAATATTGACCAGTTGGTTGGACACGCATGGGCACGTTTTGGCACCATTTTCATGCTTCTACGTGAAAGTGACCAAAATCAGATTCTCGTACCCACAACACGCCGACCACCAAAATTTCTAAGTCAATTTTCTTGGCCTCTATTGTACGCAGCGATCTGTAATTTGGCCCGAGGGCGTACTTTATTGGAACGGACTAACGGTGTAAAAATTGCTATTGTACTCGCCCTCTAGGCTGAGTAGCGGCGTTTTCTTCATTTTTCCCATAGACCTCAATGTAAAAAAGAGTCCTTTATTTCGGCACTTTCTCGTGCCCCAGTGTTACCGAAATTTTGCACGGTGGTAGGGCACATCAATGCCTGTTGAAGGATACATACTGCACCTCTGTATCTTATTTCGTTTTCCCGCAAAATAGGCACAAACTTTATTTTCCTCGAAGTTTGAAGGCTTATAACTCACAAGATACGCTTAGTAGCGGCACGAAATTTTGCAAGCCACTAGGCACTGAGGTCTACTAGCAGCATGCAAAATTTCAGCTCAATCGCAATACACACAAGCGAGTTATAAGGGCCTCAAGTTTTGGCGTGACACCCATAGGATGATAGTGCCTAAATGGTGCAAAGGTGACTTCATGATATCGGCCTATAATTAGTGCCAAATGATGCACCCTTAACCCAAGTGCCATGGGGTAAAATGGGAGTTGTCTTCCTTCATTGAGTTTCGAGTTATGGCCCTTGAAAGGTCAATTTCCTTTAACTTTGGACCCTTATATCTCCAAAACTATTTGAGACAAACAATTTTCCAATATTGACCAGTTGGTTGGACACGCATGGGCACGTTTTGGCACCATTTTCATGCTTCTACGTGAAAGTGACCAAAATGAGATTCTCGTACCCACAACACGCCGACCACCAAAATTTCTAAGTCAATTTTCTTGGCCTCTATTGTACGCAGCGATCTGTAATTTGGCCCGAGGGCGTACTTTATTGGAACGGACAAACGGTGTAAAAATTGCTATTGTACTCGCCCTCTAGGCTGAGTAGCGGCGTTTTCTTCATTTTTCCCATAGACCTCAATGTAAAAAAGAGTCCTTTATTTCGGCACTTTCTCGTGCCCCAGTGTTACCGAAATTTTGCACGGTGGTAGGGCACATCAATGCCTGTTGAAGGATACATACTGCACCTCTGTATCTTATTTCGTTTTCCCGCAAAATAGGCACAAACTTTATTTTCCTCGAAGTTTGAAGGCTTATAACTCACAAGATACGCTCAGTAGCGGCACGAAATTTTGCAAGCCACTAGGCACTGAGGTCTACTAGCAGCATACAAAATTTCAGCTCAATCGCAATACACACAAGCGAGTTATAAGGGCCTCAAGTTTTGGCGGGACACCCATAGGATGATAGTGCCTAAATGGTGCAAAGGTGACTTCATGATATCGGCCTATAATTAGTGCCAAATGATGCACCCTTAACCCAAGTGCCATGGGGTAAAATGGGAGTTGTCTTCCTTCATTGAGTTTCGAGTTATGGCCCTTGAAAGGTCAATTTCCTTTAACTTTGGACCCTTATATCTCCAAAACTATTTGAGACAAACAATTTTCCAATATTGACCAGTTGGTTGGACACGCATGGGCACGTTTTGGCACCATTTTCATGCTTCTACGTGAAAGTGACCAAAATGAGATTCTCGTACCCACAACACGCCGACCACCAAAATTTCTAAGTCAATTTTCTAATTTATTAGCGGCGTTTTCTTCATTTTTCCCATAGACCTCAATGTAAAAAAGAGTCCTTTATTTCGGCACTTTTTCGTGCCCCAGTGTTACCGAAATTTTGCACGGTGGTAGGGCACATCAATGCCTGTTGAAGGATACATACTGCACCTCTGTATCTTATTTCGTTTTCCCGCAAAATAGGCACAAACTTTATTTTCCTCGAAGTTTGAAGGCTTATAACTCACAAGATACGCTTAGTAGCGGCACGAAATTTTGCAAGCCACTAGGCACTGAGGTCTACTAGCAGCATGCAAAATTTCAGCTCAATCGCAATACACACAAGCGAGTTATAAGGGCCTCAAGTTTTGGCGGGACACCCATAGGATGATAGTGCCTAAATGGTGCAAAGGTGACTTCATGATATCGGCCTATAATTAGTTCCAAATGATGCACCCTTAACCCAAGTGCCATGGGGTAAAATGGGAGATGTCTTCCTTCATTGAGTTTCGAGTTATGGCCCTTGAAAGGTCAATTTCCTTTAACTTTGGACCCTTATATCTCCAAAACTATTTGAGACAAACAACTTTCCAATACTGACCAGTTGGTTGGACACGCATGGGCACGTTTTGGCACCATTTTCATGCTTCTACGTGAAAGTGACCAAAATGAGATTCTCGTACCCACAACACGCCGACCACCAAAATTTCTAAGTCAATTTTCTAAGTAATTAGCGGCGTTTTCTTCATTTTTCCCATAGACCTCAATGTAAAAAAGAGTCCTTTATTTCGGCACTTTTTCGTGCCCCAGTGTAACCGAAATTTTGCACGGTGGTAGGGCACATCAATGCCTGTTGAAGGATACATACTGCACCTCTGTATCTTATTTCGTTTTCCCGCAAAATAGGCACAAACTTTATTTTCCTCGAAGTTTGAAGGCTTATAACTCACAAGATACGCTTAGTAGCGGCACGAAATTTTGCAAGCCACTAGGCACTGAGGTCTACTAGCAGCATGCAAAATTTCAGCTCAATCGCAATACACACAAGCGAGTTATAAGGGCCTCAAATTTTGGCGGGACACCCATAGGATGATAGTGCCTAAATGGTGCAAAGGTGACTTCATGATATCGGCCTATAATTAGTTCCAAATGATGCACCCTTAACCCAAGTGCCATGGGGTAAAATGGGAGTTGTCTTCCTTCATTCAGCTTCGAGTTATGGCCCTTGAAAGGTCAATTTCCTTTAACTTTGGACCCTTATATCTCCAAAACTATTTGAGACAAACAATTTTCCAATATTGACCAGTTGGTTGGACACGCATGGGCACGTTTTGGCACCATTTTCATGCTTCTACGTGAAAGTGACCAAAATCAGATTCTCGTACCCACAACACGCCGACCACCAAAATTTCTAAGTCAATTTTCTTGGCCTCTATTGTACGCAGCGATCTGTAATTTGGCCCGAGGGCGTACTTTATTGGAACGGACTAACGGTGTAAAAATTGCTATTGTACTCGCCCTCTAGGCTGAGTAGCGGCGTTTTCTTCATTTTTCCCATAGACCTCAATGTAAAAAAGAGTCCTTTATTTCGGCACTTTCTCGTGCCCCAGTGTTACCGAAATTTTGCACGGTGGTAGGGCACATCAATGCCTGTTGAAGGATACATACTGCACCTCTGTATCTTATTTCGTTTTCCCGCAAAATAGGCACAAACTTTATTTTCCTCGAAGTTTGAAGGCTTATAACTCACAAGATACGCTTAGTAGCGGCACGAAATGTTGCAAGCCACTAGGCACTGAGGTCTACTAGCAGCATGCAAAATTTCAGCTCAATCGCAATACACACAAGCGAGTTATAAGGGCCTCAAGTTTTGGCGGGACACCCATAGGATGATAGTGCCTAAATGGTGCAAAGGTGACTTCATGATATCGGCCTATAATTAGTGCCAAATGATGCACCCTTAACCCAAGTGCCATGGGGTAAAATGGGAGTTGTCTTCCTTCATTGAGTTTCGAGTTATGGCCCTTGAAAGGTCAATTTCCTTTAACTTTGGACCCTTATATCTCCAAAACTATTTGAGACAAACAATTTTCCAATATTGACCAGTTGGTTGGACACGCATGGGCACGTTTTGGCACCATTTTCATGCTTCTACGTGAAAGTGACCAAAATGAGATTCTCGTACCCACAACACGCCGACCACCAAAATTTCTAAGTCAATTTTCTTGGCCTCTATTGTACGCAGCGATCTGTAATTTGGCCCGAGGGCGTACTTTATTGGAACGGACAAACGGTGTAAAAATTGCTATTGTACTCGCCCTCTAGGCTGAGTAGCGGCGTTTTCTTCATTTTTCCCATAGACCTCAATGTAAAAAAGAGTCCTTTATTTCGGCACTTTCTCGTGCCCCAGTGTTACCGAAATTTTGCACGGTGGTAGGGCACATCAATGCCTGTTGAAGGATACATACTGCACCTCTGTATCTTATTTCGTTTTCCCGCAAAATAGGCACAAACTTTATTTTCCTCGAAGTTTGAAGGCTTATAACTCACAAGATACGCTCAGTAGCGGCACGAAATTTTGCAAGCCACTAGGCACTGAGGTCTACTAGCAGCATGCAAAATTTCAGCTCAATCGCAATACACACAAGCGAGTTATAAGGGCCTCAAGTTTTGGCGGGACACCCATAGGATGATAGTGCCTAAATGGTGCAAAGGTGACTTCATGATATCGGCCTATAATTAGTGCCAAATGATGCACCCTTAACCCAAGTGCCATGGGGTAAAATGGGAGTTGTCTTCCTTCATTGAGTTTCGAGTTATGGCCCTTGAAAGGTCAATTTCCTTTAACTTTGGACCCTTATATCTCCAAAACTATTTGAGACAAACAATTTTCCAATATTGACCAGTTGGTTGGACACGCATGGGCACGTTTTGGCACCATTTTCATGCTTCTACGTGAAAGTGACCAAAATGAGATTCTCGTACCCACAACACGCCGACCACCAAAATTTCTAAGTCAATTTTCTAAGTAATTAGCGGCGTTTTCTTCATTTTTCCCATAGACCTCAATGTAAAAAAGAGTCCTTTATTTCGGCACTTTTTCGTGCCCCAGTGTTACCGAAATTTTGCACGGTGGTAGGGCACATCAATGCCTGTTGAAGGATACATACTGCACCTCTGTATCTTATTTCGTTTTCCCGCAAAATAGGCACAAACTTTATTTTCCTCGAAGTTTGAAGGCTTATAACTCACAAGATACGCTTAGTAGCGGCACGAAATTTTGCAAGCCACTAGGCACTGAGGTCTACTAGCAGCATGCAAAATTTCAGCTCAATCGCAATACACACAAGCGAGTTATAAGGGCCTCAAATTTTGGCGGGACACCCATAGGATGATAGTGCCTAAATGGTGCAAAGGTGACTTCATGATATCGGCCTATAATTAGTTCCAAATGATGCACCCTTAACCCAAGTGCCATGGGGTAAAATGGGAGTTGTCTTCCTTCATTGAGTTTCGAGTTATGGCCCTTGAAAGGTCAATTTCCTTTAACTTTGGACCCTTATATCTCCAAAACTATTTGAGACAAACAATTTTCCAATATTGACCAGTTGGTTGGACACGCATGGGCACGTTTTGGCACCATTTTCATGCTTCTACGTGAAAGTGACCAAAATCAGATTCTCGTACCCACAACACGCCGACCACCAAAATTTCTAAGTCAATTTTCTTGGCCTCTATTGTACGCAGCGATCTGTAATTTGGCCCGAGGGCGTACTTTATTGGAACGGACTAACGGTGTAAAAATTGCTATTGTACTCGCCCTCTAGGCTGAGTAGCGGCGTTTTCTTCATTTTTCCCATAGACCTCAATGTAAAAAAGAGTCCTTTATTTCGGCACTTTCTCGTGCCCCAGTGTTACCGAAATTTTGCACGGTGGTAGGGCACATCAATGCCTGTTGAAGGATACATACTGCACCTCTGTATCTTATTTCGTTTTCCCGCAAAATAGGCACAAACTTTATTTTCCTCGAAGTTTGAAGGCTTATAACTCACAAGATACGCTTAGTAGCGGCACGAAATTTTGCAAGCCACTAGGCACTGAGGTCTACTGGCAGCATGCAAAATTTCAGCTCAATCGCAATACACACAAGCGAGTTATAAGGGCCTCAAGTTTTGGCGGGACACCCATAGGATGATAGTGCCTAAATGGTGCAAAGGTGACTTCATGATATCGGCCTATAATTAGTGCCAAATGATGCACCCTTAACCCAAGTGCCATGGGGTAAAATGGGAGTTGTCTTCCTTCATTGAGTTTCGAGTTATGGCCCTTGAAAGGTCAATTTCCTTTAACTTTGGACCCTTATATCTCCAAAACTATTTGAGACAAACAATTTTCCAATATTGACCAGTTGGTTGGACACGCATGGGCACGTTTTGGCACCATTTTCATGCTTCTACGTGAAAGTGACCAAAATGAGATTCTCGTACCCACAACACGCCGACCACCAAAATTTCTAAGTCAATTTTCTTGGCCTCTATTGTACGCAGCGATCTGTAGTTTTGCCCGAGGGCGTACTTTATTGGAACGGACAAACGGTGTAAAAATTGCTATTGTACTCGCCCTCTAGGCTGAGTAGCGGCGTTTTCTTCATTTTTCCCATAGACCTCAATGTAAAAAAGAGTCCTTTATTTCGGCACTTTCTCGTGCCCCAGTGTTACCGAAATTTTGCACGGTGGTAGGGCACATCAATGCCTGTTGAAGGATACATACTGCACCTCTGTATCTTATTTCGTTTTCCCGCAAAATAGGCACAAACTTTATTTTCCTCGAAGTTTGAAGGCTTATAACTCACAAGATACGCTCAGTAGCGGCACGAAATTTTGCAAGCCACTAGGCACTGAGGTCTACTAGCAGCATGCAAAATTTCAGCTCAATCGCAATACACACAAGCGAGTTATAAGGGCCTCAAGTTTTGGCGGGACACCCATAGGATGATAGTGCCTAAATGGTGCAAAGGTGACTTCATGATATCGGCCTATAATTAGTGCCAAATGATGCACCCTTAACCCAAGTGCCATGGGGTAAAATGGGAGTTGTCTTCCTTCATTGAGTTTCGAGTTATGGCCCTTGAAAGGTCAATTTCCTTTAACTTTGGACCCTTATATCTCCAAAACTATTTGAGACAAACAATTTTCCAATATTGACCAGTTGGTTGGACACGCATGGGCACGTTTTGGCACCATTTTCATGCTTCTACGTGAAAGTGACCAAAATGAGATTCTCGTACCCACAACACGCCGACCACCAAAATTTCTAAGTCAATTTTCTAAGTAATTAGCGGCGTTTTCTTCATTTTTCCCATAGACCTCAATGTAAAAAAGAGTCCTTTATTTCGGCACTTTTTCGTGCCCCAGTGTTACCGAAATTTTGCACGGTGGTAGGGCACATCAATGCCTGTTGAAGGATACATACTGCACCTCTGTATCTTATTTCGTTTTCCCGCAAAATAGGCACAAACTTTATTTTCCTCGAAGTTTGAAGGCTTATAACTCACAAGATACGCTGAGTAGCGGCAAGAAATTTTGCAAGCCACTAGGCACTGAGGTCTACTAGCAGCATGCAAAATTTCAGCTCAATCGCAATACACACAAGCGAGTTATAAGGGCCTCAAGTTTTGGCGGGACACCCATAGGATGATAGTGCCTAAATGGTGCAAAGGTGACTTCATGATATCGGCCTATAATTAGTTCCAAATGATGCACCCTTAACCCAAGTGCCATGGGGTAAAATGGGAGATGTCTTCCTTCATTGAGTTTCGAGTTATGGCCCTTGAAAGGTCAATTTCCTTTAACTTTGGACCCTTATATCTCCAAAACTATTTGAGACAAACAACTTTCCAATACTGACCAGTTGGTTGGACACGCATGGGCACGTTTTGGCACCATTTTCATGCTTCTACGTGAAAGTGACCAAAATGAGATTCTCGTACCCACAACACGCCGACCACCAAAATTTCTAAGTCAATTTTCTTGGCCTCTATTGTACGCAGCGATCTGTAATTTTGCCCGAGGGCGTACTTTATTGGAACGGACAAACGGTGTAAAAATTGCTATTGTACTCGCCCTCTAGGCTGAGTAGCGGCGTTTTCTTCATTTTTCCCATAGACCTCAATGTAAAAAAGAGTCCTTTATTTCGGCACTTTCTCGTGCCCCAGTGTTACCGAAATTTTGCACGGTGGTAGGGCACATCAATGCCTGTTGAAGGATACATACTGCACCTCTGTATCTTATTTCGTTTTCCCGCAAAATAGGCACAAACTTTATTTTCCTCGAAGTTTGAAGGCTTATAACTCACAAGATACGCTCAGTAGCGGCACGAAATTTTGCAAGCCACTAGGCACTGAGGTCTACTAGCAGCATGCAAAATTTCAGCTCAATCGCAATACACACAAGCGAGTTATAAGGGCCTCAAGTTTTGGCGGGACACCCATAGGATGATAGTGCCTAAATGGTGCAAAGGTGACTTCATGATATCGGCCTATAATTAGTGCCAAATGATGCACCCTTAACCCAAGTGCCATGGGGTAAAATGGGAGTTGTCTTCCTTCATTGAGTTTCGAGTTATGGCCCTTGAAAGGTCAATTTCCTTTAACTTTGGACCCTTATATCTCCAAAACTATTTGAGACAAACAATTTTCCAATATTGACCAGTTGGTTGGACACGCATGGGCACGTTTTGGCACCATTTTCATGCTTCTACGTGAAAGTGACCAAAATGAGATTCTCGTACCCACAACACGCCGACCACCAAAATTTCTAAGTCAATTTTCTAAGTAATTAGCGGCGTTTTCTTCATTTTTCCCATAGACCTCAATGTAAAAAAGAGTCCTTTATTTCGGCACTTTTTCGTGCCCCAGTGTTACCGAAATTTTGCACGGTGGTAGGGCACATCAATGCCTGTTGAAGGATACATACTGCACCTCTGTATCTTATTTCGTTTTCCCGCAAAATAGGCACAAACTTTATTTTCCTCGAAGTTTGAAGGCTTATAACTCACAAGATACGCTGAGTAGCGGCAAGAAATTTTGCAAGCCACTAGGCACTGAGGTCTACTAGCAGCATGCAAAATTTCAGCTCAATCGCAATACACACAAGCGAGTTATAAGGGCCTCAAGTTTTGGCGGGACACCCATAGGATGATAGTGCCTAAATGGTGCAAAGGTGACTTCATGATATCGGCCTATAATTAGTTCCAAATGATGCACCCTTAACCCAAGTGCCATGGGGTAAAATGGGAGATGTCTTCCTTCATTGAGTTTCGAGTTATGGCCCTTGAAAGGTCAATTTCCTTTAACTTTGGACCCTTATATCTCCAAAACTATTTGAGACAAACAACTTTCCAATACTGACCAGTTGGTTGGACACGCATGGGCACGTTTTGGCACCATTTTCATGCTTCTACGTGAAAGTGACCAAAATGAGATTCTCGTACCCACAACACGCCGACCACCAAAATTTCTAAGTCAATTTTCTTGGCCTCTATTGTACGCAGCGATCTGTAATTTGGCCCGAGGGCGTACTTTATTGGAACGGACTAACGTTGTAAAAATTGCTATTGTACTCGCCCTCTAGGCTGAGTAGCGGCGTTTTCTTCATTTTTCCCATTGACCTCAATGTAAAAAAGAGTGCTTTATTTCGGCACTTTCTCGTGCCCCAGTGTTACCGAAATTTTGCACGGTGGTAGGGCACATCAATGCCTGTTGAAGGATACATACTGCATCTCTGTATCTTATTTCGTTTTCCCGCAAAATAGGCACAAACTTTATTTTCCTCGAAGTTTGAAGGCTTATAACTCACAAGATACGCTTAGTAGCGGCACGAAATTTTGCAAGCCACTAGGCACTGAGGTCTACTAGCAGCATGCAAAATTTCAGCTCAATCGCAATACACACAAGCGAGTTTTAAGGGCCTCAAGTTTTGGCGGGACACCCATAGGATGATAGTGCCTAAATGGTGCAAAGGTGACTTCATGATATCGGCCTATAATTAGTGCCAAATGATGCACCCTTAACCCAAGTGCCATGGGGTAAAATGGGAGTTGTCTTCCTTCATTGAGTTTCGAGTTATGGCCCTTGAAAGGTCAATTTCCTTTAACTTTGGACCCTTATATCTCCAAAACTATTTGAGACAAACAATTTTCCAATATTGACCAGTTGGTTGGACACGCATGGGCACGTTTTGGCACCATTTTCATGCTTCTACGTGAAAGTGACCAAAATGAGATTCTCGTACCCACAACACGCCGACCACCAAAATTTCTAAGTCAATTTTCTTGGCCTCTATTGTACGCAGCGATCTGTAATTTGGCCCGAGGGCGTACTTTATTGGAACGGACTAACGGTGTAAAAATTGCTATTGTACTCGCCCTCTAGGCTGAGTAGCGGCGTTTTCTTCATTTTTCCCATAGACCTCAATGTAAAAAAGAGTCCTTTATTTCGGCACTTTCTCGTGCCCCAGTGTTACCGAAATTTTGCACGGTGGTAGGGCACATCAATGCCTGTTGAAGGATACATACTGCACCTCTGTATCTTATTTCGTTTTCCCGCAAAATAGGCACAAACTTTATTTTCCTCGAAGTTTGAAGGCTTATAACTCACAAGATACGCTTAGTAGCGGCAAGAAATTTTGCAAGCCACTAGGCACTGAGGTCTACTAGCAGCATGCAAAATTTCAGCTCAATCGCAATACACACAAGCGAGTTATAAGGGCCTCAAGTTTTGGCGGGACACCCATAGGATGATAGTGCCTAAATGGTGCAAAGGTGACTTCATGATATCGGCCTATAATTAGTGCCAAATGATGCACCCTTAACCCAAGTGCCATGGGGTAAAATGGGAAATGTCTTCCTTCATTGAGTTTCGAGTTATGGCCCTTGAAAGGTCAATTTCCTTTAACTTTGGACCCTTATTTCTCCAAAACTATTTGAGACAAACAATTTTCCAATATTGACCAGTTGGTTGGACACGCATGGGCACGTTTTGGCACCATTTTCATGCTTCTACGTGAAAGTGACCAAAATGAGATTCTCGTACCCACAACACGCCGACCACCAAAATTTCTAAGTCAATTTTCTCGGCCTCTATTGTACGCAGCGATCTGTAATTTGGCCCGAGGGCGTACTTTATTCGAACGGACTAACGGTGTAAAAATTGCTATTGTACTCGCCCTCTAGGCTGAGTAGCGGCGTTTTCTTCATTTTTCCCATAGACCTCAATGTAAAAAAGAGTCCTTTATTTCGGCACTTTCTCGTGCCCCAGTGTTACCGAAATTTTGCACGGTGGTAGGGTATATCAATGCCTGTTGAAGGATACATACTGCACCTCTGTATCTTATTTCGTTTTCCCGCAAAATAGGCACAAACTTTGTTTTCCTCGAAGTTTGAAGGCTTATAACTCACAAGATACGCTTAGTAGCGGCACGAAATTTTGCAAGCCACTAGGCACTGAGGTCTACTAGCAGCATGCAAAATTTCAGCTCAATCGCAATACACACAAGCGAGTTATAAGGGCCTCAAGTTTTGGCGGGACACCCATAGGATGATAGTGCCTAAATGGTGCAAAGGTGACTTCATGATATCGGCCTATAATTAGTGCCAAATGATGCACCCTTAACCCAAGTGCCATGGGGTAAAATGGGAGTTGTCTTCCTTCGTTGAGTTTCGAGTTATGGCCCTTGAAAGGTCAATTTCCTTTAACTTTGGACCCTTATATCTCCAAAACTATTTGAGACAAACAATTTTCCAATATTGACCAGTTGGTTGGACACGCATGGGCACGTTTTGGCACCATTTTCATGCTTCTACGTGAAAGTGACCAAAATGAGATTTTCGTACCCACAACACGCCGACCACCAAAATTTCTAAGTCAATTTTCTTGGCCTCTATTGTACGCAGCGATCTGTAATTTGGCCCGAGGGCGTACTTTATTGGAACGGACTAACGGTGTAAAAATTGCTATTGTACTCGCCCTCTAGGCTGAGTAGCGGCGTTTTCTTCATTTTTCCCATAGACCTCAATGTAAAAAAGAGTCCTTTATTTCGGCACTTTCTCGTGCCCCAGTGTTACCGAAATTTTGCACGGTGGTAGGGCACATCAATGCCTGTTGAAGGATACATACTGCACCTCTGTATCTTATTTCGTTTTCCCGCAAAATAGGCACAAACTTTATTTTCCTCGAAGTTTGAAGGCTTATAACTCACAAGATACGCTCAGTAGCGGCACGAAATTTTGCAAGCCACTAGGCACTGAGGTCTACTAGCAGCATGCAAAATTTCAGCTCAATCGCAATACACACAAGCGAGTTATAAGGGCCTCAAGTTTTGGCGGGACACCCATAGGATGATAGTGCCTAAATGGTGCAAAGGTGACTTCATGATATCGGCCTATAATTAGTGCCAAATGATGCACCCTTAACCCAAGTGCCATGGGGTAAAATGGGAGTTGTCTTCCTTCATTGAGTTTCGAGTTATGGCCCTTGAAAGGTCAATTTCCTTTAACTTTGGACCCTTATATCTCCAAAACTATTTGAGACAAACAATTTTCCAATATTGACCAGTTGGTTGGACACGCATGGGCACGTTTTGGCACCATTTTCATGCTTCTACGTGAAAGTGACCAAAATGAGATTCTCGTACCCACAACACGCCGACCACCAAAATTTCTAAGTCAATTTTCTTGGCCTCTATTGTACGCAGCGTTCTGTAATTTGGCCCGAGGGCGTACTTTATTGGAACGGACAAACGGTGTAAAAATTGCTATTGTACTCGCCCTCTAGGCTGAGTAGCGGCGTTTTCTTCATTTTTCCCATAGACCTCAATGTAAAAAAGAGTCCTTTATTTCGGCACTTTCTCGTGCCCCAGTGTTACCGAAATTTTGCACGGTGGTAGGGCACATCAATGCCTGTTGAAGGATACATACTGCACCTCTGTATCTTATTTCGTTTTCCCGCAAAATAGGCACAAACTTTATTTTCCTCGAAGTTTGAAGGCTTATAACTCACAAGATACGCTTAGTAGCAGCACGAAATTTTGCAAGCCACTAGGCACTGAGGTCTACTAGCAGCATGCAAAATTTCAGCTCAATCGCAATACACACAAGCGAGTTATAAGGGCCTCAACTTTTGGCGGGACACCCATAGGATGATAGTGCCTAAATGGTGCAAAGGTGACTTCATGATATCGGCCTATAATTAGTGCCAAATGATGCACCCTTAACCCAAGTGCCATGGGGTAAAATGGGAGTTGTCTTCCTTCATTGAGTTTCGAGTTATGGCCCTTGAAAGGTCAATTTCCTTTAACTTTGGACCCTTATATCTCCAAAACTATTTAAGACAAACAATTTTCCAATATTGACCAGTTGGTTGGACACGCATGGGCACGTTTTGGCACCATTTTCATGCTTCTACGTGAAAGTGACCAAAATGAGATTCTCGTACCCACAACACGCCGACCACCAAAATTTCTAAGTCAATTTTCTAAGTAATTAGCGGCGTTTTCTTCATTTTTCCCATATACCTCAATGTAAAAAAGAGTCCTTTATTTCGGCACTTTTTCGTGCCCCAGTGTTACCGAAATTTTGCACGGTGGTAGGGCACATCAATGCCTGTTGAAGGATACATACTGCACCTCTGTATCTTATTTCGTTTTCCCGCAAAAAAAGGCACAAACTTTATTTTCCTCGAAGTTTGAAGGCTTATAACTCACAAGATACGCTTAGTAGCGGCACGAAATTTTGCAAGCCACTAGGCACTGAGGTCTACTAGCAGCATGCAAAATTTCAGCTCAATCGCAATACACACAAGCGAGTTATAAGGGCCTCAAGTTTTGGCGGGACACCCATAGGATGATAGTGCCTAAATGGTGCAAAGGTGACTTCATGATATCGGCCTATAATTAGTTCCAAATGATGCACCCTTAACCCAAGTGCCATGGGGTAAAATGGGAGATGTCTTCCTTCATTGAGTTTCGAGTTATGGCCCTTGAAAGGTCAATTTCCTTTAACTTTGGACCCTTATATCTCCAAAACTATTTGAGACAAACAACTTTCCAATACTGACCAGTTGGTTGGACACGCATGGGCACGTTTTGGCACCATTTTCATGCTTCTACGTGAAAGTGACCAAAATGAGATTCTCGTACCCACAACACGCCGACCACCAAAATTTCTAAGTCAATTTTCTTGGCCTCTATTGTACGCAGCGATCTGTAATTTGGCCCGAGGGCGTACTTTATTGGAACGGACTAACGTTGTAAAAATTGCTATTGTACTCGCCCTCTAGGCTGAGTAGCGGCGTTTTCTTCATTTTTCCCATAGACCTCAATGTAAAAAAGAGTGCTTTATTTCGGCACTTTCTCGTGCCCCAGTGTTACCGAAATTTTGCACGGTGGTAGGGCACATCAATGCCTGTTGACGGATACATACTGCACCTCTGTATCTTATTTCGTTTTCCCGCAAAATAGGCACAAACTTTATTTTCCTCGAAGTTTGAAGGCTTATAACTCACAAGATACGCTTAGTAGCGGCACGAAATTTTGCAAGCCACTAGGCACTGAGGTCTACTAGCAGCATGCAAAATTTCAGCTCAATCGCAATACACACAAGCGAGTTTTAAGGGCCTCAAGTTTTGGCGGGACACCCATAGGATGATAGTGCCTAAATGGTGCAAAGGTGACTTCATGATATCGGCCTATAATTAGTGCCAAATGATGCACCCTTAACCCAAGTGCCATGGGGTAAAATGGGAGTTGTCTTCCTTCATTGAGTTTCGAGTTATGGCCCTTGAAAGGTCAATTTCCTTTAACTTTGGACCCTTATATCTCCAAAACTATTTGAGACAAACAATTTTCCAATATTGACCAGTTGGTTGGACACGCATGGGCACGTTTTGGCACCATTTTCATGCTTCTACGTGAAAGTGACCAAAATGAGATTCTCGTACCCACAACACGCCGACCACCAAAATTTCTAAGTCAATTTTCTTGGCCTCTATTGTACGCAGCGATCTGTAATTTGGCCCGAGGGCGTACTTTATTGGAACGGACTAACGGTGTAAAAATTGCTATTGTACTCGCCCTCTAGGCTGAGTAGCGGCGTTTTCTTCATTTTTCCCATAGACCTCAATGTAAAAAAGAGTCCTTTATTTCGGCACTTTCTCGTGCCCCAGTGTTACCGAAATTTTGCACGGTGGTAGGGCACATCAATGCCTGTTGAAGGATACATACTGCACCTCTGTATCTTATTTCGTTTTCCCGCAAAATAGGCACAAACTTTATTTTCCTCGAAGTTTGAAGGCTTATAACTCACAAGATACGCTTAGTAGCGGCACGAAATTTTGCAAGCCACTAGGCACTGAGGTCTACTAGCAGCATGCAAAATTTCAGCTCAATCGCAATACACACAAGCGAGTTATAAGGGCCTCAAGTTTTGGCGGGACACCCATAGGATGATAGTGCCTAAATGGTGCAAAGGTGACTTCATGATATCGGCCTATAATTAGTGCCAAATGATGCACCCTTAACCCAAGTGCCATGGGGTAAAATGGGAAATGTCTTCCTTCATTGAGTTTCGAGTTATGGCCCTTGAAAGGTCAATTTCCTTTAACTTTGGACCCTTATATCTCCAAAACTATTTGAGACAAACAATTTTCCAATATTGACCAGTTGGTTGGACACGCATGGGCACGTTTTGGCACCATTTTCATGCTTCTACGTGAAAGTGACCAAAATGAGATTCTCGTACCCACAACACGCCGACCACCAAAATTTCTAAGTCAATTTTCTCGGCCTCTATTGTACGCAGCGATCTGTAATTTGGCCCGAGGGCGTACTTTATTGGAACGGACTAACGGTGTAAAAATTGCTATTGTACTCGCCCTCTAGGCTGAGTAGCGGCGTTTTCTTCATTTTTCCCATATACCTCAATGTAAAAAAGAGTCCTTTATTTCGGCACTTTCTCGTGCCCCAGTGTTACCGAAATTTTGCACGGTGGTAGGGCACATCAATGCCTGTTGAAGGATACATACTGCACCTCTGTATCTTATTTCGTTTTCCCGCAAAATAGGCACAAACTTTGTTTTTCTCGAAGTTTGAAGGCTTATAACTCACAAGATACGCTTAGTAATGGCACGAAATTTTGCAAGCCACTAGGCACTGAGGTCTGCTAGTAGCATGCAAAATTTCAGCTCAATCGCAATACACACAAGCGAGTTATAAGGGCCTCAACTTTTGGCGGGACACCCATAGGATGATAGTGCCTAAATGGTGCAAACATGACTTCATGATATCGGCCTATAATTAGTGCCAAATGATGCACCCTTAACCCAAGTGCCATGGGGTAAAATGGGAGTTGTCTTCCTTCATTGAGTTTCGAGTTATGGCCCTTGAAAGGTCAATTTCCTTTAACTTTGGACCCTTATATCTCCAAAACTATTTGAGACAAACAATTTTCCAATATTGACCAGTTGGTTGGACACGCATGGGCACGTTTTGGCACCATTTTCATGCTTCTACGTGAAAGTGACCAAAATGAGATTCTCGTACCCACAACACGCCGACCACCAAAATTTCTAAGTCAATTTTCTAAGTAATTAGAGGCGTTTTCTTCATTTTTCCCATAGACCTCAATGTAAAAAAGAGTCCTTTATTTCGGCACTTTTTCGTGCCCCAGTGTTACCGAAATTTTGCACGGTGGTAGGGCACATCAATGCCTGTTGAAGGATACATACTGCACCTCTGTATCTTATTTCGTTTTCCCGCAAAATAGGCACAAACTTTATTTTCCTCGAAGTTTGAAGGCTTATAACTCACAAGATACGCTTAGTAGCGGCACGAAATTTTGCAAGCCACTAGGCACTGAGGTCTACTAGCAGCATGCAAAATTTCAGCTCAATCGCAATACACACAAGCGAGTTATAAGGGCCTCAAGTTTTGGCGGGACACCCATAGGATGATAGTGCCTAAATGGTGCAAAGGTGACTTCATGATATCGGCCTATAATTAGTTCCAAATGATGCACCCTTAACCCAAGTGCCATGGGGTAAAATGGGAGTTGTCTTCCTTCATTGAGTTTCGAGTTATGGCCCTTGAAAGGTCAATTTCCTTTAACTTTGGACCCTTATATCTCCAAAACTATTTGAGACAAACAATTTTCCAATATTGACCAGTTGGTTGGACCACGCATGGGCACGTTTTGGCACCAATTTCATGCTTCTACGTGAAAGTGACCAAAATGAGATTCTCGTACCCACAACACGCCGACCACCAAAATTTCTAAGTCAATTTTCTTGGCCTCTATTGTACGCAGCGATCTGTAATTTGGCCCGAGGGCGTACTTTATTGGAACGGACTAACGGTGTAAAAATTGCTATTGTACTCGCCCTCTAGGCTGAGTAGCGGCGTTTTCTTCATTTTTCCCATATACCTCAATGTAAAAAAGAGTCCTTTATTTCGGCACTTTCTCGTGCCCCAGTGTTACCGAAATTTTGCACGGTGGTAGGGCACATCAATGCCTGTTGAAGGATACATACTGCACCTCTGTATCTTATTTCGTTTTCCCGCAAAATAGGCACAAACTTTATTTTCCTCGAAGTTTGAAGGCTTATAACTCACAAGATACGCTTAGTAGCGGCACGAAATTTTGCAAGCCACTAGGCACTGAGGTCTACTAGCAGCATGCAAAATTTCAGCTCAATCGCAATACACACAAGCGAGTTATAAGGGCCTAAAATTTTGGCGGGACACCCATAGGATGATAGTGCCTAAATGGTGCAAAGGTGACTTCATGATATCGGCCTATAATTAGTGCCAAATGATGCACCCTTAACCCAAGTGCCATGGGGTAAAATGGGAGTTGTCTTCCTTCATTGAGTTTCGAGTTATGGCCCTTGAAAGGTCAATTTCCTTTAACTTTGGACCCTTATATCTCCAAAACTATTTGAGACAAACAATTTTCCAATATTGACCAGTTGGTTGGACACGCATGGGCACGTTTTGGCACCATTTTCATGCTTCTACGTGAAAGTGACCAAAATGAGATTCTCGTACCCACAACACGCCGACCACCAAAATTTCTAAGTCAATTTTCTTGGCCTCTATTGTACGCAGCGATCTGTAATTTGGCCCGAGGGCGTACTTTATTGGAACGGACTAACGGTGTAAAAATTGCTATTGTACTCGCCCTCTAGGCTGAGTAGCGGCGTTTTCTTCATTTTTCCCATATACCTCAATGTAAAAAAGAGTCCTTTATTTCGGCACTTTCTCGTGCCCCAGTGTTACCGAAATTTTGCACGGTGGTAGGGCACATCAATGCCTGTTGAAGGATACATACTGCACCTCTGTATCTTATTTCGTTTTCCCGCAAAATAGGCACAAACTTTGTTTTTCTCGAAGTTTGAAGGCTTATAACTCACAAGATACGCTTAGTAGCGGCACGAAATTTTGCAAGCCACTAGGCACTGAGGTCTGCTAGTAGCATGCAAAATTTCAGCTCAATCGCAATACACACAAGCGAGTTATAAGGGCCTCAACTTTTGGCGGGACACCCATAGGATGATAGTGCCTAAATGGTGCAAACATGACTTCATGATATCGGCCTATAATTAGTGCCAAATGATGCACCCTTAACCCAAGTGCCATGGGGTAAAATGGGAGTTGTCTTCCTTCATTGAGTTTCGAGTTATGGCCCTTGAAAGGTCAATTTCCTTTAACTTTGGACCCTTATATCTCCAAAACTATTTGAGACAAACAATTTTCCAATATTGACCAGTTGGTTGGACACGCATGGGCACGTTTTGGCACCATTTTCATGCTTCTACGTGAAAGTGACCAAAATGAGATTCTCGTACCCACAACACGCCGACCACCAAAATTTCTAAGTCAATTTTCTTGGCTTCTATTGTACGCAGCGATCTGTAATTTGGCCCGAGGGCGTACTTTATTGGAACGGACTAACGGTGTAAAAATTGCTATTGTACTCGCCCTCTAGGCTGAGAAGCGGCGTTTTCTTCATTTTTCCCATATACCTCAATGTAAAAAAGAGTCCTTTATTTCGGCACTTTCTCGTGCCCCAGTGTTACCGAAATTTTGCACGGTGGTAGGGCACATCAATGCCTGTTGAAGGATACATACTGCACCTCTGTATCTTATTTCGTTTTCCCGCAAAATAGGCACAAACTTTATTTTCCTCGAAGTTTGAAGGCTTATAACTCACAAGATACGCTTAGTAGCGGCACGAAATGTAGCAAGCCACTAGGCACTGAGGTCTACTAGCAGCATGCAAAATTTCAGCTCAATCGCAATACACACAAGCGAGTTATAAGGGCCTCAAGTTTTGGCGGGACACCCATAGGATGATAGTGCCTAAATGGTGCAAAGGTGACTTCATGATATCGGCCTATAATTAGTGCCAAATGATGCACCCTTAACCCAAGTGCCATGGGGTAAAATGGGAGTTGTCTTCCTTCATTGAGTTTCGAGTTATGGCCCTTGAAAGGTCAATTTCCTTTAACTTTGGACCCTTATATCTCCAAAACTATTTGAGACAAACAATTTTCCAATATTGACCAGTTGGTTGGACACGCATGGGCACGTTTTGGCACCATTTTCATGCTTCTACGTGAAAGTGACCAAAATGAGATTCTCGTACCCACAACACGCCGACCACCAAAATTTCTAAGTCAATTTTCTTGGCCTCTATTGTACGCAGCGATCTGTAATTTGGCCCGAGGGCGTACTTTATTGGAACGGACTAACGGTGTAAAAATTGCTATTGTACTCGCCCTCTAGGCTGAGTAGCGGCGTTTTCTTCATTTTTCCCATATACCTCAATGTAAAAAAGAGTCCTTTATTTCGGCACTTTCTCGTGCCCCAGTGTTACCGAAATTTTGCACGGTGGTAGGGCACATCAATGCCTGTTGAAGGATACATACTGCACCTCTGTATCTTATTTCGTTTTCCCGCAAAATAGGCACAAACTTTGTTTTTCTCGAAGTTTGAAGGCTTATAACTCACAAGATACGCTTAGTAGCGGCACGAAATTTTGCAAGCCACTAGGCACTGAGGTCTGCTAGTAGCAAGCAAAATTTCAGCTCAATCGCAATACACACAAGCGAGTTATAAGGGCCTCAACTTTTGGCGGGACACCCATAGGATGATAGTGCCTAAATGGTGCAAACATGACTTCATGATATCGGCCTATAATTATTGCCAAATGATGCACCCTTAACCCAAGTGCCATGGGGTAAAATGGGAGTTGTCTTCCTTCATTGAGTTTCGAGTTATGGCCCTTGAAAGGTCAATTTCCTTTAACTTTGGACCCTTATATCTCCAAAACTATTTGAGACAAACAATTTTCCAATATTGACCAGTTGGTTGGACACGCATGGGCACGTTTTGGCACCATTTTCATGCTTCTACGTGAAAGTGACCAAAATGAGATTCTCGTACCCACAACACGCCGACCACCAAAATTTCTAAGTCAATTTTCTTGGCTTCTATTGTACGCAGCGATCTGTAATTTGGCCCGAGGGCGTACTTTATTGGAACGGACTAACGGTGTAAAAATTGCTATTGTACTCGCCCTCTAGGCTGAGAAGCGGCGTTTTCTTCATTTTTCCCATATACCTCAATGTAAAAAAGAGTCCTTTATTTCGGCACTTTCTCGTGCCCCAGTGTTACCGAAATTTTGCACGGTGGTAGGGCACATCAATGCCTGTTGAAGGATACATACTGCACCTCTGTATCTTATTTCGTTTTCCCGCAAAATAGGCACAAACTTTATTTTCCTCGAAGTTTGAAGGCTTATAACTCACAAGATACGCTTAGTAGCGGCACGAAATGTAGCAAGCCACTAGGCACTGAGGTCTACTAGCAGCATGCAAAATTTCAGCTCAATCGCAATACACACAAGCGAGTTATAAGGGCCTCAAGTTTTGGCGGGACACCCATAGGATGATAGTGCCTAAATGGTGCAAAGGTGACTTCATGATATCGGCCTATAATTAGTGCCAAATGATGCACCCTTAACCCAAGTGCCATGGGGTAAAATGGGAGTTGTCTTCCTTCATTGAGTTTCGAGTTATGGCCCTTGAAAGGTCAATTTCCTTTAACTTTGGACCCTTATATCTCCAAAACTATTTGAGACAAACACTTTTCCAATATTGACCAGTTGGTTGGACACGCATGGGCACGTTTTGGCACCATTTTCATGCTTCTACGTGAAAGTGACCAAAATGAGATTCTCGTACCCACAACACGCCGACCACCAAAATTTCTAAGTCAATTTTCTAAGTAATTAGAGGCG
Source organism: Lucinisca nassula (assembly GCA_963580285.1). Lineage (NCBI taxonomy): Eukaryota > Metazoa > Mollusca > Bivalvia > Lucinida > Lucinidae > Lucinisca > Lucinisca nassula. Next base: position 106,351,181 of record OY757023.1, on the reverse strand, counting down.
TTTTCTTCATTTTTCCCATAGACCTCAATGTAAAAAAGAGTCCTTTATTTCGGCACTTTTTCGTGCCCCAGTGTTACCGAAATTTTGCACGGTGGTAGGGCACATCAATGCCTGTTGAAGGATACATACTGCACCTCTGTATCTTATTTCGTTTTCCCGCAAAATAGGCACAAACTTTATTTTCCTCGAAGTTTGAAGGCTTATAACTCACAAGATACGCTTAGTAGCGGCACGAAATTTTGCAAGCCACTAGGCACTGAGGTCTACTAGCAGCATGCAAAATTTCAGCTCAATCGCAATACACACAAGCGAGTTATAAGGGCCTCAAGTTTTGGCGGGACACCCATAGGATGATAGTGCCTAAATGGTGCAAAGGTGACTTCATGATATCGGCCTATAATTAGTTCCAAATGATGCACCCTTAACCCAAGTGCCATGGGGTAAAATGGGAGTTGTCTTCCTTCATTGAGTTTCGAGTTATGGCCCTTGAAAGGTCAATTTCCTTTAACTTTGGACCCTTATATCTCCAAAACTATTTGAGACAAACAATTTTCCAATATTGACCAGTTGGTTGGACACGCATGGGCACGTTTTGGCACCATTTTCATGCTTCTACGTGAAAGTGACCAAAATGAGATTCTCGTACCCACAACACGCCGACCACCAAAATTTCTAAGTCAATTTTCTTGGCCTCTATTGTACGCAGCGATCTGTAATTTGGCCCGAGGGCGTACTTTATTGGAACGGACTAACGGTGTAAAAATTGCTATTGTACTCGCCCTCTAGGCTGAGTAGCGGCGTTTTCTTCATTTTTCCCATATACCTCAATGTAAAAAAGAGTCCTTTATTTCGGCACTTTCTCGTGCCCCAGTGTTACCGAAATTTTGCACGGTGGTAGGGCACATCAATGCCTGTTGAAGGATACATACTGCACCTCTGTATCTTATTTCGTTTTCCCGCAAAATAGGCACAAACTTTATTTTCCTCGAAGTTTGAAGGCTTATAACTCACAAGATACGCTTAGTAGCGGCAAGAAATTTTGCAAGCCACTAGGCACTGAGGTCTACTAGCAGCATGCAAAATTTCAGCTCAATCGCAATACACACAAGCGAGTTATAAGGGCCTCAAGTTTTGGCGGGACACCCATAGGATGATAGTGCCTAAATGGTGCAAAGGTGACTTCATGATATCGGCCTATAATTAGTGCCAAATGATGCACCCTTAACCCAAGTGCCATGGGGTAAAATGGGAGTTGTCTTCCTTCATTGAGTTTCGAGTTATGGCCCTTGAAAGGTCAATTTCCTTTAACTTTGGACCCTTATATCTCCAAAACTATTTGAGACAAACAATTTTCCAATATTGACCAGTTGGTTGGACACGCATGGGCACGTTTTGGCACCATTTTCATGCTTCTACGTGAAAGTGACCAAAATGAGATTCTCGTACCCACAACACGCCGACCACCAAAATTTCTAAGTCAATTTTCTCGGCCTCTATTGTACGCAGCGATCTGTAATTTGGCCCGAGGGCGTACTTTATTGGAACGGACTAACGGTGTAAAAAATCCTATTGTACTCGCCCTCTAGGCTGAGTAGCGGCGTTTTCTTCATTTTTCCCATAGACCTCAATGTAAAAAAGAGTCCTTTATTTCGGCACTTTCTCGTGCCCCAGTGTTACGGAAATTTTGCACGGTGATAGGGCACATCAATGCCTGTTGAAGGATACATACTGCGCCTCTGTATCTTATTTCGTTTTCCCGCAAAATAGGCACAAACTTTGTTTTCCTCGAAGTTTGAAGGCTTATAACTCACAAGATACGCTTAGTAACGGCACGAAATTTTGCAAGCCACTAGGCACTGAGGTCTACTAGCAGCATGCAAAATTTCAGCTCAATCGCAATACACACAAGCGAGTTATAAGGGCCTCAAATTTTGGCGGGACACCCATAGGATGATAGTGCCTAAATGGTGCAAAGGTGACTTCATGATATCGGCCTATAATTAGTGCCAAATGATGCACCCTTAACCCAAGTGCCATGGGGTAAAATAGGAGTTGTCTGCCTTCATTGAGTTTCGAGTTATGGCCCTTGAAAGGTCAATTTCCTTTAACTTTGGACCCTTATATCTCCAAAACTATTTGAGACAAACAATTTTCCAATATTGACCAGTTGGTTGGACACGCATGGGCACGTTTTGGCACCATTTTCATGCTTCTACGTGAAAGTGACCAAAATGAGATTCTCGTACCCACAACACGCCGACCACCAAAATTTCTAAGTCAATTTTCTCGGCCTCTATTGTACGCAGCGATCTGTAATTTGGCCCGAGGGCGTACTTTATTGGAACGGACTAACGGTGTAAAAATTGCTATTGTACTCGCCCTCTAGGCTGAGTAGCGGCGTTTTCTTCATTTTTCCCATAGACCTCAATGTAAAAAAGAGTCCTTTATTTCGGCACTTTCTCGTACCCCAGTGTTACCGAAATTTTGCACGGTGGTAGGGCACATCAATGCCTGTTGAAGGATACATACTGCACCTCTGTATCTTATTTCGTTTTCCCGCAAAATAGGCACAAACTTTATTTTCCTCGAAGTTTGAAGGCTTATAACTCACAAGATACGCTTAGTAGCGGCACGAAATTTTGCAAGCCACTAGGCACTGAGGTCTACTAGCAGCATGCAGAATTTCCGCTCAATCGCAATACACACAAGCGAGTTATAAGGGCCTCAAGTTTTGGCGGGACACCCATAGGATGATAGTGCCTAAATGGTGCAAAGGTGACTTCATGATATCGGCCTATAATTAGTGCCAAATGATGCACCCTTAACCCAAGTGCCATGGGGTAAAATGGGAGTTGTCTTCCTTCATTGAGTTTCGAGTTATGGCCCTTGAAAGGTCAATTTCCTTTAACTTTGGACCCTTATATCTCCAAAACTGTTTGAGACAAACAATTTTCCAATATTGACCAGTTGGTTGGACACGCATGGGCACGTTTTGGCACCATTTTCATGCTTCTACGTGAAAGTGACCAAAATGAGATTCTCGTACCCACAACACGCCGACCACCAAAATTTCTAAGTCAATTTTCTTGGCCTCTATTGTACGCAGCGATCTGTAATTTGGCCCGGTGTAAAAATTGCTATTGTACTCGCCCTCTAGGCTGAGTAGCGGCGTTTTCTTCATTTTTCCCATAGACCTCAATGTAAAAAAGAGTCCTTTATTTCGGCACTTTCTCGTGCCCCAGTGTTACCGAAATTTTGCACGGTGGTAGGGCACATCAATGCCTGTTGAAGGATACATACTGCGCCTCTGTATCTTATTTCGTTTTCCCGCAAAATAGGCACAAACTTTGTTTTCCTCGAAGTTTGAAGGCTTATAACTCACAAGATACGCTTAGTAGCGGCACGAAATTTTGCAAGCCACTAGGCACTGAGGTCTACTAGCAGCATGCAAAATTTCAGCTCAATCGCAATACACACAAGCGAGTGATAAGGGCCTCAAGTTTTGGCGGGACACCCATAGGATGATAGTGCCTAAATGGTGCAAAGGTGACTTCATGATATCGGCCTATAATTAGTGCCAAATGATGCACCCTTAACCCAAGTGCCATGGGGTAAAATGGGAAATGTCTTCCTTCATTGAGTTTCGAGTTATGGCCCTTGAAAGGTCAATTTCCTTTAATTTTGGACCCTTATATCTCCAAAACTATTTGAGACAAACAATTTTCCAATATTGACCAGTTGGTTGGACACGCATGGGCACGTTTTGGCACCATTTTCATGCTTCTACGTGAAAGTGACCAAAATGAGATTCTCGTACCCACAACACGCAGACCACCAAAATTTCTAAGTCAATTTTCTTGGCCTCTATGGTACGCAGCGATCTGTAATTTGGCCCGAGGGCGTACTTTATTGGAACGGACTAACGGTGTAAAAATTGCTAATGTACTCGCCCTCTAGGCTGAGTAGCGGCGTTTTCTTCATTTTTCCCATAGACCTCAATGTAAAAAAGAGTCCTATATTTCGGCACTTTCTCGTGCCCCAGTGTTACCGAAATTTTGCACGGTGGTAGGGCACATCAATGCCTGTTGAAGGATACATACTGCACCTCTGTATCTTATTTCATTTTCCCGCAAAATAGGCACAAACTTTGTTTTCCTCGAAGTTTGAAGGCTTATAACTCACAAGATACGCTTAGTAGCGGCACGAAATTTTGCAAGCCACTAGGCACTGAGGTCTACTAACAGCATGCAAATTTTCAGCTCAATCGCAATACACACAAGCGAGTTATAAGGGCCTCAAGTTTTGGCGGGACACCCATAGGATGATAGTGCCTAAATGGTGCAAAGGTGACTTCATGATATCGGCCTATAATTAGTGCCAAATGATGCACCCTTAACCCAAGTACCATGGGGTAAAATGGGAGTTGTCTTCCTTCATTGAGTTTCGAGTTATGGCCCTTGAAAGGTCAATTTCCTTTAACTTTGGACCCTTATATCTCCAAAACTATTTGAGACAAACAATTTTCCAATATTGACCAGTTGGTTGGACACGCATGGGCACGTTTTGGCACCATTTTCATGCTTCTACGTGAAAGTGACCAAAATGAGATTCTCGTACCCACAACACGCCGACCACCAAAATTTCTAAGTCAATTTTCTTGGCCTCTATTGTACGCAGCGATCTGTAATTTGGCCCGAGGGCGTACTTTATTGGAACGGACTAACGGTGTAAAAATTGCTATTGTACTCGCCCTCTTGGCTGAGTAGCGGCGTTTTCTTCATTTTTCCCATAGACCTCAATGTAAAAAAGAGTCCTTTATTTCGGCCTTTTCTCGTGCCCCAGTGTTACCGAAATTTTGCACGGTGGTAGGGCACAGCAATGCCTGTTGAAGGATACATACTGCACCTCTGTATCTTATTTCGTTTTCCCGCAAAACAGGCACAAACTTTATTTTCCTCGAAGTTTGAAGGCTTATAACTCACAAGATACGCTTAGTAGCGGCACGAAATTTTGCAAGCCACTAGGCACTGAGGTCTACTAGCAGCATGCAAAATTTCAGCTCAATCGCAATACACACAAGCGAGTTATAAGGGCCTCAAGTTTTGGCGGGACACCCATAGGATGATAGTGCCTAAATGGTGCAAAGGTGACTTCATGGTATCGGCCTATAATTAGTGCCAAATGATGCACCCATAACCCAAGTGCCATGGGGTAAAATGGGAGTTGTCTTCCTTCATTGAGTTTCGAGTTATGGCCCTTGAAAGGTCAATTTCCTTTAACTTTGGACCCTTATATCTCCAAAACTATTTGAGACAAACAATTTTCCAATATTGACCAGTTGATTGGACACGCATGGGCACGTTTTGGCACCATTTTCATGCTTCTACGTGAAAGTGACCAAAATGAGATTCTCGTACCCACAACACGCCGACCACCAAACTTTCTAAGTCAATTTTCTTGGCCTCTATTGTACGCAGCGATCTGTAATTTGGCCCGAGGGCGTACTTTATTGGAACGGTCTAACGGTGTAAAAATTGCTATTGTACTCGCCCTCTAGGCTGAGTAGCGGCGTTTTCTTCATTTTTCCCATAGACCTCAATGTAAAAAAGAGTCCTTTATTTCGGCACTTTCTCGTGCCCCAGTGTTACCGAAATTTTGCACGGTGGTAGGGCACATCAATGCCTGTTGAAGAATACATACTGCACCTCTGTATCTTATTTCGTTTTCCCGCAAAACAGGCACAAACTTTATTTTCCTCGAAGTTTGAAGGCTTATAACTCACAAGATACGCTTAGTAGCGGCACGAAATTTTGCAAGCCACTAGGCACTGAGGTCTACTAGCAGCATGCAAAATTTCAGCTCAATCGCAATACACACAAGCGAGTTATAAGGGCCTCAAGTTTTGGCGGGACACCCATAGGATGATAGTGCCTAAATGGTGCAAAGGTGACTTCATGATATCGGCCTATAATTAGTGCCAAATGATGCACCCTTAACCCAAGTGCCATGGGGTAAAATGGGAGTTGTCTTCCTTCATTGAGTTTCGAGTTATGGCCCTTGAAAGGTCAATTTCCTTTAACTTTGGACCCTTATATCTCCAAAACTATTTGAGACAAACAATTTTCCAATATTGACCAGTTGGTTGGACACGCATGGGCACGTTTTGGCACCATTTTCATGCTTCTACGTGAAAGTGACCAAAATGAGATTCTCGTACCCACAACACGCCAACCACCAAAATTTCTAAGTCAATTTTCTTGGCCTCTATTGTACGCAGCGATCTGTAATTTGGCCCGAGGGCGTACTTTATTGGAACGGACTAACGGTGTAAAAATTGCTATTGTACTCGCCCTCTAGGCTGAGTAGCGGCGTTTTCTTCATTTTTCCCATAGACCTCAATGTAAAAAAGAGTCCTTTATTTCGGCACTTTCTCGTGCCCCAGTGTTACCGAAATTTTGCACGGTGGTAGGGCACATCAATGCCTGTTGAAGGATACACACTGCACCTCTGTATCTTATTTCGTTTTCCCGCAAAATAGGCACAAACTTTATTTTCCTCGAAGTTTGAAGGCTTATAACTCACAAGATACGCTTAGTAGCGGCACGAAAGTTTGCAAGCCACTAGGCACTGAGGTCTACTAGCAGCATGCAAAATTTCAGCTCAATCGCAATACACACAAGCGAGTTATAAGGGCCTCAAGTTTTGGCGGGACACCCATAGGATGATAGTGCCTAAATGGTGCAAAGGTGACTTCATGATATCGGCCTATAATTAGTGCCAAATGATGCACCCTTAACCCAAGTGCCATGGGGTAAAATGGGAGTTGTCTTCCTTCATTGAGTTTCGAGTTATGGCCCTTGAAAGGTCAATTTCCTTTAACTTTGGACCCTTATATCTCCAAAACTATTTGAGACAAACAATTTTCCAATATTGACCAGTTGGTTGGACACGCATGGGCACGTTTTGGCACCATTTTCATGCTTCTACGTGAAAGTGACCAAAATGAGATTCTCGTACCCACAACACGCCAACCACCAAAATTTCTAAGTCAATTTTCTTGGCCTCTATTGTACGCAGCGATCTGTAATTTGGCCCGAGGGCGTACTTTATTGGAACGGACTAACGGTGTAAAAATTGCTATTGTACTCGCCCTCTAGGCTGAGTAGCGGCGTTTTCTTCATTTTTCCCATAGACCTCAATGTAAAAAAGAGTCCTTTATTTCGGCACTTTCTCGTGCCCCAGTGTTACCGAAATTTTGCACGGTGGTAGGGCACATCAATGCCTGTTGAAGGATACATACTGCACCTCTGTATCTTATTTCGTTTTCCCGCAAAATAGGCACAAACTTTATTTTCCTCGAAGTTTGAAGGCTTATAACTCACAAGATACGCTTAGTAGCGGCACGAAAGTTTGCAAGCCACTAGGCACTGAGGTCTACTAGCAGCATGCAAAATTTCAGCTCAATCGCAATACACACAAGCGAGTTATAAGGGCCTCAAGTTTTGGCGGGACACCCATAGGATGATAGTGCCTAAATGGTGCAAAGGTGACTTCATGATATCGGCCTATAATTAGTGCCAAATGATGCACCCTTAACCCAAGTGCCATGGGGTAAAATGGGAGTTGTCTTCCTTCATTGAGTTTCGAGTTATGGCCCTTGAAAGGTCAATTTCCTTTAACTTTGGACCCTTATATCTCCAAAACTATTTGAGACAAACAATTTTCCAATATTGACCAGTTGGTTGGACACGCATGGGCACGTTTTGGCACCATTTTCATGCTTCTACGTGAAAGTGACCAAAATGAGATTCTCGTACCCACAACACGCCAACCACCAAATTTCTAAGTCAATTTTCTTGGCCTCTATTGTACGCAGCGATCTGTAATTTGGCCCGAGGGCGTACTTTATTGGAACGGACTAACGGTGTAAAAATTGCTATTGTACTCGCCCTCTAGGCTGAGTAGCGGCGTTTTCTTCATTTTTCCCATAGACCTCAATGTAAAAAAGAGTCCTTTATTTCGGCACTTTCTCGTGCCCCAGTGTTACCGAAATTTTGCACGGTGGTAGGGCACATCAATGCCTGTTGAAGGATACACACTGCACCTCTGTATCTTATTTCGTTTTCCCGCAAAATAGGCACAAACTTTATTTTCCTCGAAGTTTGAAGGCTTATAACTCACAAGATACGCTTAGTAGCGGCACGAAAGTTTGCAAGCCACTAGGCACTGAGGTCTACTAGCAGCATGCAGAATTTCAGCTCAATCGCAATACACACAAGCGAGTTATAAGGGCCTCAAGTTTTGGCGGGACACCCATAGGATGATAGTGCCTAAATGGTGCAAAGGTGACTTCATGATATCGGCCTATAATTAGTGCCAAATGATGCACCCTTAACCCAAGTGCCATGGGGTAAAATGGGAGTTGTCTTCCTTCATTGAGTTTCGAGTTATGGCCCTTGAAAGGTCAATTTCCTTTAACTTTGGACCCTTATATCTCCAAAACTATTTGAGACAAACAATTTTCCAATATTGACCAGTTGGTTGGACACGCATGGGCACGTTTTGGCACCATTTTCATGCTTCTACGTGAAAGTGACCAAAATGAGATTCTCGTACCCACAACACGCCAACCACCAAAATTTCTAAGTCAATTTTCTTGGCCTCTATTGTACGCAGCGATCTGTAATTTGGCCCGAGGGCGTACTTTATTGGAACGGACTAACGGTGTAAAAATTGCTATTGTACTCGCCCTCTAGGCTGAGTAGCGGCGTTTTCTTCATTTTTCCCATAGACCTCAATGTAAAAAAGAGTCCTTTATTTCGGCACTTTCTCGTGCCCCAGTGTTACCGAAATTTTGCACGGTGGTAGGGCACATCAATGCCTGTTGAAGGATACATACTGCACCTCTGTATCTTATTTCGTTTTCCCGCAAAATAGGCACAAACTTTATTTTCCTCGAAGTTTGAAGGCTTATAACTCACAAGATACGCTTAGTAGCGGCACGAAAGTTTGCAAGCCACTAGGCACTGAGGTCTACTAGCAGCATGCAAAATTTCAGCTCAATCGCAATACACACAAGCGAGTTATAAGGGCCTCAAGTTTTGGCGGGACACCCATAGGATGATAGTGCCTAAATGGTGCAAAGGTGACTTCATGATATCGGCCTATAATTAGTGCCAAATGATGCACCCTTAACCCAAGTGCCATGGGGTAAAATGGGAGTTGTCTTCCTTCATTGAGTTTCGAGTTATGGCCCTTGAAAGGTCAATTTCCTTTAACTTTGGACCCTTATATCTCCAAAACTATTTGAGACAAACAATTTTCCAATATTGACCAGTTGGTTGGACACGCATGGGCACGTTTTGGCACCATTTTCATGCTTCTACGTGAAAGTGACCAAAATGAGATTCTCGTACCCACAACACGCCGACCACCAAAATTTCTAAGTCAATTTTCTTGGCCTCTATTGTACGCAGCGATCTGTAATTTGGCCCGAGGGCGTACTTTATTGGAACGGACTAACGGTGTAAAAATTGCTATTGTCCTCGCCCTCTAGGCTGAGTAGCGGCGTTTTCTTCATTTTTCCCATAGACCTCAATGTAAAAAAGAGTCCTTTATTTCGGCACTTTCTCGTGCCCCAGTGTTACCGAAATTTTGCACGGTGGTAGGGCACATCAATGCCTGTTGAAGGATACATACTGCACCTCTGTATCTTATTTCGTTTTCCCGCAAAATAGGCACAAACTTTGTTTTCCTCGAAGTTTGAAGGCTTATAACTCACAAGATACGCTTAGTAGCGGCACGAAATTTTGCAAGCCACTAGGCACTGAGGTCTACTAGCAGCATGCAAAATTTCAGCTCAATCGCAATACACACAAGCGAGTTATAAGGGCCTCAAGTTTTGGCGGGACACCCATAGGATGATGGTTGGTTGGTTGATTTGAGGTTTAACGTCCCCATCAACACTGTAAAGGTCATTTTGGAGACGTTGCTTCCAATTTTGTGGGACTTTTACCCGACATTGAGATGAAATGACATCTCAAGCCCTGTCGCCCAATGAAACCAATTGGGTTTATTAGCATGGACGGTCCGCCTCGCACCGCGGTTCCTGGACAGGCTTAGATCCTCTAAGCGGTTTACCAGTACTAGTGTGCGGGCCAGATTCAGCTCTGCGTGGAAGCATCATGCAGCCCATATATTTCTTCAAGCCCCTATGGGCGGGGGCGGCCCATAGGATGATAGTGCCTAAATGGTGCAAAGGTGACTTCATGATATCGGCCTATAATTAGTGCCAAATGATGCACCCTTAACCCAAGTGCCATGGGGTAAAATGGGAGTTGTCTTCCTTCATTGAGTTTCGAGTTATGGCCCTTGAAAGGTCAATTTCCTTTAACTTTGGACCCTTATATCTCCAAAACTATTTGAGACAAACAATTTTCCAATATTGACCAGTTGGTTGGACACGCATGGGCACGTTTTGGCACCATTTTCATGCTTCTACGTGAAAGTGACCAAAATGAGATTCTCGTACCCACAGCACGCAGACCACCAAAATTTCTAAGTCAATTTTCTTGGCCTCTATTGTACGCAGCGATCTGTAATTTGGCCCGAGGGCGTACTTTATTGGAACGGACTAACGGTGTAAAAATTGCTATTGTACTCGCCCTCTAGGCTGAGTAGCGGCGTTTTCTTCATTTTTCCTATAGACCTCAATGTAAAAAAGAGTCCTTTATTTCGGCACTTTCTCGTGCCCCAGTGTTACCGAAATTTTGCACGGTGGTAGGGCACAGCAATGCCTGTTGAAGGATATATACTGCATCTCTGTATCTTATTTCGTTTTCCCGCAAACAGGCACAAACTTTGTTTTCCTCGAAGTTTGAAGGCTTATAACTCACAAGATACGCTTAGTAGCGGCACGAAATTTTGCAAGCCACTAGGCACTGAGGTCTACTAGCAGCATGCAAAATTTCAGCTCAATCGCAATACACACAAGCGAGTTATAAGGGCCTCAAGTTTTGGCGGGACACCCATAGGATGATAGTGCCTAAATGGTGCAAAGGTGACTTCATGATATCGGCCTATAATTAGTGCCAAATGATGCACCCTTAACCCAAGTGCCATGGGGTAAAATGGGAGTTGTCTTCCTTCATTGAGTTTCGAGTTATGGCCCTTGAAAGGTCAATTTCCTTTAACTTTGGACCCTTATATCTCCAAAACTATTTGAGACAAACAATTTTCCAATATTGACCAGTTGGTTGGACACGCATGGGCACGTTTTGGCACCATTTTCATGCTTCTACGTGAAAGTGACCAAAATGAGATTCTCGTACCCACAACACGCCGACCACCAACATTTCTAAGTCAATTTTCTTGGCCTCTATTGTACGCAGCGATCTGTAATTTGGCCCGAGGGCGTACTTTATTGGAACGGACTAACGGTGTAAAAATTGCTATTGTACTCGCCCTCTAGGCTGAGTAGCGGCGTTTTCTTCATTTTTCCCATAGACCTCAATGTAAAAAAGAGTCCTTTATTTCGGCACTTTCTCGTGCCCCAGTGTTACCGAAATTTTGCACGGTGGTAGGGCACATCAATGCCTGTTGAAGGATACATACTGCACCTCTGTATCTTATTTCGTTTTCCCGCAAAATAGGCACAAACTTTGTTTTCCTCGAAGTTTGAAGGTTTATAACTCACAAGATACGCTTAGTAGCGGCACGAAATTTTGCAAGCCACTAGGCACTGAGGTCTACTAGCAGCATGCAAAATTTCAGCTCAATCGCAATACACACAAGCGAGTTATAAGGGCCTCAAGTTTTGGCGGGACACCCATAGGATGATAGTGCCTAAATGGTGCAAAGGTGACTTCATGATATCGGCCTATAATTAGTGCCAAATGATGCACCCTTAACCCAAGTGCCATGGGGTAAAATGGGAGTTGTCTTCCTTCATTGAGTTTCGAGTTATGGCCCTTGAAAGGTCAATTTCCTTTAACTTTGGACCCTTATATCTCCAAAACTATTTGAGACAAACAATTTTCCAATATTGACCAGTTGGTTGGACACGCATGGGCACGTTTTGGCACCATTTTCATGCTTCTACGTGAAAGTGACCAAAATGAGATTCTCGTACCCACAACACGCCGACCACCAACATTTCTAAGTCAATTTTCTTGGCCTCTATTGTACGCAGCGATCTGTAATTTGGCCCGAGGGCGTACTTTATTGGAACGGACTAACGGTGTAAAAATTGCTATTGTACTCGCCCTCTAGGCTGAGTAGCGGCGTTTTCTTCATTTTTCCCATAGACCTCAATGTAAAAAAGAGTCCTTTATTTCGGCACTTTCTCGTGCCCCAGTGTTACCGAAATTTTGCACGGTGGTAGGGCACATCAATGCCTGTTGAAGGATACATACTGCACCTCTGTATCTTATTTCGTTTTCCCGCAAAATAGGCACAAACTTTGTTTTCCTCGAAGTTTGAAGGTTTATAACTCACAAGATACGCTTAGTAGCGGCACGAAATTTTGCAAGCCACTAGGCACTGAGGTCTACTAGCAGCATGCAAAATTTCAGCTCAATCGCAATACACACAAGCGAGTTATAAGGGCCTCAAGTTTTGGCGGGACACCCATAGGATGATAGTGCCTAAATGGTGCAAAGGTGACTTCATGATATCGGCCTATAATTAGTGCCAAATGATGCACCCTTAACCCAAGTGCCATGGGCTAAAATGGGAGTTGTCTTCCTTCATTGAGTTTCGAGTTATGGCCCTTGAAAGGTCAATTTCCTTTAACTTTGGACCCTTATATCTCCAAAACTATTTGAGACAAACAATTTTCCAATATTGACCAGTTGGTTGGACACGCATGGGCACGTTTTGGCACCATTTTCATGCTTCTACGTGAAAGTGACCAAAATGAGATTCTCGTACCCACAACACGCAGACCACCAAAATTTCTAAGTCAATTTTCTTGGCCTCTATTGTACGCAGCGATCTGTAATTTGGCCCGAGGGCGTACTTTATTGGAACGGACTAACGGTGTAAAATTGCTATTGTACTCGCCCTCTAGGCTGAGTAGCGGCGTTTTCTTCATTTTTCCCATAGACCTCAATGTAAAAAAGAGTCCTTTATTTCGGCACTTTCTCGTGCCCCAGTGTTACCGAAATTTTGCACGGTGGTAGGGCACAGCAATGCCTGTTGAAGGATACATACTGCACCTCTGTATCTTATTTCGTTTTCCCGCAAAACAGGCACAAACTTTATTTTCCTCGAAGTTTGAAGGCTTATAACTCACAAGATACGCTTAGTAGCGGCACGAAATTTTGCAAGCCACTAGGCACTGAGGTCTACTAGCAGCATGCAAAATTTCAGCTCAATCGCAATACACACAAGCGAGTTATAAGGGCCTCAAGTTTTGGCGGGACACCCATAGGATGATAGTGCCTAAATGGTGCAAAGGTGACTTCATGATATCGGCCTATAATTAGTTCCAAATGATGCACCCTTAACCCAAGTGCCATGGGGTAAAATGGGAGTTGTCTTCCTTCATTGAGTTTCGAGTTATGGCCCTTGAAAGGTCAATTTCCTTTAACTTTGGACCCTTATATCTCCAAAACTATTTGAGACAAACAATTTTCCAATATTGACCAGTTGGTTGGACACGCATGGGCACGTTTTGGCACCATTTTCATGCTTCTACGTGAAAGTGACCAAAATGAGATTCTCGTACCCACAACACGCCGACCACCAAAATTTCTAAGTCAATTTTCTTGGCCTCTATTGTACGCAGCGATCTGTAATTTGGCCCGAGGGCGTACTTTATTGGAACGGACTAACGGTGTAAAAATTGCTATTGTCCTCGCCCTCTAGGCTGAGTAGCGGCGTTTTCTTCATTTTTCCCATATACCTCAATGTAAAAAAGAGTCCTTTATTTCGGCACTTTCTCGTGCCCCAGTGTTACCGAAATTTTGCACGGTGGTAGGGCACATCAATGCCTGTTGAAGGATACATACTGCACCTCTGTATCTTATTTCGTTTTCCCGCAAAATAGGCACAAACTTTATTTTCCTCGAAGTTTGAAGGCTTATAACTCACAAGATACGCTTAGTAGCGGCAAGAAATTTTGCAAGCCACTAGGCACTGAGGTCTACTAGCAGCATGCAAAATTTCAGCTCAATCGCAATACACACAAGCGAGTTATAAGGGCCTCAAGTTTTGGCGGGACACCCATAGGATGATAGTGCCTAAATGGTGCAAAGGTGACTTCATGATATCGGCCTATAATTAGTTTCAAATGATGCACCCTTAACCCAAGTGCCATGGGGTAAAATGGGAGTTGTCTTCCTTCATTGAGTTTCGAGTTATGGCCCTTGAAAGGTCAATTTCCTTTAACTTTGGACCCTTATATCTCCAAAACTATTTGAGACAAACAATTTTCCAATATTGACCAGTTGGTTGGACACGCATGGGCACGTTTTGGCACCATTTTCATGCTTCTACGTGAAAGTGACCAAAATGAGATTCTCGTACCCACAACACGCCGACCACCAAAATTTCTAAGTCAATTTTCTTGGCCTCTATTGTACGCAGCGATCTGTAATTTGGCCCGAGGGCGTACTTTATTGGAACGGACTAACGGTGTAAAAATTGCTATTGTACTCGCCCTCTAGGCTGAGTAGCGGCGTTTTCTTCATTTTTCCCATAGACCTCAATGTAAAAAAGAGTCCTTTATTTCGGCACTTTCTCGTACCCCAGTGTTACCGAAATTTTGCACGGTGGTAGGGCACATCAATGCCTGTTGAAGGATACATACTGCACCTCTGTATCTTATTTCGTTTTCCCGCAAAATAGGCACAAACTTTATTTTCCTCGAAGTTTGAAGGCTTATAACTCACAAGATACGCTTAGTAGCGGCACGAAATTTTGCAAGCCACTAGGCACTGAGGTCTACTAGCAGCATGCAGAATTTCAGCTCAATCGCAATACACACAAGCGAGTTATAAGGGCCTCAAGTTTTGGCGGGACACCCATAGGATGATAGTGCCTAAATGGTGCAAAGGTGACTTCATGATATCGGCCTATAATTAGTGCCAAATGATGCACCCTTAACCCAAGTGCCATGGGGTAAAATGGGAGTTGTCTTCCTTCATTGAGTTTCGAGTTATGGCCCTTGAAAGGTCAATTTCCTTTAACTTTGGACCCTTATATCTCCAAAACTGTTTGAGACAAACAATTTTCCAATATTGACCAGTTGGTTGGACACGCATGGGCACGTTTTGGCACCATTTTCATGCTTCTACGTGAAAGTGACCAAAATGAGATTCTCGTACCCACAACACGCAGACCACCAAAATTTCTAAGTCAATTTTCTTGGCCTCTATTGTACGCAGCGATCTGTAATTTGGCCCGAGGGCGTACTTTATTGGAACGGACTAACGGTGTAAAATTGCTATTGTACTCGCCCTCTAGGCTGAGTAGCGGCGTTTTCTTCATTTTTCCCATAGACCTCAATGTAAAAAAGAGTCCTTTATTTCGGCACTTTCTCGTGCCCCAGTGTTACCGAAATTTTGCACGGTGGTAGGGCACAGCAATGCCTGTTGAAGGATACATACTGCACCTCTGTATCTTATTTCGTTTTCCCGCAAAACAGGCACAAACTTTATTTTCCTCGAAGTTTGAAGGCTTATAACTCACAAGATACGCTTAGTAGCGGCACGAAATTTTGCAAGCCACTAGGCACTGAGGTCTACTAGCAGCATGCAAAATTTCAGCTCAATCGCAATACACACAAGCGAGTTATAAGGGCCTCAAGTTTTGGCGGGACACCCATAGGATGATAGTGCCTAAATGGTGCAAAGGTGACTTCATGATATCGGCCTATAATTAGTGCCAAATGATGCACCCTTAACCCAAGTGCCATGGGGTAAAATGGGAGTTGTCTTCCTTCATTGAGTTTCGAGTTATGGCCCTTGAAAGATCAATTTCCTTTAACTTTGGACCCTTATATCTCCAAAACTATTTGAGACAAACAATTTTCCAATATTGACCAGTTGGTTGGACACGCATGGGCACGTTTTGGCACCTTTTTCATGCTTCTGCGTGAAAGTGACCAAAATGAGATCCTCGTACCCACAACACGCAGACCACCAAAATTTCTATGTCAATTTTCTTGGCCTCTATTGTACGCAGCGATCTGTAATTTGGCCCGAGGGCGTACTTTATTGGAACGGACTAACGGTGTAAAATTGCTATTGTACTCGCCCTCTAGGCTGAGTAGCGGCATTTTCTTCATTTTTCCCATAGACCTCAATGTAAAAAAGAGTCCTTTATTTCGGCACTTTCTCGTGCCCCAGTGTTACCGAAATTTTGCACGGTGGTAGGGCACAGCAATGCCTGTTGAAGGATACATACTGCACCTCTGTATCTTATTTCGTTTTCCCGCAAAACAGGCACAAACTTTATTTTCCTCGAAGTTTGAAGGCTTATAACTCACAAGATACGCTTAGTAGCGGCACGAAATTTTGCAAGCCACTAGGCACTGAGGTCTACTAGCAGCATGCAAAATTTCAGCTCAATCGCAATACACACAAGCGAGTTATAAGGGCCTCAAGTTTTGGCGGGACACCCATAGGATGATATTGCCTAAATGGTGCAAAGGTGACTTCATGATATCGGCCTATAATTAGTGCCAAATGATGCACCCATAACCCAAGTGCCATGGGGTAAAATGGGAGTTGTCTTCCTTCATTGAGTTTCGAGTTATGGCCCTTGAAAGGTCAATTTCCTTTAACTTTGGACCCTTATATCTCCAAAACTATTTGAGACAAACAATTTTCCAATATTGACCAGTTGATTGGACACGCATGGGCACGTTTTGGCACCATTTTCATGCTTCTACGTGAAAGTGACCAAAATGAGATTCTCGTACCCACAACACGCCGACCACCAAAATTTCTAAGTCAATTTTCTTGGCCTCTATTGTACGCAGCGATCTGTAATTTGGCCCGAGGGCGTACTTTATTGGAACGGACTAACGGTGTAAAAATTGCTATTGTACTCGCCCTCTAGGCTGCGTAGCGGCGTTTTCTTCATTTTTCCCATAGACCTCAATGTAAAAAAGAGTCCTTTATTTCGGCACTTTCTCGTGCCCCAGTGTTACCGAAATTTTGCACGGTGGTAGGGCACATCAATGCCTGTTGAAGAATACATACTGCACCTCTGTATCTAATTTCGTTTTCCCGCAAAACAGGCACAAACTTTATTTTCCTCGAAGTTTGAAGGCTTATAACTCACAAGATACGCTTAGTAGCGGCACGAAATTTTGCAAGCCACTAGGCACTGAGGTCTACTAGCAGCATGCAAAATTTCAGCTCAATCGCAATACACACAAGCGAGTTATAAGGGCCTCAAGTTTTGGCGGGACACCCATAGGATGATAGTGCCTAAATGGTGCAAAGGTGACTTCATGATATCGGCCTATAATTAGTGCCAAATGATGCACCCTTAACCCAAGTGCCATGGGGTAAAATGGGAGTTGTCTTCCTTCATTGAGTTTCGAGTTATGGCCCTTGAAAGGTCAATTTCCTTTAACTTTGGACCCTTATATCTCCAAAACTATTTGAGACAAACAATTTTCCAATATTGACCAGTTGGTTGGACACGCATGGGCACGTTTTGGCACCATTTTCATGCTTCTACGTGAAAGTGACCAAAATGAGATTCTCGTACCCACAACACGCAGACCACCAATATTTCTAAGTCAATTTTCTTGGCCTCTATTGTACGCAGCGATCTGTAATTTGGCCCGAGGGCGTACTTTATTGGAACGGACTAACGGTGTAAAATTGCTATTGTACTCGCCCTCTAGGCTGAGTAGCGGCGTTTTCTTCATTTTTCCCATAGACCTCGATGTAAAAAAGAGTCCTTTATTTCGGCACTTTCTCGTGCCCCAGTGTTACCGAAATTTTGCACGGTGGTAGGGCACAGCAATGCCTGTTGAAGGATACATACTGCACCTCTGTATCTTATTTCGTTTTCCCGCAAAACAGGCACAAACTTTATTTTCCTCGAAGTTTGAAGGCTTATAACTCACAAGATACGCTTAGTAGCGGCACGAAATTTTGCAAGCCACTAGGCACTGAGGTCTACTAGCAGCATGCAAAATTTCAGCTCAATCGCAATACACACAAGCGAGTTATAAGGGCCTCAAGTTTTGTCGGGACACCCATAGGATGATAGTGCCTAAATGGTGCAAAGGTGACTTCATGATATCGGCCTATAATTAGTGCCAAATGATGCACCCATAACCCAAGTGCCATGGGGTAAAATGGGAGTTGTCTTCCTTCATTGAGTTTCGAGTTATGGCCCTTGAAAGGTCAATTTCCTTTAACTTTGGACCCTTATATCTCCAAAACTATTTGAGACAAACAATTTTCCAATATTGACCAGTTGATTGGACACGCATAGGCACGTTTTGGCACCATTTTCATGCTTCTACGTGAAAGTGACCAAAATGAGATTCTCGTACCCACAACACGCCGACCACCAAAATTTCTAAGTCAATTTTCTTGGCCTCTATTGTACGCAGCGATCTGTAATTTGGCCCGAGGGCGTAGTTTATTTGAACGGACTAACGGTGTAAAAATTGCTATTGTACTCGCCCTCTAGGCTGAGTAGCGGCGTTTTCTTCATTTTTCCCATAGACCTCAATGTAAAAAAGAGTCCTTTATTTCGGCACTTTCTCGTGCCCCAGTGTTACCGAAATTTTGCACGGTGGTAGGGCACATCAATGCCTGTTGAAGAATACATACTGCACCTCTGTATCTTATTTCGTTTTCCCGCAAAACAGGCACAAACTTTATTTTCCTCGAAGTTTGAAGGCTTATAACTCACAAGATACGCTTAGTAGCGGCAAGAAATTTTGCAAGCCACTAGGCACTGAGGTCTACTAGCAGCATGCAAAATTTCAGCTCAATCGCAATACACACAAGCGAGTTATAAGGGCCTCAAGTTTTGGCGGGACACCCATAGGATGATAGTGCCTAAATGGTGCAAAGGTGACTTCATGATATCGGCCTATAATTAGTGCCAAATGATGCACCCTTAACCCAAGTGCCATGGGGTAAAATGGGAGTTGTCTTCCTTCATTGAGTTTCGAGTTATGGCCCTTGAAAGGTCAATTTCCTTTAACTTTGGACCCTTATATCTCCAAAACTATTTGAGACAAACAATTTTCCAATATTGACCAGTTGGTTGGACACGCATGGGCACGATTTGGCACCATTTTCATGCTTCTACGTGAAAGTGACCAAAATGAGATTCTCGTACCCACAACACGCCAACCACCAAAATTTCTAAGTCAATTTTCTTGGCCTCTATTGTACGCAGCGATCTGTAATTTGGCCCGAGGGCGTACTTTATTGGAACGGACTAACGGTGTAAAAATTGCTATTGTACTCGCCCTCTAGGCTGAGTAGCGGCGTTTTCTTCATTTTTCCCATAGACCTCAATGTAAAAAAGAGTCCTTTATTTCGGCACTTTCTCGTGCCCCAGTGTTACCGAAATTTTGCACGGTGGTAGGGCACATCAATGCCTGTTGAAGGATACATACTGCACCTCTGTATCTTATTTCGTTTTCCCGCAAAACAGGCACAAACTTTATTTTCCTCGAAGTTTGAAGGCTTATAACTCACAAGATACGCTTAGTAGCGGCACGAAATTTTGCAAGCCACTAGGCACTGAGGTCTACTAGCAGCATGCAAAATTTCAGCTTAATCGCAATACACACAAGCGAGTTATAAGGGCCTCAAGTTTTGGCGGGACACCCATAGGATGATAGTGCCTAAATGGTGCAAAGGTGACTTCATGATATCGGCCTATAATTAGTGCCAAATGATGCACCCTTAACCCAAGTGCCATGGGGTAAAATGGGAGTTGTCTTCCTTCATTGAGTTTCGAGTTATGGCCCTTGAAAGGTCAATTTCCTTTAACTTTGGACCCTTATATCTCCAAAACTATTTGAGACAAACAATTTTCCAATATTGACCAGTTGGTTGGACACGCATGGGCACGTTTTGGCACCATTTTCATGCTTCTACGTGAAAGTGACCAAAATGAGATTCACAACACGCCGACCACCAAAATTTCTAAGTCAATTTTCTTGGCCTCTATTGTACGCAGCGATCTGTAATTTGGACCGAGGGCGTACTTTATTGGAACGGACTAACGGTGTAAAAATTGCTATTGTACTCGCCCTCTTGGCTGAGTAGCGGCGTTTTCTTCATTTTTCCCATAGACCTCAATGTAAAAAAAAGTCCTTTATTTCGGCACTTTCTCGTGCCCCAGTGTTACCGAAATTTTGCACGGTGGTAGGGCACAGCAATGCCTGTTGAAGGATACATACTGCACCTCTGTATCTTATTTCGTTTTCCCGCAAAACAGGCACAAACTTTATTTTCCTCGAAGTTTGAAGGCTTATAACTCACAAGATACGCTTAGTAGCGGCACGAAATTTTGCAAGCCACTAGGCACTGAGGTCTACTAGCAGCATGCAAAATTTCAGCTCAATCGCAATACACACAAGCGAGTTATAAGGGCCTCAAGTTTTGGCGGGACACCCATAGGATGATAGTGCCTAAATGGTGCAAAGGTGACTTCATGATATCGGCCTATAATTAGTGCCAAATGATGCACCCTTAACCCAAGTGCCATGGGGTAAAATGGGAGTTGTCTTCCTTCATTGAGTTTCGAGTTATGGCCCTTGAAAGGTCAATTTCCTTTAACTTTGGACCCTTATATCTCCAAAACTATTTGAGACAAACAATTTTCCAATATTGACCAGTTGGTTGGACACGCATGGGCACGTTTTGGCACCATTTTCATGCTTCTACGTGAAAGTGACCAAAATGAGATTCTCGTACCCACAACACGCAGACCATCAATATTTCTAAGTCAATTTTCTTGGCCTCTATTGTACGCAGCGATCTGTAATTTGGCCCGAGGGCGTACTTTATTGGAACGGACTAACGGTGTAAAATTGCTATTGTACTCGCCCTCTAGGCTGAGTAGCGGCGTTTTCTTCATTTTTCCCATAGACCTCGATGTAAAAAAGAGTCCTTTATTTCGGCACTTTCTCGTGCCCCAGTGTTACCGAAATTTTGCACGGTGGTAGGGCACAGCAATGCCTGTTGAAGGATACATACTGCACCTCCGTATCTTATTTCGTTTTCCCGCAAAACAGGCACAAACTTTATTTTCCTCGAAGTTTGAAGGCTTATAACTCACAAGATACGCTTAGTAGCGGCACGAAATTTTGCAAGCCACTAGGCACTGAGGTCTACTAGCAGCATGCAAAATTTCAGCTCAATCGCAATACACACAAGCGAGTTATAAGGGCCACAAGTTTTGGCGGGACACCCATAGGATGATAGTGCCTAAATGGTGCAAAGGTGACTTCATGATATCGGCCTATAATTAGTGCCAAATGATGCACCCATAACCCAAGTGCCATGGGGTAAAATGGGAGTTGTCTTCCTTCATTGAGTTTCGAGTTATGGCCCTTGAAAGGTCAATTTCCTTTAACTTTGGACCCTTATATCTCCAAAACTATTTGAGACAAACAATTTTCCAATATTGACCAGTTGATTGGACACGCATGGGCACGTTTTGGCACCATTTTCATGCTTCTACGTGAAAGTGACCAAAATGAGATTCTCGTACCCACAACACGCCGACCACCAAAATTTCTAAGTCAATTTTCTTGGCCTCTATTGTACGCAGCGATCTGTAATTTGGCCCGAGGGCGTACTTTATTGGAACGGACTAACGGTGTAAAAATTGCTATTGTACTCGCCCTCTAGGCTGAGTAGCGGCGTTTTCTTCATTTTTCCCATAGACCTCAATGTAAAAAAGAGTCCTTTATTTCGGCACTTTCTCGTGCCCCAGTGTTACCGAAATTTTGCACGGTGGTAGGGCACATCAATGCCTGTTGAAGAATACATACTGCACCTCTGTATCTTATTTCGTTTTCCCGCAAAACAGGCACAAACTTTATTTTCCTCGAAGTTTGAAGGCTTATAACTCACAAGATACGCTTAGTAGCGGCACGAAATTTTGCAAGCCACTAGGCACTGAGGTCTACTAGCAGCATGCAAAATTTCAGCTCAATCGCAATACACACAAGCGAGTTATAAGGGCCTCAAGTTTTGGCGGGACACCCATAGGATGATAGTGCCTAAATGGTGCAAAGGTGACTTCATGATATCGGCCTATAATTAGTGCCAAATGATGCACCCTTAACCCAAGTGCCATGGGGTAAAATGGGAGTTGTCTTCCTTCATTGAGTTTCGAGTTATGGCCCTTGAAAGGTCAATTTCCTTTAACTTTGGACCCTTATATCTCCAAAACTATTTGAGACAAACAATTTTCCAATATTGACCAGTTGGTTGGACACGCATGGGCACGTTTTGGCACCATTTTCATGCTTCTACGTGAAAGTGACCAAAATGAGATTCTCGTACCCACAACACGCCGACCACCAAAATTTCTAAGTCAATTTTCTTGGCCTCTATTGTACGCAGCGATCTGTAATTTGGCCCGAGGGCGTACTTTATTGGAACGGACTAACGGTGTAAAAATTGCTATTGTACTCGCCCTCTAGGCTGAGTAGCGGCGTTTTCTTCATTTTTCCCATAGACCTCAATGTAAAAAAGAGTCCTTTATTTCGGCACTTTCTCGTACCCCAGTGTTACCGAAATTTTGCACGGTGGTAGGGCACATCAATGCCTGTTGAAGGATACATACTGCACCTCTGTATCTTATTTCGTTTTCCCGCAAAATAGGCACAAACTTTATTTTCCTCGAAGTTTGAAGGCTTATAACTCACAAGATACGCTTAGTAGCGGCACGAAATTTTGCAAGCCACTAGGCACTGAGGTCTACTAGCAGCATGCAGAATTTCAGCTCAATCGCAATACACACAAGCGAGTTATAAGGGCCTCAAGTTTTGGCGGGACACCCATAGGATGATAGTGCCTAAATGGTGCAAAGGTGACTTCATGATATCGGCCTATAATTAGTGCCAAATGATGCACCCTTAACCCAAGTGCCATGGGGTAAAATGGGAGTTGTCTTCCTTCATTGAGTTTCGAGTTATGGCCCTTGAAAGGTCAATTTCCTTTAACTTTGGACCCTTATATCTCCAAAACTGTTTGAGACAAACAATTTTCCAATATTGACCAGTTGGTTGGACACGCATGGGCACGTTTTGGCACCATTTTCATGCTTCTACGTGAAAGTGACCAAAATGAGATTCTCGTACCCACAACACGCAGACCACCAAAATTTCTAAGTCAATTTTCTTGGCCTCTATTGTACGCAGCGATCTGTAATTTGGCCCGAGGGCGTACTTTATTGGAACGGACTAACGGTGTAAAAATTGCTATTGTACTCGCCCTCTAGGCTGAGTAGCGGCGTTTTCTTCATTTTTCCCATAGACCTCAATGTAAAAAAGAGTCCTTTATTTCGGCACTTTCTCGTACCCCAGTGTTACCGAAATTTTGCACGGTGGTAGGGCACATCAATGCCTGTTGAAGGATACATACTGCACCTCTGTATCTTATTTCGTTTTCCCGCAAAATAGGCACAAACTTTATTTTCCTCGAAGTTTGAAGGCTTATAACTCACAAGATACGCTTAGTAGCGGCACGAAATTTTGCAAGCCACTAGGCACTGAGGTCTACTAGCAGCATGCAAAATTTCAGCTCAATCGCAATACACACAAGCGAGTTATAAGGGCCTCAAGTTTTGGCGGGACACCCATAGGATGATAGTGCCTAAATGGTGCAAAGGTGACTTCATGATATCGGCCTATAATTAGTGCCAAATGATGCACCCTTAACCCAAGTGCCATGGGGTAAAATGGGAGTTGTCTTCCTTCATTGAGTTTCGAGTTATGGCCCTTGAAAGGTCAATTTCCTTTAACTTTGGACCCTTATATCTCCAAAACTATTTGAGACAAACAATTTTCCAATATTGACCAGTTGGTTGGACACGCATGGGCACGTTTTGGCACCATTTTCATGCTTCTGCGTGAAAGTGACCAAAATGAGATTCTCGTACCCACAACACGCAGACCACCAAAATTTCTATGTCAATTTTCTTGGCCTCTATTGTACGCAGCGATCTGTAATTTGGCCCGAGGGCGTACTTTATTGGAACGGACTAACGGTGTAAAATTGCTATTGTACTCGCCCTCTAGGCTGAGTAGCGGCATTTTCTTCATTTTTCCCATAGACCTCAATGTAAAAAAGAGTCCTTTATTTCGGCACTTTCTCGTGCCCCAGTGTTACCGAAATTTTGCACGGTGGTAGGGCACAGCAATGCCTGTTGAAGGATACATACTGCACCTCTGTATCTTATTTCGTTTTCCCGCAAAACAGGCACAAACTTTATTTTCCTCGAAGTTTGAAGGCTTATAACTCACAAGATACGCTTAGTAGCGGCACGAAATTTTGCAAGCCACTAGGCACTGAGGTCTACTAGCAGCATGCAAAATTTCAGCTCAATCGCAATACACACAAGCGAGTTATAAGGGCCTCAAGTTTTGGCGGGACACCCATAGGATGATAGTGCCTAAATGGTGCAAAGGTGACTTCATGATATCGGCCTATAATTAGTGCCAAATGATGCACCCATAACCCAAGTGCCATGGGGTAAAATGGGAGTTGTCTTCCTTCATTGAGTTTCGAGTTATGGCCCTTGAAAGGTCAATTTCCTTTAACTTTGGACCCTTATATCTCCAAAACTATTTGAGACAAACAATTTTGCAATATTGACCAGTTGATTGGACACGCATGGGCACGTTTTGGCGCCATTTTCATGCTTCTACGTGAAAGTGACCAAAATGAGATTCTCGTACCCACAACACGCCGACCACCAAAATTTCTAAGTCAATTTTCTTGGCCTCTATTGTACGCAGCGATCTGTAATTTGGCCCGAGGGCGTACTTTATTGGAACGGACTAACGGTGTAAAAATTGCTATTGTACTCGCCCTCTAGGCTGAGTAGCGGCGTTTTCTTCATTTTTCCCATAGACCTCAATGTAAAAAAGAGTCCTTTATTTCGGCACTTTCTCGTGCCCCAGTGTTACCGAAATTTTGCACGGTGGTAGGGCACATCAATGCCTGTTGAAGAATACATACTGCACCTCTGTATCTTATTTCGTTTTCCCGCAAAACAGGCACAAACTTTATTTTCCTCGAAGTTTGAAGGCTTATAACTCACAAGATACGCTTAGTAGCGGCACGAAATTTTGCAAGCCACTAGGCACTGAGGTCTACTAGCAGCATGCAAAATTTCAGCTCAATCGCAATACACACAAGCGAGTTATAAGGGCCTCAAGTTTTGGCGGGACACCCATAGGATGATAGTGCCTAAATGGTGCAAAGGTGACTTCATGATATCGGCCTATAATTAGTGCCAAATGATGCACCCTTAACCCAAGTGCCATGGGGTAAAATGGGAGTTGTCTTCCTTCATTGAGTTTCGAGTTATGGCCCTTGAAAGGTCAATTTCCTTTAACTTTGGACCCTTATATCTCCAAAACTATTTGAGACAAACAATTTTCCAATATTGACCAGTTGATTGGACACGCATGGGCACGTTTTGGCGCCATTTTCATGCTTCTACGTGAAAGTGACCAAAATGAGATTCTCGTACCCACAACACGCAGACCACCAATATTTCTAAGTCAATTTTCTTGGCCTCTATTGTACGCAGCGATCTGTAATTTGGCCCGAGGGCGTACTTTATTGGAACGGACTAACGGTGTAAAAATTGCTATTGTACTCGCCCTCTAGGCTGAGTAGCGGCGTTTTCTTCATTTTTCCCATAGACCTCGATGTAAAAAAGAGTCCTTTATTTCGGCACTTTCTCGTGCCCCAGTGTTACCGAAATTTTGCACGGTGGTAGGGCACATCAATGCCTGTTGAAGAATACATACTGCACCTCTGTATCTTATTTCGTTTTCCCGCAAAACAGGCACAAACTTTATTTTCCTCGAAGTTTGAAGGCTTATAACTCACAAGATACGCTTAGTAGCGGCACGAAATTTTGCAAGCCACTAGGCACTGAGGTCTACTAGCAGCATGCAAAATTTCAGCTCAATCGCAATACACACAAGCGAGTTATAAGGGCCTCAAGTTTTGGCGGGACACCCATAGGATGATAGTGCCTAAATGGTGCAAAGGTGACTTCATGATATCGGCCTATAATTAGTGCCAAATGATGCACCCATAACCCAAGTGCCATGGGGTAAAATGGGAGTTGTCTTCCTTCATTGAGTTTCGAGTTATGGCCCTTGAAAGGTCAATTTCCTTTAACTTTGGACCCTTATATCTCCAAAACTATTTGAGACAAACAATTTTCCAATATTGACCAGTTGGTTGGACACACATGGGCACGTTTTGGCACCATTTTCATGCTTCTACGTGAAAGTGACCAAAATGAGATTCTCGTACCCACAACACGCAGACCACCAATATTTCTAAGTCAATTTTCTTGGCCTCTATTGTACGCAGCGATCTGTAATTTGGCCCGAGGGCGTACTTTATTGGAACGGACTAACGGTGTAAAATTGCTATTGTACTCGCCCTCTAGGCTGAGTAGCGGCGTTTTCTTCATTTTTCCCATAGACCTCGATGTAAAAAAGAGTCCTTTATTTCGGCACTTTCTCGTGCCCCAGTGTTACCGAAATTTTGCACGGTGGTAGGGCACAGCAATGCCTGTTGAAGGATACATACTGCACCTCCGTATCTTATTTCGTTTTCCCGCAAAACAGGCACAAACTTTATTTTCCTCGAAGTTTGAAGGCTTATAACTCACAAGATACGCTTAGTAGCGGCACGAAATTTTGCAAGCCACTAGGCACTGAGGTCTACTAGCAGCATGCAAAATTTCAGCTCAATCGCAATACACACAAGCGAGTTATAAGGGCCTCAAGTTTTGGCGGGACACCCATAGGATGATAGTGCCTAAATGGTGCAAAGGTGACTTCATGATATCGGCCTATAATTAGTGCCAAATGATGCACCCATAACCCAAGTGCCATGGGGTAAAATGGGAGTTGTCTTCCTTCATTGAGTTTCGAGTTATGGCCCTTGAAAGGTCAATTTCCTTTAACTTTGGACCCTTATATCTCCAAAACTATTTGAGACAAACAATTTTCCAATATTGACCAGTTGATTGGACACGCATGGGCACGTTTTGGCACCATTTTCATGCTTCTACGTGAAAGTGACCAAAATGAGATTCTCGTACCCACAACACGCCGACCACCAAAATTTCTAAGTCAATTTTCTTGGCCTCTATTGTACGCAGCGATCTGTAATTTGGCCCGAGGGCGTACTTTATTGGAACGGACTAACGGTGTAAAAATTGCTATTGTACTCGCCCTCTAGGCTGAGTAGCGGCGTTTTCTTCATTTTTCCCATAGACCTCAATGTAAAAAAGAGTCCTTTATTTCGGCACTTTCTCGTGCCCCAGTGTTACCGAAATTTTGCACGGTGATAGGGCACATCAATGCCTGTTGAAGGATACATACTGCACCTCTGTATCTTATTTCGTTTTCCCGCAAAATAGGCACAAACTTTATTTTTCTCGAAGTTTGAAGGCTTATAACTCACAAGATACGCTTAGTAGCGGCACGAAATTTTGCAAGCCACTAGGCACTGAGGTCTACTAGCAGCATGCAAAATTTCAGCTCAATCGCAATACACACAAGCGAGTTATAAGGGCCTCAAGTTTTGGCGGGACACCCATAGGATGATAGTGCCTAAATGGTGCAAAGGTGACTTCATGATATCGGCCTATAATTAGTGCCAAATGATGCACCCTTAACCCAAGTGCCATGGGGTAAAATGGGAGTTGTCTTCCTTCATTGAGTTTCGAGTTATGGCCCTTGAAAGGTCAATTTCCTTTAACTTTGAACCCTTATATCTCCAAAACTATTTGAGACAAACAATTTTCCAATATTGACCAGTTGGTTGGACACGCATGGGCACGTTTTGGCACCATTTTCATGCTTCTACGTGAAAGTGACCAAAATGAGATTCTCGTACCCACAACACGCCGACCACCAAAATTTCTAAGTCAATTTTCTTGGCCTCTATTGTACGCAGCGATCTGTTATTTGGCCTGAGGGCGTACTTTATTGGAACGGACTAACGGTGTAAAAATTGCTATTGTACTCGCCCTCTAGGCTGAGTAGCGGCGTTTTCTTCATTTTTCCCATAGACCTCAATGTAAAAAAGAGTCCTTTATTTCGGCACTTTCTCGTGCCCCAGTGTTACCGAAATTTTGCACGGTGGTAGGGCACATCAATGCCTGTTGAAGGATACATACTGCACCTCTGTATCTTATTTCGTTTTCCCGCAAAATAGGCACAAACTTTATTTTCCTCGAAGTTTGAAGGCTTATAACTCACAAGATACGCTTAGTAGCGGCACGAAATTTTGCAAGCCACTAGGCACTGAGGTCTACTAGCAGCATGCAAAATTTCAGCTCAATCGCAATACACACAAGCGAGTTATAAGGGCCTCAAGTTTTGGCGGGACACCCATAGGATGATAGTGCCTAAATGGTGCAAAGGTGACTTCATGATATCGGCCTATAATTAGTGCCAAATGATGCACCCTTAACCCAAGTGCCATGGGGTAAAATGGGAGTTGTCTTCCTTCATTGAGTTTCGAGTTATGGCCCTTGAAAGGTCAATTTCCTTTAACTTTGGACCCTTATATCTCCAAAACTATTTGAGACAAACAATTTTCCAATATTGACCAGTTGGTTGGACACGCATGGGCACGTTTTGGCACCATTTTCATGCTTCTACGTGAAAGTGACCAAAATGAGATTCTCGTACCCACAACACGCCGACCACCAAAATTTCTAAGTCAATTTTCTTGGCCTCTATTGTACGCAGCGATCTGTAATTTGGACCGAGGGCGTACTTTATTGGAACGGACTAACGGTGTAAAAATTGCTATTGTACTCGCCCTCTTGGCTGAGTAGCGGCGTTTTCTTCATTTTTCCCATAGACCTCAATGTAAAAAAGAGTCCTTTATTTCGGCACTTTCTCGTGCCCCAGTGTTACCGAAATTTTGCACGGTGGTAGGGCACAGCAATGCCTGTTGAAGGATACATACTGCACCTCTGTATCTTATTTCGTTTTCCCGCAAAACAGGCACAAACTTTATTTTCCTCGAAGTTTGAAGGCTTATAACTCACAAGATACGCTTAGTAGCGGCACGAAATTTTGCAAGCCACTAGGCACTGAGGTCTACTAGCAGCATGCAAAATTTCAGCTCAATCGCAATACACACAAGCGAGTTATAAGGGCCTCAAGTTTTGGCGGGACACCCATAGGATGATAGTGCCTAAATGGTGCAAAGGTGACTTCATGATATCGGCCTATAATTAGTGCCAAATGATGCACCCTTAACCCAAGTGCCATGGGGTAAAATGGGAGTTGTCTTCCTTCATTGAGTTTCGAGTTATGGCCCTTGAAAGGTCAATTTCCTTTAACTTTGGACCCTTATATCTCCAAAACTATTTGAGACAAACAATTTTCCAATATTGACCAGTTGGTTGGACACGCATGGGCACGTTTTGGCACCATTTTCATGCTTCTACGTGAAAGTGACCAAAATGAGATTCTCGTACCCACAACACGCAGACCATCAATATTTCTAAGTCAATTTTCTTGGCCTCTATTGTACGCAGCGATCTGTAATTTGGCCCGAGGGCGTACTTTATTGGAACGGACTAACGGTGTAAAATTGCTATTGTACTCGCCCTCTAGGCTGAGTAGCGGCGTTTTCTTCATTTTTCCCATAGACCTCGATGTAAAAAAGAGTCCTTTATTTCGGCACTTTCTCGTGCCCCAGTGTTACCGAAATTTTGCACGGTGGTAGGGCACAGCAATGCCTGTTGAAGGATACATACTGCACCTCCGTATCTTATTTCGTTTTCCCGCAAAACAGGCACAAACTTTATTTTCCTCGAAGTTTGAAGGCTTATAACTCACAAGATACGCTTAGTAGCGGCACGAAATTTTGCAAGCCACTAGGCACTGAGGTCTACTAGCAGCATGCAAAATTTCAGCTCAATCGCAATACACACAAGCGAGTTATAAGGGCCTCAAGTTTTGGCGGGACACCCATAGGATGATAGTGCCTAAATGGTGCAAAGGTGACTTCATGATATCGGCCTATAATTAGTGCCAAATGATGCACCCATAACCCAAGTGCCATGGGGTAAAATGGGAGTTGTCTTCCTTCATTGAGTTTCGAGTTATGGCCCTTGAAAGGTCAATTTCCTTTAACTTTGGACCCTTATATCTCCAAAACTATTTGAGACAAACAATTTTCCAATATTGACCAGTTGATTGGACACGCATGGGCACGTTTTGGCACCATTTTCATGCTTCTACGTGAAAGTGACCAAAATGAGATTCTCGTACCCACAACACGCCGACCACCAAAATTTCTAAGTCAATTTTCTTGGCCTCTATTGTACGCAGCGATCTGTAATTTGGCCCGAGGGCGTACTTTATTGGAACGGACTAACGGTGTAAAAATTGCTATTGTACTCGCCCTCTAGGCTGAGTAGCGGCGTTTTCTTCATTTTTCCCATAGACCTCAATGTAAAAAAGAGTCCTTTATTTCGGCACTTTCTCGTGCCCCAGTGTTACCGAAATTTTGCACGGTGGTAGGGCACATCAATGCCTGTTGAAGAATACATACTGCACATCTGTATCTTATTTCGTTTTCCCGCAAAACAGGCACAAACTTTATTTTCCTCGAAGTTTGAAGGCTTATAACTCACAAGATACGCTTAGTAGCGGCACGAAATTTTGCAAGCCACTAGGCACTGAGGTCTACTAGCAGCATGCAAAATTTCAGCTCAATCGCAATACACACAAGCGAGTTATAAGGGCCTCAAGTTTTGGCGGGACACCCATAGGATGATAGTGCCTAAATGGTGCAAAGGTGACTTCATGATATCGGCCTATAATTAGTGCCAAATGATGCACCCTTAACCCAAGTGCCATGGGGTAAAATGGGAGTTGTCTTCCTTCATTGAGTTTCGAGTTATGGCCCTTGAAAGGTCAATTTCCTTTAACTTTGGACCCTTATATCTCCAAAACTATTTGAGACAAACAATTTTCCAATATTGACCAGTTGGTTGGACACGCATGGGCACGTTTTGGCACCATTTTCATGCTTCTACGTGAAAGTGACCAAAATGAGATTCTCGTACCCACAACACGCCAACCACCAAAATTTCTAAGTCAATTTTCTTGGCCTCTATTGTACGCAGCGATCTGTAATTTGGCCCGAGGGCGTACTTTATTGGAACGGACTAACGGTGTAAAAATTGCTATTGTACTCGCCCTCTAGGCTGAGTAGCGGCGTTTTCTTCATTTTTCCCATAGACCTCAATGTAAAAAAGAGTCCTTTATTTCGGCACTTTCTCGTGCCCCAGTGTTACCGAAATTTTGCACGGTGGTAGGGCACATCAATGCCTGTTGAAGGATACATACTGCACCTCTGTATCTTATTTCGTTTTCCCGCAAAACAGGCACAAACTTTATTTTCCTCGAAGTTTGAAGGCTTATAACTCACAAGATACGCTTAGTAGCGGCACGAAATTTTGCAAGCCACTAGGCACTGAGGTCTACTAGCAGCATGCAAAATTTCAGCTCAATCGCAATACACACAAGCGAGTTATAAGGGCCTCAAGTTTTGGCGGGACACCCATAGGATGATAGTGCCTAAATGGTGCAAAGGTGACTTCATGATATCGGCCTATAATTAGTGCCAAATGATGCACCCTTAACCCAAGTGCCATGGGGTAAAATGGGAGTTGTCTTCCTTCATTGAGTTTCGAGTTATGGCCCTTGAAAGGTCAATTTCCTTTAACTTTGGACCCTTATATCTCCAAAACTATTTGAGACAAACAATTTTCCAATATTGACCAGTTGGTTGGACACGCATGGGCACGTTTTGGCACCATTTTCATGCTTCTACGTGAAAGTGACCAAAATGAGATTCTCGTACCCACAACACGCAGATAATCAATATTTCTAAGTCAATTTTCTTGGCCTCTATTGTACGCAGCGATCTGTAATTTGGCCCGAGGGCGTACTTTATTGGAACGGACTAACGGTGTAAAATTGCTATTGTACTCGCCCTCTAGGCTGAGTAGCGGCGTTTTCTTCATTTTTCCCATAGACCTCGATGTAAAAAAGAGTCCTTTATTTCGGCACTTTCTCGTGCCCCAGTGTTACCGAAATTTTGCACGGTGGTAGGGCACAGCAATGCCTGTTGAAGGATACATACTGCACCTCCGTATCTTATTTCGTTTTCCCGCAAAACAGGCACAAACTTTATTTTCCTCGAAGTTTGAAGGCTTATAACTCACAAGATACGCTTAGTAGCGGCACGAAATTTTGCAAGCCACTAGGCACTGAGGTCTACTAGCAGCATGCAAAATTTCAGCTCAATCGCAATACACACAAGCGAGTTATAAGGGCCTCAAGTTTTGGCGGGACACCCATAGGATGATAGTGCCTAAATGGTGCAAAGGTGACTTCATGATATCGGCCTATAATTAGTGCCAAATGATGCACCCATAACCCAAGTGCCATGGGGTAAAATGGGAGTTGTCTTCCTTCATTGAGTTTCGAGTTATGGCCCTTGAAAGGTCAATTTCCTTTAACTTTGGACCCTTATATCTCCAAAACTATTTGAGACAAACAATTTTCCAATATTGACCAGTTGATTGGACACGCATGGGCACGTTTTGGCACCATTTTCATGCTTCTACGTGAAAGTGACCAAAATGAGATTCTCGTACCCACAACACGCCGACCACCAAAATTTCTAAGTCAATTTTCTTGGCCTCTATTGTACGCAGCGATCTGTAATTTGGCCCGAGGGCGTACTTTATTGGAACGGACTAACGGTGTAAAAATTGCTATTGTACTCGCCCTCTAGGCTGAGTAGCGGCGTTTTCTTCATTTTTCCCATAGACCTCAATGTAAAAAAGAGTCCTTTATTTCGGCACTTTCTCGTGCCCCAGTGTTACCGAAATTTTGCACGGTGGTAGGGCACATCAATGCCTGTTGAAGAATACATACTGCACCTCTGTATCTTATTTCGTTTTCCCGCAAAACAGGCACAAACTTTATTTTCCTCGAAGTTTGAAGGCTTATAACTCACAAGATACGCTTAGTAGCGGCACGAAATTTTGCAAGCCACTAGGCACTGAGGTCTACTAGCAGCATGCAAAATTTCAGCTCAATCGCAATACACACAAGCGAGTTATAAGGGCCTCAAGTTTTGGCGGGACACCCATAGGATGATAGTGCCTAAATGGTGCAAAGGTGACTTCATGATATCGGCCTATAATTAGTGCCAAATGATGCACCCTTAACCCAAGTGCCATGGGGTAAAATGGGAGTTGTCTTCCTTCATTGAGTTTCGAGTTATGGCCCTTGAAAGGTCAATTTCCTTTAACTTTGGACCCTTATATCTCCAAAACTATTTGAGACAAACAATTTTCCAATATTGACCAGTTGGTTGGACACGCATGGGCACGTTTTGGCACCATTTTCATGCTTCTACGTGAAAGTGACCAAAATGAGATTCTCGTACCCACAACACGCCAACCACCAAAATTTCTAAGTCAATTTTCTTGGCCTCTATTGTACGCAGCGATCTGTAATTTGGCCCGAGGGCGTACTTTATTGGAACGGACTAACGGTGTAAAAATTGCTATTGTACTCGCCCTCTAGGCTGAGTAGCGGCGTTTTCTTCATTTTTCCCATAGACCTCAATGTAAAAAAGAGTCCTTTATTTCGGCACTTTCTCGTGCCCCAGTGTTACCGAAATTTTGCACGGTGGTAGGGCACATCAATGCCTGTTGAAGGATACATACTGCACCTCTGTATCTTATTTCGTTTTCCCGCAAAACAGGCACAAACTTTATTTTCCTCGAAGTTTGAAGGCTTATAACTCACAAGATACGCTTAGTAGCGGCACGAAATTTTGCAAGCCACTAGGCACTGAGGTCTACTAGCAGCATGCAAAATTTCAGCTCAATCGCAATACACACAAGCGAGTTATAAGGGCCTCAAGTTTTGGCGGGACACCCATAGGATGATAGTGCCTAAATGGTGCAAAGGTGACTTCATGATATCGGCCTATAATTAGTGCCAAATGATGCACCCTTAACCCAAGTGCCATGGGGTAAAATGGGAGTTGTCTTCCTTCATTGAGTTTCGAGTTATGGCCCTTGAAAGGTTAATTTCCTTTAACTTTGGACCCTTATATCTCCAAAACTATTTGAGACAAACAATTTTCCAATATTGACCAGTTGGTTGGACACGCATGGGCACGTTTTGGCACCATTTTCATGCTTCTACGTGAAAGTGACCAAAATGAGATTCTCGTACCCACAACACGCCGACCACCAAAATTTCTAAGTCAATTTTCTTGGCCTCTATTGTACGCAGCGATCTGTAATTTGGACCGAGGGCGTACTTTATTGGAACGGACTAACGGTGTAAAAATTGCTATTGTACTCGCCCTCTTGGCTGAGTAGCGGCGTTTTCTTCATTTTTCCCATAGACCTCAATGTAAAAAAGAGTCCTTTATTTCGGCACTTTCTCGTGCCCCAGTGTTACCGAAATTTTGCACGGTGGTAGGGCACAGCAATGCCTGTTGAAGGATACATACTGCACCTCTGTATCTTATTTCGTTTTCCCGCAAAACAGGCACAAACTTTATTTTCCTCGAAGTTTGAAGGCTTATAACTCACAAGATACGCTTAGTAGCGGCACGAAATTTTGCAAGCCACTAGGCACTGAGGTCTACTAGCAGCATGCAAAATTTCAGCTCAATCGCAATACACACAAGCGAGTTATAAGGGCCTCAAGTTTTGGCGGGACACCCATAGGATGATAGTGCCTAAATGGTGCAAAGGTGACTTCATGATATCGGCCTATAATTAGTGCCAAATGATGCACCCTTAACCCAAGTGCCATGGGGTAAAATGGGAGTTGTCTTCCTTCATTGAGTTTCGAGTTATGGCCCTTGAAAGGTCAATTTCCTTTAACTTTGGACCCTTATATCTCCAAAACTATTTGAGACAAACAATTTTCCAATATTGACCAGTTGGTTGGACACGCATGGGCACGTTTTGGCACCATTTTCATGCTTCTACGTGAAAGTGACCAAAATGAGATTCTCGTACCCACAACACGCAGACCATCAATATTTCTAAGTCAATTTTCTTGGCCTCTATTGTACGCAGCGATCTGTAATTTGGCCCGAGGGCGTACTTTATTGGAACGGACTAACGGTGTAAAATTGCTATTGTACTCGCCCTCTAGGCTGAGTAGCGGCGTTTTCTTCATTTTTCCCATAGACCTCGATGTAAAAAAGAGTCCTTTATTTCGGCACTTTCTCGTGCCCCAGTGTTACCGAAATTTTGCACGGTGGTAGGGCACAGCAATGCCTGTTGAAGGATACATACTGCACCTCCGTATCTTATTTCGTTTTCCCGCAAAACAGGCACAAACTTTATTTTCCTCGAAGTTTGAAGGCTTATAACTCACAAGATACGCTTAGTAGCGGCACGAAATTTTGCAAGCCACTAGGCACTGAGGTCTACTAGCAGCATGCAAAATTTCAGCTCAATCGCAATACACACAAGCGAGTTATAAGGGCCTCAAGTTTTGGCGGGACACCCATAGGATGATAGTGCCTAAATGGTGCAAAGGTGACTTCATGATATCGGCCTATAATTAGTGCCAAATGATGCACCCATAACCCAAGTGCCATGGGGTAAAATGGGAGTTGTCTTCCTTCATTGAGTTTCGAGTTATGGCCCTTGAAAGGTCAATTTCCTTTAACTTTGGACCCTTATATCTCCAAAACTATTTGAGACAAACAATTTTCCAATGTTGACCAGTTGATTGGACACGCATGGGCACGTTTTGGCACCATTTTCATGCTTCTACGTGAAAGTGACCAAAATGAGATTCTCGTACCCACAACACGCCGACCACCAAAATTTCTAAGTCAATTTTCTTGGCCTCTATTGTACGCAGCGATCTGTAATTTGGCCCGAGGGCGTACTTTATTGGAACGGACTAACGGTGTAAAAATTGCTATTGTACTCGCCCTCTTGGCTGAGTAGCGGCGTTTTCTTCATTTTTCCCATAGACCTCAATGTAAAAAAGAGTCCTTTATTTCGGCACTTTCTCGTGCCCCAGTGTTACCGAAATTTTGCACGGTGGTAGGGCACATCAATGCCTGTTGAAGGATACATACTGCACCTCTGTATCTTATTTCGTTTTCCCGCAAAACAGGCACAAACTTTATTTTCCTCGAAGTTTGAAGGCTTATAACTCACAAGATACGCTTAGTAGCGGCACGAAATTTTGCAAGCCACTAGGCACTGAGGTCTACTAGCAGCATGCAAAATTTCAGCTCAATCGCAATACACACAAGCGAGTTATAAGGGCCTCAAGTTTTGGCGGGACACCCATAGGATGATAGTGCCTAAATGGTGCAAAGGTGACTTCATGATATCGGCCTATAATTAGTGCCAAATGATGCACCCTTAACCCAAGTGCCATGGGGTAAAATGGGAGTTGTCTTCCTTCATTGAATTTCGAGTTATGGCCCTTGAAAGGTCAATTTCCTTTAACTTTGGACCCTTATATCTCCAAAACTATTTGAGACAAACAATTTTCCAATATTGACCAGTTGGTTGGACACGCATGGGCACGTTTTGGCACCATTTTCATGCTTCTACGTGAAAGTGACCAAAATGAGATTCTCGTACCCACAACACGCCGACCACCAAAATTTCTAAGTCAATTTTCTTGGCCTCTATTGTACGCAGCGATCTGTAATTTGGACCGAGGGCGTACTTTATTGGAACGGACTAACGGTGTAAAAATTGCTATTGTACTCGCCCTCTTGGCTGAGTAGCGGCGTTTTCTTCATTTTTCCCATAGACCTCAATGTAAAAAAGAGTCCTTTATTTCGGCACTTTCTCGTGCCCCAGTGTTACCGAAATTTTGCACGGTGGTAGGGCACAGCAATGCCTGTTGAAGGATACATACTGCACCTCTGTATCTTATTTCGTTTTCCCGCAAAACAGGCACAAACTTTATTTTCCTCGAAGTTTGAAGGCTTATAACTCACAAGATACGCTTAGTAGCGGCACGAAATTTTGCAAGCCACTAGGCACTGAGGTCTACTAGCAGCATGCAAAATTTCAGCTCAATCGCAATACACACAAGCGAGTTATAAGGGCCTCAAGTTTTGGCGGGACACCCATAGGATGATAGTGCCTAAATGGTGCAAAGGTGACTTCATGATATCGGCCTATAATTAGTGCCAAATGATGCACCCTTAACCCAAGTGCCATGGGGTAAAATGGGAGTTGTCTTCCTTTATTGAGTTTCGAGTTATGGCCCTTGAAAGGTCAATTTCCTTTAACTTTGGACCCTTATATCTCCAAAACTATTTGAGACAAACAATTTTCCAATATTGACCAGTTGATTGGACACGCATGGGCACGTTTTGGCACCATTTTCATGCTTCTACGTGAAAGTGACCAAAATGAGATTCTCGTACCCACAACACGCCGACCACCAAAATTTCTAAGTCAATTTTCTTGGCCTCTATTGTACGCAGCGATCTGTAATTTGGCCCGAGGGCGTACTTTATTGGAACGGACTAACGGTGTAAAAATTGCTATTGTACTCGCCCTCTTGGCTGAGTAGCGGCGTTTTCTTCATTTTTCCCATAGACCTCAATGTAAAAAAGAGTCCTTTATTTCGGCACTTTCTCGTGCCCCAGTGTTACCGAAATTTTGCACGGTGGTAGGGCACATCAATGCCTGTTAAAGAATACATACTGCACCTCTGTATCTTATTTCGTTTTCCCGCAAAACAGGCACAAACTTTATTTTCCTCGAAGTTTGAAGGCTTATAACTCACAAGATACGCTTAGTAGCGGCACGAAATTTTGCAAGCCACTAGGCACTGAGGTCTACTAGCAGCATGCAAAATTTCAGCTCAATCGCAATACACACAAGCGAGTTATAAGGGCCTCAAGTTTTGGCGGGACACCCATAGGATGATAGTGCCTAAATGGTGCAAAGGTGACTTCATGATATCGGCCTATAATTAGTGCCAAATGATGCACCCTTAACCCAAGTGCCATGGGGTAAAATGGGAGTTGTCTTCCTTCATTGAGTTTCGAGTTATGGCCCTTGAAAGGTCAATTTCCTTTAACTTTGGACCCTTATATCTCCAAAACTATTTGAGACAAACAATTTTCCAATATTGACCAGTTGGTTGGACACGCATGGGCACGTTTTGGCACCATTTTCATGCTTCTACGTGAAAGTGACCAAAATGAGATTCTCGTACCCACAACACGCCAACCACCAAAATTTCTAAGTCAATTTTCTTGGCCTCTATTGTACGCAGCGATCTGTAATTTGGCCCGAGGGCGTACTTTATTGGAACGGACTAACGGTGTAAAAATTGCTATTGTACTCGCCCTCTAGGCTGAGTAGCGGCGTTTTCTTCATTTTTCCCATAGACCTCAATGTAAAAAAGAGTCCTTTATTTCGGCACTTTCTCGTGCCCCAGTGTTACCGAAATTTTGCACGGTGGTAGGGCACATCAATGCCTGTTGAAGGATACATACTGCACCTCTGTATCTTATTTCGTTTTCCCGCAAAACAGGCACAAACTTTATTTTCCTCGAAGTTTGAAGGCTTATAACTCACAAGATACGCTTAGTAGCGGCACGAAATTTTGCAAGCCACTAGGCACTGAGGTCTACTAGCAGCATGCAAAATTTCAGCTCAATCGCAATACACACAAGCGAGTTATAAGGGCCTCAAGTTTTGGCGGGACACCCATAGGATGATAGTGCCTAAATGGTGCAAAGGTGACTTCATGATATCGGCCTATAATTAGTGCCAAATGATGCACCCTTAACCCAAGTGCCATGGGGTAAAATGGGAGTTGTCTTCCTTCATTGAGTTTCGAGTTATGGCCCTTGAAAGGTCAATTTCCTTTAACTTTGGACCCTTATATCTCCAAAACTATTTGAGACAAACAATTTTCCAATATTGACCAGTTGGTTGGACACGCATGGGCACGTTTTGGCACCATTTTCATGCTTCTACGTGAAAGTGACCAAAATGAGATTCTCGTACCCACAACACGCCGACCACCAAAATTTCTAAGTCAATTTTCTTGGCCTCTATTGTACGCAGCGATCTGTAATTTGGACCGAGGGCGTACTTTATTGGAACGGACTAACGGTGTAAAAATTGCTATTGTACTCGCCCTCTTGGCTGAGTAGCGGCGTTTTCTTCATTTTTCCCATAGACCTCAATGTAAAAAAGAGTCCTTTATTTCGGCACTTTCTCGTGCCCCAGTGTTACCGAAATTTTGCACGGTGGTAGGGCACAGCAATGCCTGTTGAAGGATACATACTGCACCTCTGTATCTTATTTCGTTTTCCCGCAAAACAGGCACAAACTTTATTTTCCTCGAAGTTTGAAGGCTTATAACTCACAAGATACGCTTAGTAGCGGCACGAAATTTTGCAAGCCACTAGGCACTGAGGTCTACTAGCAGCATGCAAAATTTCAGCTCAATCGCAATACACACAAGCGAGTTATAAGGGCCTCAAGTTTTGGCGGGACACCCATAGGATGATAGTGCCTAAATGGTGCAAAGGTGACTTCATGATATCGGCCTATAATTAGTGCCAAATGATGCACCCTTAACCCAAGTGCCATGGGGTAAAATGGGAGTTGTCTTCCTTTATTGAGTTTCGAGTTATGGCCCTTGAAAGGTCAATTTCCTTTAACTTTGGACCCTTATATCTCCAAAACTATTTGAGACAAACAATTTTCCAATATTGACCAGTTGGTTGGACACGCATGGGCACGTTTTGGCACCATTTTCATGCTTCTACGTGAAAGTGACCAAAATGAGATTCTCGTACCCACAACACGCCGACCACCAAAATTTCTAAGTCAATTTTCTTGGCCTCTATTGTACGCAGCGATCTGTAATTTGGCCCGAGGGCGTACTTTATTGGAACGGACTAACGGTGTAAAAATTGCTATTGTACTCGCCCTCTAGGCTGAGTAGCGGCGTTTTCTTCATTTTTCCCATAGACCTCAATGTAAAAAAGAGTCCTTTATTTCGGCACTTTCTCGTGCCCCAGTGTTACCGAAATTTTGCACGGTGGTAGGGCACATCAATGCCTGTTGAAGGATACATACTGCACCTCTGTATCTTATTTCGTTTTCCCGCAAAATAGGCACAAACTTTATTTTCCTCGAAGTTTGAAGGCTTATAACTCACAAGATACGCTTAGTAGCGGCACGAATGTTTGCAAGCCACTAGGCACTGAGGTCTACTAGCAGCATGCAAAATTTCAGCTCAATCGCAATACACACAAGCGAGTTATAAGGGCCTCAAGTTTTGGCGGGACACCCATAGGATGATAGTGCCTAAATGGTGCAAAGGTGACTTCATGATATCGGCCTATAATTAGTGCCAAATGATGCACCCTTAACCCAAGTGCCATGGGGTAAAATGGGAGTTGTCTTCCTTCATTGAGTTTCGAGTTATGGCCCTTGAAAGGTCAATTTCCTTTAACTTTGGACCCTTATATCTCCAAAACTATTTGAGACAAACAATTTTCCAATATTGACCAGTTGGTTGGACACGCATGGGCACGTTTTGGCACCATTTTCATGCTTCTACGTGAAAGTGACCAAAATGAGATTCTCGTACCCACAACACGCCGACCACCAAAATTTCTAAGTCAATTTTCTTGGCCTCTATTGTACGCAGCGATCTGTAATTTGGCCCGAGGGCGTACTTTATTGGAACGGACTAACGGTGTAAAAATTGCTATTGTACTCGCCCTCTAGGCTGAGTAGCGGCGTTTTCTTCATTTTTCCCATAGACCTCAATGTAAAAAAGAGTCCTTTATTTCGGCACTTTCTCGTGCCCCAGTGTTACCGAAATTTTGCACGGTGGTAGGGCACATCAATGCCTGTTGAAGGATACATACTGCACCTCTGTATCTTATTTCGTTTTCCCGCAAAATAGGCACAAACTTTGTTTTCCTCGAAGTTTGAAGGCTTATAACTCACAAGATACGCTTAGTAGCGGCACGAAATTTTGCAAG
Source organism: Lucinisca nassula (assembly GCA_963580285.1). Classification (NCBI taxonomy): domain Eukaryota; kingdom Metazoa; phylum Mollusca; class Bivalvia; order Lucinida; family Lucinidae; genus Lucinisca; species Lucinisca nassula. Next base: position 106,309,869 of record OY757023.1, on the reverse strand, counting down.
CCACTAGGCACTGAGGTCTACTAGCAGCATGCAAAATTTCAGCTCAATCGCAATACACACAAGCGAGTTATAAGGGCCTCAAGTTTTGGCGGGACACCCATAGGATGATAGTGCCTAAATGGTGCAAAGGTGACTTCATGATATCGGCCTATAATTAGTGCCAAATGATGCACCCTTAACCCAAGTGCCATGGGGTAAAATGGGAGTTGTCTTCCTTCATTGAGTTTCGAGTTATGGCCCTTGAAAGGTCAATTTCCTTTAACTTTGGACCCTTATATCTCCAAAACTATTTGAGACAAACAATTTTCCAATATTGACCAGTTGGTTGGACACGCATGGGCACGTTTTGGCACCATTTTCATGCTTCTACGTGAAAGTGACCAAAATGAGATTCTCGTACCCACAGCACGCAGACCACCAAAATTTCTAAGTCAATTTTCTTGGCCTCTATTGTACGCAGCGATCTGTAATTTGGCCCGAGGGCGTACTTTATTGGAACGGACTAACGGTGTAAAAATTGCTATTGTACTCGCCCTCTAGGCTGAGTAGCGGCGTTTTCTTCATTTTTCCCATAGACCTCAATGTAAAAAAGAGTCCTTTATTTCGGCACTTTCTCGTGCCCCAGTGTTACCGAAATTTTGCACGGTGGTAGGGCACAGCAATGCCTGTTGAAGGATACATACTGCACCTCTGTATCTTATTTCGTTTTCCCGCAAAATAGGCACAAACTTTGTTTTCCTCGAAGTTTGAAGGCTTATAACTCACAAGATACGCTTAGTAGCGGCACGAAATTTTGCAAGCCACTAGGCACTGAGGACTACTAACAGCATGCAAAATTTCAGCTCAATCGCAATACACACAAGCGAGTTATAAGGGCCTCAAGTTTTGGCGGGACACCCATAGGATGATAGTGCCTAAATGGTGCAAAGGTGACTTCATGATATCGGCCTATAATTAGTGCCAAATGATGCACCCTTAACCCAAGTGCCATGGGGTAAAATGGGAGTTGTCTTCCTTCATTGAGTTTCGAGTTATGGCCCTTGAAAGGTCAATTTCCTTTAACTTTGGACCCTTATATCTCCAAAACTATTTGAGACAAACAATTTTCCAATATTGACCAGTTGGTTGGACACGCATGGGCACGTTTTGCACCATTTTCATGCTTCTACGTGAAAGTGACCAAAATGAGATTCTCGTACCCACAACACGCCGACCACCAAAATTTCTAAGTCAATTTTCTTGGCCTCTATTGTACGCAGCGATCTGTAATTTGGCCCGAGGGCGTACTTTATTGGAACGGACTAACGGTGTAAAAATTGCTATTGTACTCGCCCTCTTGGCTGAGTAGCGGCGTTTTCTTCATTTTTCCCATAGACCTCAATGTAAAAAAGAGTCCTTTATTTCGGCACTTTCTCGTGCCCCAGTGTTACCAAAATTTTGCACGGTGGTAGGGCACAGCAATGCCTGTTGAAGGATACATACTGCATCTCTGTATCTTATTTCGTTTTCCCGCAAAACAGGCACAAACTTTATTTTCCTCGAAGTTTGAAGGCTTATAACTCACAAGATACGCTTAGTAGCGGCACGAAATTTTGCAAGCCACTAGGCACTGAGGTCTACTAGCAGCATGCAAAATTTCAGCTCAATCGCAATACACACAAGCGAGTTATAAGGGCCTCAAGTTTTGGCGGGACACCCATAGGATGATAGTGCCTAAATGGTGCAAAGGTGACTTCATGATATCGGCCTATAATTAGTGCCAAATGATGCACCCTTAACCCAAGTGCCATGGGGTAAAATGGGAGTTGTCTTCCTTCATTGAGTTTCGAGTTATGGCCCTTGAAAGGTCAATTTCCTTTAACTTTGGACCCTTATATCTCCAAAACTATTTGAGACAAACAATTTTCCAATATTGACCAGTTGGTTGGACACGCATGGGCACGTTTTGGCACCATTTTCATGCTTCTACGTGAAAGTGACCAAAATGAGATTCTCGTACCCACAACACGCCGACCACCAAAATTTCTAAGTCAATTTTATTGGCCTCTATTGTACGCAGCGATCTGTAATTTGGCCCGAGGGCGTACTTTATTGGAACGGACTAACGGTGTAAAAATTGCTATTGTACTCGCCCTCTAGGCTGAGTAGCGGCGTTTTCTTCATTTTTCCCATAGACCTCAATGTAAAAAAGAGTCCTTTATTTCGGCACTTTCTCGTGCCCCAGTGTTACCGAAATTTTGCACGGTGGTAGGGCACATCAATGCCTGTTGAAGGATACATACTGCACCTCTGTATCTTATTTCGTTTTCCCGCAAAATAGGCACAAACTTTATTTTCCTCGAAGTTTGAAGGCTTATAACTCACAAGATACGCTTAGTAGCGGCACGAAATTTTGCAAACCACTAGGCACTGAGGTCTACTAGCAGCATGCAAAATTTCAGCTCAATCGCAATACACACAAGCGAGTTATAAGGGCCTCAAGTTTTGGCGGGACACCCATAGGATGATAGTGCCTAAATGGTGCAAAGGTGACTTCATGATATCGGCCTATAATTAGTGCCAAATGATGCACCCTTAACCCAAGTGCCATGGGGTAAAATGGGAGTTGTCTTCCTTCATTGAGTTTCGAGTTATGGCCCTTGAAAGGTCAATTTCCTTTAACTTTGGACCCTTATATCTCCAAAACTATTTGAGACAAACAATTTTCCAATATTGACCAGTTGGTTGGACACGCATGGGCACGTTTTGGCACCATTTTCATGCTTCTACGTGAAAGTGACCAAAATGAGATTCTCGTACCCACAACACGCCGACCACCAAAATTTCTAAGTCAATTTTCTTGGCCTCTATTGTACGCAGCGATCTGTAATTTGGCCCGAGGGCGTACTTTATTGGAACGGACTAACGGTGTAAAAATTGCTATTGTACTCGCCCTCTAGGCTGAGTAGCGGCGTTTTCTTCATTTTTCCCATAGACCTCAATGTAAAAAAGAGTCCTTTATTTCGGCACTTTCTCGTGCCCCAGTGTTACCGAAATTTTGCACGGTGGTAGGGCACATCAATGCCTGTTGACGGATACATACTGCACCTCTGTATCTTATTTCGTTTTCCCGCAAAACAGGCACAAACTTTATTTTCCTCGAAGTTTGAAGGCTTATAACTCACAAGATACGCTTAGTAGCGGCACGAAATTTTGCAAGCCACTAGGCACTGACGTCTACTAGCAGCATGCAAAATTTCAGCTCAATCGCAATACACACAAGCGAGTTATAAGGGCCTCAAATTTTGGCGGGACACCCATAGGATGATAGTGCCTAAATGGTGCAAAGGTGACTTCATGATATCGGCCTATAATTAGTGCCAAATGATGCACCCTTAACCCAAGTGCCATGGGGTAAAATGGGAGTTGTCTTCCTTCATTGAGTTTCGAGTTATGGCCCTTGAAAGGTCAATTTCCTTTAACTTTGGACCCTTATATCTCCAAAACTATTTGAGACAAACAATTTTCCAATATTGACCAGTTGGTTGGACACGCATGGGCACGTTTTGGCACCATTTTCATGCTTCTACGTGAAAGTGACCAAAATGAGATTCTCGTACCCACAACACGCCGACCACCAAAATTTCTAAGTCAATTTTCTTGGCCTCTATTGTACGCAGCGATCTGTAATTTGGCCCGAGGGCGTACTTTATTGGAACGGACTAACGGTGTAAAAATTGCTATTGTACTCGCCCTCTTGGCTGAGTAGCGGCGTTTTCTTCATTTTTCCCATAGACCTCAATGTAAAAAAGAGTCCTTTATTTCGGCACTTTCTCGTGCCCCATTGTTACCGAAATTTTGCACGGTGGTAGGGCACAGCAATGCCTGTTGAAGGATATATATTCTGCACCTCTGTATATATTCTGCACCTCTGTATCTTATTTCGTTTTCCCGCAAAACAGGCACAAACTTTATTTTCCTCGAAGTTTGAAGGCTTATAACTCACAAGATACGCTTAGTAGCGGCACGAAATTTTGCAAGCCACTAGGCACTGAGGTCTACTAGCAGCATGCAAAATTTCAGCTCAATCGCAATACACACAAGCGAGTTATAAGGGCCTCAAGTTTTGGCGGGACACCCATAGGATGATAGTGCCTAAATGGTGCAAAGGTGACTTCATGATATCGGCCTATAATTAGTGCCAAATGATGCACCCTTAACCCAAGTGCCATGGGGTAAAATGGGAGTTGTCTTCCTTCATTGAGTTTCGAGTTATGGCCCTTGAAAGGTCAATTTCCTTTAACTTTGGACCCTTATATCTCCAAAACTATTTGAGACAAACAATTTTCCAATATTGACCAGTTGGTTGGACACGCATGGGCACGTTTTGGCACCATTTTCATGCTTCTACGTGAAAGTGACCAAAATGAGATTCTCGTACCCACAACACGCCGACCACCAAAATTTCTAAGTCAATTTTCTTGGCCTCTATTGTACGCAGCGATCTGTAATTTGGCCCGAGGGCGTACTTTATTGGAACGGACAAACGGTGTAAAAATTGCTATTGTACTCGCCCTCTAGGCTGAGTAGCGGCGTTTTCTTCATTTTTCCCATAGACCTCAATGTAAAAAAGAGTCCTTTATTTCGGCACTTTCTCGTGCCCCAGTGTTACCGAAATTTTGCACGGTGGTAGGGCACATCAATGCCTGTTGAAGGATACATACTGCACCTCTGTATCTTATTTCGTTTTCCCGCAAAATAGGCACAAACTTTATTTTCCTCGAAGTTTGAAGGCTTATAACTCACAAGATACGCTTTGTAGCGGCACGAAATTTTGCAAGCCACTAGGCACTGAGGTCTACTAGCAGCATGCAAAATTTCAGCTCAATCGCAATACACACAAGCGAGTTATAAGGGCCTCAAGTTTTGGCGGGACACCCATAGGATGATAGTGCCTAAATGGTGCAAAGGTGACTTCATGATATCGGCCTATAATTAGTGCCAAATGATGCACCCTTAACCCAAGTGCCATGGGGTAAAATGGGAGTTGTCTTCCTTCATTGAGTTTCGAGTTATGGCCCTTGAAAGGTCAATTTCCTTTAACTTTGGACCCTTATATCTCCAAAACTATTTGAGACAAACAATTTTCCAACCAGTTGGTTGGACACGCATGGGCACGTTTTGGCACCATTTTCATGCTTCTACGTGAAAGTGACCAAAATGAGATTCTCGTACCCACAACACGCCGACCACCAAAATTTCTAAGTCAATTTTCTTGGCCTCTATTGTACGCAGCGATCTGTAATTTGGCCCGAGGGCGTACTTTATTGGAACGGACTAACGGTGTAAAAATTGCTATTGTACTCGCCCTCTAGAATGAGTAGCGGCGTTTTCTTCATTTTTCCCATAGACCTCAATGTAAAAAAGAGTCCTTTATTTCGGCACTTTCTCGTGCCCCAGTGTTACCGAAATTTTGCACGGTGGTAGGGCACATCAATGCCTGTTGAAGGATACATACTGCACCTCTGTATCTTATTTCGTTTTCCCGCAAAATAGGCACAAACTTTATTTTCCTCGAAGTTTGAAGGCTTATAACTCACAAGATACGCTTAGTAGCGGCACGAAATTTTGCAAGCCACTAGGCACTGAGGTCTACTAGCAGCATGCAAAATTTCAGCTCAATCGCAATGCACACAAGCGAGTTATAAGGGCCTCAAGTTTTGGCGGGACACCCATAGGATGATAGTGCCTAAATGGTGCAAAGGTGACTTCATGATATCGGCCTATAATAAGTGACAAATGATGCACCCTTAACCCAAGTGCCATGGGGTAAAATGGGAGTTGTCTTCCTTCATTGAGTTTCGAGTTATGGCCCTTGAAAGGTCAATTTCCTTTAACTTTGGACCCTTATATCTCCAAAACTATTTGAGACAAACAATTTTCCAATATTGACCAGTTGGTTGGACACGCATGGGCACGTTTTGGCACCATTTTCATGCTTCTACGTGAAAGTGACCAAAATGAGATTCTCGTACCCACAACACGCCGACCACCAAAATTTCTAAGTCAATTTTCTTGGCCTCTATTGTACGCAGCGATCTGTAATTTGGCCCGAGGGCGTACTTTATTGGAACGGACTAACGGTGTAAAAATTGCTATTGTTCTCGCCCTCTAGGCTGAGTAGCGGCGTTTTCTTCATTTTACCCATAGACCTCAATGTAAAAAAGAGTCCTTTATTTCGGCACTTTCTCGTGCCCCAGTGTTACCGAAATTTTGCACGGTGGTAGGGCACATCAATGCCTGTTGAAGGATACATACTGCACCTCTGTATCTTATTTCGTTTTCCCGCAAAATAGGCACAAACTTTATTTTCCTCGAAGTTTGAAGGCTTATAACTCACAAGATACGCTTAGTAGCGGCACGAAATTTTGCAAGCCACTAGGCACTGAGGTCTACTAGCAGCATGCAAAATTTCAACTCAATCGCAATACACACAAGCGAGTTATAAGGGCCTCAAGTTTTGGCGGGACACCCATAGGATGATAGTGCCTAAATGGTGCAAAGGTGACTTCATGATATCGGCCTATAATTAGTGCCAAATGATGCACCCTTAACCCAAGTGCCATGGGGTAAAATGGGAGTTGTCTTCCTTCATTGAGTTTCGAGTTATGGCCCTTGAAAGGTCAATTTCCTTTAACTTTGGACCCTTATATCTCCAAAACTATTTGAGACAAACAATTTTCCAATATTGACCAGTTGGTTGGACACGCATGGGCACGTTTTGGCACCATTTTCATGCTTCTACGTGAAAGTGACCAAAATGAGATTCTCGTACCCACAACACGCCGACCACCAAAATTTCTAAGTCAATTTTCTTGGCCTCTATTGTACGCAGCGATCTGTAATTTGGCCCGAGGGCGTACTTTATTGGAACGGACTAACGGTGTAAAAATTGCTATTGTTCTCGCCCTCTAGGCTGAGTAGCGGCGTTTTCTTCATTTTACCCATAGACCTCAATGTAAAAAAGAGTCCTTTATTTCGGCACTTTCTCGTGCCCCAGTGTTACCGAAATTTTGCACGGTGGTAGGGCACATCAATACCTGTTGAAGGATACATACTGCACCTCTGTATCTTATTTCGTTTTCCCGCAAAATAGGCACAAACTTTATTTTCCTCGAAGTTTGAAGGCTTATAACTCACAAGATACGCTTAGTAGCGGCACGAAATTTTGCAAGCCACTAGGCACTGAGGTCTACTAGCAGCATGCAAAATTTCAGCTCAATCGCAATACACACAAGCGAGTTATAAGGGCCTCAAGTTTTGGCGGGACACCCATAGGATGATAGTGCCTAAATGGTGCAAAGGTGACTTCATGATATCGGCCTATAATTAGTGCCAAATGATGCACCCTTAACCCATGTGCCATGGGGTAAAATGGGAGTTGTCTTCCTTCATTGAGTTTCGAGTTATGGCCCTTGAAAGGTCAATTTCCTTTAACTTTGGACCCTTATATCTCCAAAACTATTTGAGACAAACAATTTTCCAATATTGACCAGTTGGTTGGACACGCATGGGCACGTTTTGGCACCATTTTCATGCTTCTACGTGAAAGTGACCAAAATGAGATTCTCGTACCCACAACACGCCGACCACCAAAATTTCTAAGTCAATTTTCTTGGCCTCTATTGTACGCAGCGATCTGTAATTTGGCCCGAGGGCGTACTTTATTGGAACGGACTAACGGTGTAAAAATTGCTATTGTACTCGCCCTCTAGGCTGAGTAGCGGCGTTTTCTTCATTTTTCCCATAGACCTCAATGTAAAAAAGAGTCCTTTATTTCGGCACTTTCTCGTGCCCCAGTGTTACCGAAATTTTGCACGGTGGTAGGGCACATCAATGCCTGTTGAAGGATACATACTGCATCTCTGTATCTTATTTCGTTTTCCCGCAAAATAGGCACAAACTTTATTTTCCTCGAAGTTTGAAGGCTTATAACTCACAAGATACGCTTAGTAGCGGCACGAAATTTTGCAAGCCACTAGGCACTGAGGTCTACTAGCAGCATGCAAAATTTCAGCTCAATCGCAATACACACAAGCGAGTTATAAGGGCCTCAAGTTTTGGCGGGACACCCATAGGATGATAGTGCCTAAATGGTGCAAAGGTGACTTCATGATATCGGCCTATAATTAGTGCCAAATGATGCACCCTTAACCCAAGTGCCATGGGGTAAAATGGGAGTTGTCTTCCTTCATTGAGTTTCGAGTTATGGCCCTTGAAAGGTCAATTTCCTTTAACTTTGGACCCTTATATCTCCAAAACTATTTGAGACAAACAATTTTCCAATATTGACCAATTGGTTGGACACGCATGGGCACGTTTTGGCACCATTTTCATGCTTCTACGTGAAAGTGACCAAAATGAGATTCTCGTACCCACAACACGCCGACCACCAAAATTTCTAAGTCAATTTTCTTGGCCTCTATTGTACGCAGCGATCTGTAATTTGGCCCGAGGGCGTACTTTATTGGAACGGACTAACGGTGTAAAAATTGCTATTGTACTCGCCCTCTAGGCTGAGTAGCGGCGTTTTCTTCATTTTTCCCATAGACCTCAATGTAAAAAGAGTCCTTTATTTCGGCACTTTCTCGTGCCCCAGTGTTACCGAAATTTTGCACGGTGGTAGGGCACATCAATGCCTGTTGAAGGATACATACTGCACCTCTGTATCTTATTTCGTTTTCCCGCAAAATAGGCACAAACTTTATTTTCCTCGAAGTTTGAAGGCTTATAACTCACAAGATACGCTTAGTAGCGGCACGAAATTTTGCAAGCCACTAGGCACTGAGGTCTACTAGCAGCATGCAAAATTTCAGCTCAATCGCAATACACACAAGCGAGTTATAAGGGCCTCAAGTTTTGGCGGGACACCCATAGGATGATAGTGCCTAAATGGTGCAAAGGTGACTTCATGATATCGGCCTATAATTAGTGCCAAATGATGCACCCTTAACCCAAGTGCCATGGGGTAAAATGGGAGTTGTCTTCCTTCATTGAGTTTCGAGTTATGGCCCTTGAAAGGTCAATTTCCTTTAACTTTGGACCCTTATATCTCCAAAACTATTTGAGACAAACAATTTTCCAATATTGACCAGTTGGTTGGACACGCATGGGCACGTTTTGGCACCATTTTCATGCTTCTACGTGAAAGTGACCAAAATGAGATTCTCGTACCCACAACACGCCGACCACCAAAATTTCTAAGTCAATTTTCTTGGCCTCTATTGTACGCAGCGATCTGTAATTTGGCCCGAGGGTGTACTTTATTGGAACGGACTAACGGTGTAAAAATTGCTATTGTACTCGCCCTCTAGGCTGAGTAGCGGCGTTTTCTTCATTTTTCCCATAGACCTCAATGTAAAAAAGAGTCTTTTATTTCGGCACTTTCTCGTGCCCCAGTGTTACCGAAATTTTGCACGGTGGTAGGGCACATCAATGCCTGTTGAAGGATACATACTGCATCTCTGTATCTTATTTCGTTTTCCCGCAAAATAGGCACAAACTTTATTTTCCTCGAAGTTTGAAGGCTTATAACTCACAAGATACGCTTTGTAGCGGCACGAAATTTTGCAAGCCACTAGGCACTGAGGTCTACTAGCAGCATGCAAAATTTCAGCTCAATCGCAATACACACAAGCGAGTTATAAGGGCCTCAAGTTTTGGCGGGACACCCATAGGATGATAGTGCCTAAATGGTGCAAAGGTGACTTCATGATATCGGCCTATAATTAGTGCCAAATGATGCACCCTTAACCCAAGTGCCATGGGGTAAAATGGGAGTTGTCTTCCTTCATTGAGTTTCGAGTTATGGCCCTTGAAAGGTCAATTTCCTTTAACTTTGGACCCTTATATCTCCAAAACTATTTGAGACAAACAATTTTCCAATATTGACCAGTTGGTTGGACACGCATGGGCACGTTTTGGCACCATTTTCATGCTTCTACGTGAAAGTGACCAAAATGAGATTCTCGTACCCACAACACGCCGACCACCAAAATTTCTAAGTCAATTTTCTTGGCCTCTATTGTACGCAGCGATCTGTAATTTGGCCCGAGGGCGTACTTTATTGGAACGGACTAACGGTGTAAAAATTGCTATTGTACTCGCCCTCTAGGCTGAGTAGCGGCGTTTTCTTCATTTTTCCCATAGACCTCAATGTAAAAAAGAGTCCTTTATTTCGGCACTTTTTCGTGCCCCAGTGTTACCGAAATTTTGCACGGTGGTAGGGCACATCAATGCCTGTTGAAGGATACATACTGCACCTCTGTATCTTATTTCGTTTTCCCGCAAAATAGGCACAAACTTTATTTTCCTCGAAGTTTGAAGGCTTATAACTCACAAGATACGCTTAGTAGCGGCACGAAATTTTGCAAGCCACTAGGCACTGAGGTCTACTAGCAGCATGCAAAATTTCAGCTCAATCGCAATACACACAAGCGAGTTATAAGGGCCTCAAGTTTTGGCGGGACACCCATAGGATGATAGTGCCTAAATGGTGCAAAGGTGACTTCATGATATCGGCCTATAATTAGTGCCAAATGATGCACCCTTAACCCAAGTGCCATGGGGTAAAATGGGAGTTGTCTTCCTTCATTGAGTTTCGAGTTATGGCCCTTGAAAGGTCAATTTCCTTTAACTTTGGACCCTTATATCTCCAAAACTATTTGAGACAAACAATTTTCCAATATTGACCAGTTGGTTGGACACGCATGGGCACATTTTGGCACCATTTTCATGTTTCTACGTGAAAGTGACCAAAATGAGATTCTCGTACCCACAACACGCCGACCACCAAAATTTCTAAGTCAATTTTCTTGGCCTCTATTGTACGCAGCGATCTGTAATTTGGCCCGAGGGCGTACTTTACTGGAACGGACTAACGGTGTAAAAATTGCTATTGTACTCGCCCTCTAGGCTGAGTAGCGGCGTTTTCTTCATTTTTCCCATAGACCTCAATGTAAAAAAGAGTCCTTTATTTCGGCACTTTCTCGTGCCCCAGTGTTACCGAAATTTTGCACGGTGGTAGGGCACATCAATGCCTGTTGAAGGATACATACTGCACCTCTGTATCTTTCTTTCGTTTTCCCGCAAAATAGGCACAAACTTTATTTTCCTCGAAGTTTGAAGGCTTATAACTCACAAGATACGCTTTGTAGCGGCACGAAATTTTGCAAGCCACTAGGCACTGAGGTCTACTAGCAGCATGCAAAATTTCAGCTCAATCGCAATACACACAAGCGAGTTATAAGGGCCTCAAGTTTTGGCGGGACACCCATAGGATGATAGTGCCTAAATGGTGCAAAGGTGACTTCATGATATCGGCCTATAATTAGTGCCAAATGATGCACCCTTAACCCAAGTGCCATGGGGTAAAATGGGAGTTGTCTTCCTTCATTGAGTTTCGAGTTATGGCCCTTGAAAGGTCAATTTCCTTTAACTTTGGACCCTTATATCTCCAAAACTATTTGAGACAAACAATTTTCCAATATTGACCAGTTGGTTGGACACGCATGGGCACGTTTTGGCACCATTTTCATGCTTCTACGTGAAAGTGACCAAAATGAGATTCTCGTACCCACAACACGCCGACCACCAAAATTTCTAAGTCAATTTTCTTGGCCTCTATTGTACGCAGCGATCTGTAATTTGGCCCGATGGCGTACTTTATTGGAACGGACTAACGGTGTAAAAATTGCTATTGTACTCGCCCTCTAGGCTGAGTAGCGGCGTTTTCTTCATTTTTCCCATAGACCTCAATGTAAAAAAGAGTCCTTTATTTCGGCACTTTCTCGTGCCCCAGTGTTACCGAAATTTTGCACGGTGGTAGGGCACATCAATGCCTGTTGATGGATACATACTGCATCTCTGTATCTTATTTCGTTTTCCCGCAAAATAGGCACAAACTTTATTTTCCTCGAAGTTTGAAGGCTTATAACTCACAAGATACGCTTAGTAGCGGCACGAAATTTTGCAAGCCACTAGGCACTGAGGTCTACTAGCAGCATGCAAAATTTCAGCTCAATCGCAATACACACAAGCGAGTTATAAGGGCCTCAAGTTTTGGCGGGACACCCATAGGATGATAGTGCCTAAATGGTGCAAAGGTGACTTCATGATATCGGCCTATAATTAGTGCCAAATGATGCACCCTTAACCCAAGTGCCATGGGGTAAAATGGGAGTTGTCTTCCTTCATTGAGTTTCGAGTTATGGCCCTTGAAAGGTCAATTTCCTTTAACTTTGGACCCTTATATCTCCAAAACTATTTGGGACAAACAATTTTCCAATATTGACCAGTTGGTTGGACACGCATGGGCACGTTTTGGCACCATTTTCATGCTTCTACGTGAAAGTGACCAAAATGAGATTCTCGTACCCACAACACGCCGACCACCAAAATTTCTAAGTCAATTTTCTTGGCCTCTATTGTACGCAGCGATCTGTAATTTGGCCCGAGGGCGTACTTTATTGGAACGGACTAACGGTGTAAAAATTGCTATTGTACTCGCCCTCTAGGCTGAGTAGCGGCGTTTTCTTCATTTTTCCCATAGACCTCAATGTAAAAAAGAGTCCTTTATTTCGGCACTTTCTCGTGCCCCAGTGTTACCGAAATTTTGCACGGTGGTAGGGCACATTAATGCCTGTTGAAGGATACATACTGCACCTCTGTATCTTATTTCGTTTTCCCGCAAAATAGGCACAAACTTTATTTTCCTCGAAGTTTGAAGGCTTATAACTCACAAGATACGCTTAGTAGCGGCACGAAATTTTGCAAGCCACTAGGCACTGAGGTCTACTAGCAGCATGCAAAATTTCAGCTCAATCGCAATACACACAAGCGAGTTATAAGGGCCTCAAGTTTTGGCGGGACACCCATAGGATGATAGTGCCTAAATGGTGCAAAGGTGACTTCATGATATCGGCCTATAATTAGTGCCAAATGATGCACCCTTAACCCAAGTGCCATGGGGTAAAATGGGAGTTGTCTTCCTTCATTGAGTTTCGAGTTATGGCCCTTGAAAGGTCAATTTCCTTTAACTTTGGACCCTTATATCTCCAAAACTATTTGAGACAAACAATTTTCCAATATTGACCAGTTGGTTGGACACGCATGGGCACGTTTTGGCACCATTTTCATGCTTCTACGTGAAAGTGACCAAAATGAGATTCTCGTACCCACAACACGCCGACCACCAAAATTTCTAAGTCAATTTTCTTGGCCTCTATTGTACGCAGCGATCTGTAATTTGGCCCGAGGGCGTACTTTATTGGAACGGACTAACGGTGTAAAAATTGCTATTGTACTCGCCCTCTAGGCTGAGTAGCGGCGTTTTCTTCATTTTTCCCATAGACCTCAATGTAAAAAAGAGTCCTTTATTTCGGCACTTTCTCGTGCCCCAGTGTTACCGAAATTTTGCACGGTGGTAGGGCACATCAATGCCTGTTGAAGGATACATACTGCACCTCTGTATCTTATTTCGTTTTCCCGCAAAATAGGCACAAACTTTATTTTCCTCGAAGTTTGAAGGCTTATAACTCACAAGATACGCTTAGTAGCGGCACGAAATTTTGCAAGCCACTAGGCACTGAGGTCTACTAGCAGCATGCAAAATTTCAGCTCAATCGCAATACACACAAGCGAGTTATAAGGGCCTCAAGTTTTGGCGGGACACCCATAGGATGATAGTGCCTAAATGGTGCAAAGGTGACTTCATGATATCGGCCTATAATTAGTGCCAAATGATGCACCCTTAACCCAAGTGCCATGGGGTAAAATGGGAGTTGTCTTCCTTCATTGAGTTTCGAGTTATGGCCCTTGAAAGGTCAATTTCCTTTAACTTTGGACCCTTATATCTCCAAAACTATTTGAGACAAACAATTTTCCAATATTGACCAGTTGGTTGGACACGCATGGGCACATTTTGGCACCATTTTCATGCTTCTACGTGAAAGTGACCAAAATGAGATTCTCGTACCCACAACACGCCGACCACCAAAATTTCTAAGTCAATTTTCTTGGCCTCTATTGTACGCAGCGATCTGTAATTTGGCCCGAGGGCGTACTTTATTGGAACGGACTAACGGTGTAAAAATTGCTATTGTACTCGCCCTCTAGGCTGAGTAGCGGCGTTTTCTTCATTTTTCCCATAGACCTCAATGTAAAAAAGAGTCCTTTATTTCGGCACTTTCTCGTGCCCCAGTGTTACCGAAATTTTGCACAGTGGTAGGGCACATCAATGCCTGTTGAAGGATACAAACTGCACCTCTGTATCTTATTTCGTTTTCCCGCAAAATAGGCACAAACTTTATTTTCCTCGAAGTTTGAAGGCTTATAACTCACAAGATACGCTTAGTAGCGGCACGAAATTTTGCAAGCCACTAGGCACTGAGGTCTACTAGCAGCATGCAAAATTTCAGCTCAATCGCAATACACACAAGCGAGTTATAAGGGCCTCAAGTTTTGGCGGGACACCCATAGGATGATAGTGCCTAAATGGTGCAAAGGTGACTTCATGATATCGGCCTATAATTAGTGCCAAATGATGCACCCTTAACCCAAGTGCCATGGGGTAAAATGGGAGTTGTCTTCCTTCATTGAGTTTCGAGTTATGGCCCTTGAAAGGTCAATTTCCTTTAACTTTGGACCCTTATATCTCCAAAACTATTTGAGACAAACAATTTTCCAATATTGACCAGTTGGTTGGACACGCATGGGCACGTTTTGGCACCATTTTCATGCTTCTACGTGAAAGTGACCAAAATGAGATTCTCGTACCCACAACACGCCGACCACCAAAATTTCTAAGTCAATTTTCTTGGCCTCTATTGTACGCAGCGATCTGTAATTTGGCCCGAGGGCGTACTTTATTGGAACGGACTAACGGTGTAAAAATTGCTATTGTACTCGCCCTCTAGGCTGAGTAGCGGCGTTTTCTTCATTTTTCCCATAGACCTCAATGTAAAAAAGAGTCCTTTATTTCGGCACTTTCTCGTGCCCCAGTGTTACCGAAATTTTGCACGGTGGTAGGGCACATCAATGCCTGTTGAAGGATACAAACTGCACCTCTGTATCTTATTTCGTTTTCCCGCAAAATAGGCACAAACTTTATTTTCCTCGAAGTTTGAAGGCTTATAACTCACAAGATACGCTTATTAGCGGCACGAAATTTTGCAAGCCACTAGGCACTGAGGTCTACTAGCAGCATGCAAAATTTCAGCTCAATCGCAATACACACAAGCGAGTTATAAGGGCCTCAAGTTTTGGCGGGACACCCATAGGATGATAGTGCCTAAATGGTGCAAAGGTGACTTCATGATATCGGCCTATAATTAGTGCCAAATGATGCACCCTTAACCCAAGTGCCATGGGGTAAAATGGGAGTTGTCTTCCTTCATTGAGTTTCGAGTTATGGCCCTTGAAAGGTCAATTTCCTTTAACTTTGGACCCTTATATCTCCAAAACTATTTGAGACAAACAATTTTCCAATATTGACCAGTTGGTTGGACACGCATGGGCACATTTTGGCACCATTTTCATGCTTCTACGTGAAAGTGACCAAAATGAGATTCTCGTACCCACA
Organism: Lucinisca nassula; assembly: GCA_963580285.1. NCBI lineage: Eukaryota > Metazoa > Mollusca > Bivalvia > Lucinida > Lucinidae > Lucinisca > Lucinisca nassula. The sequence goes on along the minus strand of OY757023.1, from coordinate 106,294,250 downwards.
ACACGCCGACCACCAAAATTTCTAAGTCAATTTTCTTGGCCTCTATTGTACGCAGCGATCTGTAATTTGGCCCGAGGGCGTACTTTATTGGAACGGACTAACGGTGTAAAAATTGCTATTGTACTCGCCCTCTAGGCTGAGTAGCGGCGTTTTCTTCATTTTTCCCATAGACCTCAATGTAAAAAAGAGTCCTTTATTTCGGCACTTTCTCGTGCCCCAGTGTTACCGAAATTTTGCACGGTGGTAGGGCACATCAATGCCTGTTGAAGGATACATACTGCACCTCTGTATCTTATTTCGTTTTCCCGCAAAATAGGCACAAACTTTATTTTCCTCGAAGTTTGAAGGCTTATAACTCACAAGATACGCTTAGTAGCGGCACGAAATTTTGCAAGCCACTAGGCACTGAGGTCTACTAGCAGCATGCAAAATTTCAGCTCAATCGCAATACACACAAGCGAGTTATAAGGGCCTCAAGTTTTGGCGGGACACCCATAGGATGATAGTGCCTAAATGGTGCAAAGGTGACTTCATGATATCGGCCTATAATTAGTGCCAAATGATGCACCCTTAACCCAAGTGCCATGGGGTAAAATGGGAGTTGTCTTCCTTCATTGAGTTTCGAGTTATGGCCCTTGAAAGGTCAATTTCCTTTAACTTTGGACCCTTATATCTCCAAAACTATTTGAGACAAACAATTTTCCAATATTGACCAGTTGGTTGGACACGCATGGGCACGTTTTGGCACCATTTTCATGCTTCTACGTGAAAGTGACCAAAATGAGATTCTCGTACCCACAACACGCCGACCACCAAAATTTCTAAGTCAATTTTCTTGGCCTCTATTGTACGCAGCGATCTGAAATTTGGCCCGAGGGCGTACTTTATTGGAACGGACTAACGGTGTAAAAATTGCTATTGTACTCGCCCTCTAGGCTGAGTAGCGGCGTTTTCTTCATTTTTCCCATAGACCTCAATGTAAAAAAGAGTCCTTTATTTCGGCACTTTCTCGTGCCCCAGTGTTACCGAAATTTTGCACGGTGGTAGGGCACATCAATGCCTGTTGAAGGATACATACTGCACCTCTGTATCTTATTTCGTTTTCCCGCAAAATAGGCACAAACTTTATTTTCCTCGAAGTTTGAAGGCTTATAACTCACAAGATACGCTTAGTAGCGGCACGAAATTTTGCAAGCCACTAGGCACTGAGGTCTACTAGCAGCATGCAAAATTTCAGCTCAATCGCAATACACACAAGCGAGTTATAAGGGCCTCAAGTTTTGGCGGGACACCCATAGGATGATAGTGCCTAAATGGTGCAAAGGTGACTTCATGATATCGGCCTATAATTAGTGCCAAATGATGCACCCTTAACCCAAGTGCCATGGGGTAAAATGGGAGTTGTCTTCCTTCATTGAGTTTCGAGTTATGGCCCTTGAAAGGTCAATTTCCTTTAACTTTGGACCCTTATATCTCCAAAACTATTTGAGACAAACAATTTTCCAATATTGACCAGTTGGTTGGACACGCATGGGCACGTTTTGGCACCATTTTCATGCTTCTACGTGAAAGTGACCAAAATGAGATTCTCGTACCCACAACACGCCGACCACCAAAATTTCTAAGTCAATTTTCTTGGCCTCTATTGTACGCAGCGATCTGTAATTTGGCCCGAGGGCGTACTTTATTGGAACGGACTAACGGTGTAAAAATTGCTATTGTACTCGCCCTCTAGGCTGAGTAGCGGCGTTTTCTTCATTTTTCCCATAGACCTCAATGTAAAAAAGAGTCCTTTATTTTGGCACTTTCTCGTGCCCCAGTGTTACCGAAATTTTGCACGGTGGTAGGGCTCATCAATGCCTGTTGAAGGATACATACTGCACCTCTGTATCTTATTTCGTTTTCCCGCAAAATAGGCACAAACTTTATTTTCCTCGAAGTTTGAAGGCTTATAACTCACAAGATACGCTTAGTAGCGGCACGAAATTTTGCAAGCCACTAGGCACTGAGGTCTACTAGCAGCATGCAAAATTTCAGCTCAATCGCAATACACACAAGCGAGTTATAAGGGCCTCAAGTTTTGGCGGGACACCCATAGGATGATAGTGCCTAAATGGTGCAAAGGTGACTTCATGATATCGGCCTATAATTAGTGCCAAATGATGCACCCTTAACCCAAGTGCCATGGGGTAAAATGGGAGTTGTCTTCCTTCATTGAGTTTCGAGTTATGGCCCTTGAAAGGTCAATTTCCTTTAACTTTGGACCCTTATATCTCCAAAACTATTTGAGACATCTCCAAAACTATTTGAGACAAACAATTTTCCAATATTGACCAGTTGGTTGGACACGCATGGGCACGTTTTGGCACCATTTTCATGCTTCTACGTGAAAGTGACCAAAATGAGATTCTCGTACCCACAACACGCCGACCACCAAAATTTCTAAGTCAATTTTCTTGGCCTCTATTGTACGCAGCGATCTGTAATTTGGCCCGAGGGCGTACTTTATTGGAACGGACTAACGGTGTAAAAATTGCTATTGTACTCGCCCTCTAGGCTGAGTAGCGGCGTTTTCTTCATTTTTCCCATAGACCTCAATGTAAAAAAGAGTCCTTTATTTCGGCACTTTCTCGTGCCCCAGTGTTACCGAAATTTTGCACGGTGGTAGGGCACATCAATGCCTGTTGAAGGATACATACTGCACCTCTGTATCTTATTTCGTTTTCCCGCAAAATAGGCACAAACTTTATTTTCCTCGAAGTTTGAAGGCTTATTACTCACAAGATACGCTTAGTAGCGGCACGAAATTTTGCAAGCCACTAGGCACTGAGGTCTACTAGCAGCATGCAGAATTTCAGCTCAATCGCAATACACACAAGCGAGTTATAAGGGCCTCAAGTTTTGGCGGGACACCCATCGGATGATAGTGCCTAAATGGTGCAAAGGTGACTTCATGATATCGGCCTATAATTAGTGCCAAATGATGCACCCTTAACCCAAGTGCCATGGGGTAAAATGGGAGTTGTCTTCCTTCATTGAGTTTCGAGTTATGGCCCTTGAAAGGTCAATTTCCTTTAACTTTGGACCCTTATATCTCCAAAACTATTTGAGACAAACAATTTTCCAATATTGACCAGTTGGTTGGACACGCATGGGCACGTTTTGGCACCATTTTCATGCTTCTACGTGAAAGTGACCAAAATGAGATTCTCGTACCCACAACACGCCGACCACCAAAATTTCTAAGTCAATTTTCTTGGCCTCTATTGTACGCAGCGATCTGTAATTTGGCCCGAGGGCGTACTTTATTGGAACGGACTAACGGTGTAAAAATTGCTATTGTACTCGCCCTCTAGGCTGAGTAGCGGCGTTTTCTTCATTTTTCCCATAGACCTCAATGTAAAAAAGAGTCCTTTATTTCGGCACTTTCTCGTGCCCCAGTGTTACCGAAATTTTGCATGGTGGTAGGGTACATCAATGCCTATTGAAGGATACATACTGCACCTCTGTATCTTATTTCGTTTTCCCGCAAAATAGGCACAAACTTTATTTTCCTCGAAGTTTGAAGGCTTATAACTCACAAGATACGCTTAGTAGCGGCACGAAATTTTGCAAGCCACTAGGCACTGAGGTCTACTAGCAGCATGCAGAATTTCAGCTCAATCGCAATACACACAAGCGAGTTATAAGGGCCTCAAGTTTTGGCGGGACACCCATAGGATGATAGTGCCTAAATGGTGCAAAGGTGACTTCATGATATCGGCCTATAATTAGTGCCAAATGATGCACCCTTAACCCAAGTGCCATGGGGTAAAATGGGAGTTGTCTTCCTTCATTGAGTTTCGAGTTATGGCCCTTGAAAGGTCAATTTCCTTTAACTTTGGACCCTTATATCTCCAAAACTATTTGAGACAAACAATTTTCCAATATTGACCAGTTGGTTGGACACGCATGGGCACGTTTTGGCACCATTTTCATGCTTCTACGTGAAAGTGACCAAAATGAGATTCTCGTACCCACAACACGCCGACCACCAAAATTTCTAAGTCAATTTTCTTGGCCTCTATTGTACGCAGCGATCTGTAATTTGGCCCGAGGGCGTACTTTATTGGAACGGACTAACGGTGTAAAAATTGCTATTGTACTCGCCCTCTAGGCTGAGTAGCGGCGTTTTCTTCATTTTTCCCATAGACCTCAATGTAAAAAAGAGTCCTTTATTTCGGCACTTTCTCGTGCCCCAGTGTTACCGAAATTTTGCACGGTGGTAGGGCACATCAATGCCTGTTGAAGGATACATACTGCACCTCTGTATCTTATTTCGTTTTCCCGCAAAATAGGCACAAACTTTATTTTCCTCGAAGTTTGAAGGCTTATTACTCACAAGATACGCTTAGTAGCGGCACGAAATTTTGCAAGCCACTAGGCACTGAGGTCTACTAGCAGCATGCAGAATTTCAGCTCAATCGCAATACACACAAGCGAGTTATAAGGGCCTCAAGTTTTGGCGGGACACCCATAGGATGATAGTGCCTAAATGGTGCAAAGGTGACTTCATGATATCGGCCTATAATTAGTGCCAAATGATGCACCCTTAACCCAAGTGCCATGGGGTAAAATGGGAGTTGTCTTCCTTCATTGAGTTTCGAGTTATGGCCCTTGAAAGGTCAATTTCCTTTAACTTTGGACCCTTATATCTCCAAAACTATTTGAGACAAACAATTTTCCAATATTGACCAGTTGTTTGGACACGCATGGGCACGTTTTGGCACCATTTTCATGCTTCTACGTGAAAGTGACCAAAATGAGATTCTCGTACCCACAACACGCCGACCACCAAAATTTCTAAGTCAATTTTCTTGGCCTCTATTGTACGCAGCGATCTGTAATTTGGCCCGAGGGCGTACTTTATTGGAACGGACTAACGGTGTAAACATTGCTATTGTACTCGCCCTCTAGGCTGAGTAGCGGCGTTTTCTTCTTTTTTCCCATAGACCTCAATGTAAAAAAGAGTCCTTTATTTCGGCACTTTCTCGTGCCCCAGTGTTACCGAAATTTTGCATGGTGGTAGGGCACATCAATGCCTGTTGAAGGATACATACTGCACCTCTGTATCTTATTTTGTTTTCCCGCAAAATAGGCACAAACTTTATTTTCCTCGAAGTTTGAAGGCTTATAACTCACAAGATACGCTTAGTAGCGGCACGAAATTTTGCAAGCCACTAGGCACTGAGGGCTACTAGCAGCATGCAAAATTTCAGCTCAATCGCAATACACACAAGCGAGTTATAAGGGCCTCAAGTTTTGGCGGGACACCCATAGGATGATAGTGCCTAAATGGTGCAAAGGTGACTTCATGATATCGGCCTATAATTAGTGCCAAATGATGCACCCTTAACCCAAGTGCCATGGGGTAAAATGGGAGTTGTCTTCCTTCATTGAGTTTCGAGTTATGGCCCTTGAAAGGTCAATTTCCTTTAACTTTGGACCCTTATATCTCCAAAACTATTTGAGACAAACAATTTTCCAATATTGACCAGTTGGTTGGACACGCATGGGCACGTTTTGGCACCATTTTCATGCTTCTACGTGAAAGTGACCAAAATGAGATTCTCGTACCCACAACACGCCGACCACCAAAATTTCTAAGTCAATTTTCTTGGCCTCTATTGTACGCAGCGATCTGTAATTTGGCCCGAGGGCGTACTTTATTGGAACGGACTAACGGTGTAAAAATTGCTATTGTACTCGCCCTCTAGGCTGAGTAGCGGCGTTTTCTTCATTTTTCCCATAGACCTCAATGTAAAAAAGAGTCCTTTATTTCGGCACTTTCTCGTGCCCCAGTGTTACCGAAATTTTGCATGGTGGTAGGGTACATCAATGCCTATTGAAGGATACATACTGCACCTCTGTATCTTATTTCGTTTTCCCGCAAAATAGGCACAAACTTTATTTTCCTCGAAGTTTGAAGGCTTATAACTCACAAGATACGCTTAGTAGCGGCACGAAATTTTGCAAGCCACTAGGCACTGAGGTCTACTAGCAGCATGCAGAATTTCAGCTCAATCGCAATACACACAAGCGAGTTATAAGGGCCTCAAGTTTTGGCGGGACACCCATAGGATGATAGTGCCTAAATGGTGCAAAGGTGACTTCATGATATCGGCCTATAATTAGTGCCAAATGATGCACCCTTAACCCAAGTGCCATGGGGTAAAATGGGAGTTGTCTTCCTTCATTGAGTTTCGAGTTATGGCCCTTGAAAGGTCAATTTCCTTTAACTTTGGACCCTTATATCTCCAAAACTATTTGAGACAAACAATTTTCCAATATTGACCAGTTGGTTGGACACGCATGGGCACGTTTTGGCACCATTTTCATGCTTCTACGTGAAAGTGACCAAAATGAGATTCTCGTACCCACAACACGCCGACCACCAAAATTTCTAAGTCAATTTTCTTGGCCTCTATTGTACGCAGCGATCTGTAATTTGGCCCGAGGGCGTACTTTATTGGAACGGACTAACGGTGTAAAAATTGCTATTGTACTCGCCCTCTAGGCTGAGTAGCGGCGTTTTCTTCATTTTTCCCATAGACCTCAATGTAAAAAAGAGTCCTTTATTTCGGCACTTTCTCGTGCCCCAGTGTTACCGAAATTTTGCACGGTGGTAGGGCACATCAATGCCTGTTGAAGGATACATACTGCACCTCTGTATCTTATTTCGTTTTCCCGCAAAATAGGCACAAACTTTATTTTCCTCGAAGTTTGAAGGCTTATAACTCACAAGATACGCTTAGTAGCGGCACGAAATTTTGCAAGCCACTAGGCACTGAGGTCTACTAGCAGCATGCAGAATTTCAGCTCAATCGCAATACACACAAGCGAGTTATAAGGGCCTCAAATTTTGGCGGGACACCCATAGGATGATAGTGCCTAAATGGTGCAAAGGTGACTTCATGATATCGGCCTATAATTAGTGCCAAATGATGCACCCTTAACCCAAGTGCCATGGGGTAAAATGGGAGTTGTCTTCCTTCATTGAGTTTCGAGTTATGGCCCTTGAAAGGTCAATTTCCTTTAACTTTGGACCCTTATATCTCCAAAACTATTTGAGACAAACAATTTTCCAATATTGACCAGTTGTTTGGACACGCATGGGCACGTTTTGGCACCATTTTCATGCTTCTACGTGAAAGTGACCAAAATGAGATTCTCGTACCCACAACACGCCGACCACCAAAATTTCTAAGTCAATTTTCTTGGCCTCTATTGTACGCAGCGATCTGTAATTTGGCCCGAGGGCGTACTTTATTGGAACGGACTAACGGTGTAAAAATTGCTATTGTACTCGCCCTCTAGGCTGAGTAGCGGCGTTTTCTTCATTTTTCCCATAGACCTCAATGTAAAAAAGAGTCCTTTATTTCGGCACTTTCTCGTGCCCCAGTGTTACCGAAATTTTGCATGGTGGTAGGGCACATCAATGCCTGTTGAAGGATACATACTGCACCTCTGTATCTTATTTCGTTTTCCCGCAAAATAGGCACAAACTTTATTTTCCTCGAAGTTTGAAGGCTTATAACTCACAAGATACGCTTAGTAGCGGCACGAAATTTTGCAAGCCACTAGGCACTGAGGTCTACTAGCAGCAGGCAAAATTTCAGCTCAATCGCAATACATACAAGCGAGTTATAAGGGCCTCAAGTTTTGGCGGGACACCCATAGGATGATAGTGCCTAAATGGTGCAAAGGTGACTTCATGATATCGGCCTATAATTAGTGCCAAATGATGCACCCTTAACCCAAGTGCCATGGGGTAAAATGGGAGTTGTCTTCCTTCATTGAGTTTCGAGTTATGGCCCTTGAAAGGTCAATTTCCTTTAACTTTGGACCCTTATATCTCCAAAACTATTTGAGACAAACAATTTTCCAATATTGACCAGTTGGTTGGACACGCATGGGCACGTTTTGGCACCATTTTCATGCTTCTACGTGAAAGTGACCAAAATGAGATTCTCGTACCCACAACACGCCGACCACCAAAATTTCTAAGTCAATTTTCTTGGCCTCTATTGTACGCAGCGATCTGTAATTTGGCCCGAGGGCGTACTTTATTGGAACGGACTAACGGTGTAAAAATTGCTATTGTACTCGCCCTCTAGGCTGAGTAGCGGCGTTTTCTTCATTTTTCCCATAGACCTCAATGTAAAAAAGAGTCCTTTATTTCGGCACTTTCTCGTGCCCCAGTGTTACCGAAATTTTGCACGGTGGTAGGGCACATCAATGCCTGTTGAAGGATACATACTGCACCTCTGTATCTTATTTCGTTTTCCCGCAAAATAGGCACAAACTTTATTTTCCTCGAAGTTTGAAGGCTTATAACTCACAAGATACGCTTAGTAGCGGCACGAAATTTTGCAAGCCACTAGGCACTGAGGTCTACTAGCAGCATGCAGAATTTCAGCTCAATCGCAATACACACAAGCGAGTTATAAGGGCCTCAAATTTTGGCGGGACACCCATAGGATGATAGTGCCTAAATGGTGCAAAGGTGACTTCATGATATCGGCCTATAATTAGTGCCAAATGATGCACCCTTAACCCAAGTGCCATGGGGTAAAATGGGAGTTGTCTTCCTTCATTGAGTTTCGAGTTATGGCCCTTGAAAGGTCAATTTCCTTTAACTTTGGACCCTTATATCTCCAAAACTATTTGAGACAAACAATTTTCCAATATTGACCAGTTGTTTGGACACGCATGGGCACGTTTTGGCACCATTTTCATGCTTCTACGTGAAAGTGACCAAAATGAGATTCTCGTACCCACAACACGCCGACCACCAAAATTTCTAAGTCAATTTTCTTGGCCTCTATTGTACGCAGCGATCTGTAATTTGGCCCGAGGGCGTACTTTATTGGAACGGACTAACGGTGTAAAAATTGCTATTGTACTCGCCCTCTAGGCTGAGTAGCGGCGTTTTCTTCATTTTTCCCATAGACCTCAATGTAAAAAAGAGTCCTTTATTTCGGCACTTTCTCGTGCCCCAGTGTTACCGAAATTTTGCATGGTGGTAGGGCACATCAATGCCTGTTGAAGGATACATACTGCACCTCTGTATCTTATTTCGTTTTCCCGCAAAATAGGCACAAACTTTATTTTCCTCGAAGTTTGAAGGCTTATAACTCACAAGATACGCTTAGTAGCGGCACGAAATTTTGCAAGCCACTAGGCACTGAGGTCTACTAGCAGCAGGCAAAATTTCAGCTCAATCGCAATACATACAAGCGAGTTATAAGGGCCTCAAGTTTTGGCGGGACACCCATAGGATGATAGTGCCTAAATGGTGCAAAGGTGACTTCATGATATCGGCCTATAATTAGTGCCAAATGATGCACCCTTAACCCAAGTGCCATGGGGTAAAATGGGAGTTGTCTTCCTTCATTGAGTTTCGAGTTATGGCCCTTGAAAGGTCAATTTCCTTTAACTTTGGACCCTTATATCTCCAAAACTATTTGAGACAAACAATTTTCCAATATTGACCAGTTGGTTGGACACGCATGGGCACGTTTTGGCACCATTTTCATGCTTCTACGTGAAAGTGACCAAAATGAGATTCTCGTACCCACAACACGCCGACCACCAAAATTTCTAAGTCAATTTTCTTGGCCTCTATTGTACGCAGCGATCTGTAATTTGGCCCGAGGGCGTACTTTATTGGAACGGACTAACGGTGTAAAAATTGCTATTGTACTCGCCCTCTAGGCTGAGTAGCGGCGTTTTCTTCATTTTTCCCATAGACCTCAATGTAAAAAAGAGTCCTTTATTTCGGCACTTTCTCGTGCCCCAGTGTTACCGAAATTTTGCATGGTGGTAGGGCACATTAATGCCTCTTGAAGGATACATACTGCACCTCTGTATCTTATTTCGTTTTCCCGCAAAATAGGCACAAACTTTATTTTCCTCGAAGTTTGAAGGCTTATAACTCACAAGATACGCTTAGTAGCGGCACGAAATTTTGCAAGCCACTAGGCACTGAGGTCTACTAGCAGCATGCAGAATTTCAGCTCAATCGCAATACACACAAGCGAGTTATAAGGGCCTCAAGTTTTGGCGGGACACCCATAGGATGATAGTGCCTAAATGGTGCAAAGGTGACTTCATGATATCGGCCTATAATTAGTGCCAAATGATGCACCCTTAACCCAAGTGCCATGGGGTAAAATGGGAGTTGTCTTCCTTCATTGAGTTTCGAGTTATGGCCCTTGAAAGGTCAATTTCCTTTAACTTTGGACCCTTATATCTCCAAAACTATTTGAGACAAACAATTTTCCAATATTGACCAGTTGGTTGGACACGCATGGGCACGTTTTGGCACCATTTTCATGCTTCTACGTGAAAGTGACCAAAATGAGATTCTCGTACCCACAACACGCCGACCACCAAAATTTCTAAGTCAATTTTCTTGGCCTCTATTGTACGCAGCGATCTGTAATTTGGCCCGAGGGCGTACTTTATTGGAACGGACTAACGGTGTAAAAATTGCTATTGTACTCGCCCTCTAGGCTGAGTAGCGGCGTTTTCTTCATTTTTCCCATAGACCTCAATGTAAAAAATAGTCCTTTATTTCGGCACTTTCTCGTGCCCCAGTGTTACCGAAATTTTGCACGGTGGTAGGGCACATCAATGCCTGTTGAAGGATACATACTGCACCTCTGTATCTTATTTCGTTTTCCCGCAAAATAGGCACAAACTTTATTTTCCTCGAAGTTTGAAGGCTTATAACTCACAAGATACGCTTAGTAGCGGCACGAAATTTTGCAAGCCACTAGGCACTGAGGTCTACTAGCAGCATGCAAAATTTCAGCTCAATCGCAATACACACAAGCGAGTTATAAGGGCCTCAAGTTTTGGCGGGACACCCATAGGATGATAGTGCCTAAATGGTGCAAAGGTGACTTCATGATATCGGCCTATAATTAGTGCCAAATGATGCACCCTTAACCCAAGTGCCATGGGGTAAAATGGGAGTTGTCTTCCTTCATTGAGTTTCGAGTTATGGCCCTTGAAAGGTCAATTTCCTTTAACTTTGGACCCTTATATCTCCAAAACTATTTGAGACAAACAATTTTCCAATATTGACCAGTTGGTTGGACACGCATGGGCACGTTTTGGCACCATTTTCATGCTTCTACGTGAAAGTGACCAAAATGAGATTCTCGTACCCACAACACGCCGACCACCAAAATTTCTAAGTCAATTTTCTTGGCCTCTATTGTACGCAGCGATCTGTAATTTGGCCCGAGGGCGTACTTTATTGGAACGGACTAACGGTGTAAAAATTGCTATTGTACTCGCCCTCTAGGCTGAGTAGCGGCGTTTTCTTCATTTTTCCCATAGACCTCAATGTAAAAAAGAGTCCTTTATTTCGGCACTTTCTCGTGCCCCAGTGTTACCGAAATTTTGCATGGTGGTAGGGCACATTAATACCTGTTGAAGGATACATACTGCACCTCTGTATCTTATTTCGTTTTCCCGCAAAATAGGCACAAACTTTATTTTCCTCGAAGTTTGAAGGCTTATAACTCACAAGGTATGCTTAGTAGCGGCACGAAATTTTGCAAGCCACTAGGCACTGAGGTCTACTAGCAGCATGCAGAATTTCAGCTCAATCGCAATACACACAAGCGAGTTATAAGGGCCTCAAGTTTTGGCGGGACACCCATAGGATGATAGTGCCTAAATGGTGCAAAGGTGACTTCATGATATCGGCCTATAATTAGTGCCAAATGATGCACCCTTAACCCAAGTGCCATGGGGTAAAATGGGAGTTGTCTTCCTTCATTGAGTTTCGAGTTATGGCCCTTGAAAGGTCAATTTCCTTTAACTTTGGACCCTTATATCTCCAAAACTATTTGAGACAAACAATTTTCCAATATTGACCAGTTGGTTGGACACGCATGGGCACGTTTTGGCACCATTTTCATGCTTCTACGTGAAAGTGACCAAAATGAGATTCTCGTACCCACAACACGCCGACCACCAAAATTTCTAAGTCAATTTTCTTGGCCTCTATTGTACGCAGCGATCTGTAATTTGGCCCGAGGGCGTACTTTATTGGAACGGACTAACGGTGTAAAAATTGCTATTGTACTCGCCCTCTAGGCTGAGTAGCGGCGTTTTCTTCATTTTTACCATAGACCTCAATGTAAAAAATAGTCCTTTATTTCGGCACTTTCTCGTGCCCCAGTGTTACCGAAATTTTGCACGGTGGTAGGGCACATCAATGCCTGTTGAAGGATACATACTGCACCTCTGTATCTTATTTCGTTTTCCCGCAAAATAGGCACAAACTTTATTTTCCTCGAAGTTTGAAGGCTTATAACTCACAAGATACGCTTAGTAGCGGCACGAAATTTTGCAAGCCACTAGGCACTGAGGTCTACTAGCAGCATGCAAAATTTCAGCTCAATCGCAATACACACAAGCGAGTTATAAGGGCCTCAAGTTTTGGCGGGACACCCATAGGATGATAGTGCCTAAATGGTGCAAAGGTGACTTCATGATATCGGCCTATAATTAGTGCCAAATGATGCACCCTTAACCCAAGTGCCATGGGGTAAAATGGGAGTTGTCTTCCTTCATTGAGTTTCGAGTTATGGCCCTTGAAAGGTCAATTTCCTTTAACTTTGGACCCTTATATCTCCAAAACTATTTGAGACAAACAATTTTCCAATATTGACCAGTTGGTTGGACACGCATGGGCACGTTTTGGCACCATTTTCATGCTTCTACGTGAAAGTGACCAAAATGAGATTCTCGTACCCACAACACGCCGACCACCAAAATTTCTAAGTCAATTTTCTTGGCCTCTATTGTACGCAGCGATCTGTAATTTGGCCCGAGGGCGTACTTTATTGGAACGGACTAACGGTGTAAAAATTGCTATTGTACTCGCCCTCTAGGCTGAGTAGCGGCGTTTTCTTCATTTTTCCCATAGACCTCAATGTAAAAAAGAGTCCTTTATTTCGGCACTTTCTCGTGCCCCAGTGTTACCGAAATTTTGCATGGTGGTAGGGCACATTAATACCTGTTGAAGGATACATACTGCACCTCTGTATCTTATTTCGTTTTCCCGCAAAATAGGCACAAACTTTATTTTCCTCGAAGTTTGAAGGCTTATAACTCACAAGATATGCTTAGTAGCGGCACGAAATTTTGCAAGCCACTAGGCACTGAGGTCTACTAGCAGCATGCAGAATTTCAGCTCAATCGCAATACACACAAGCGAGTTATAAGGGCCTCAAGTTTTGGCGGGACACCCATAGGATGATAGTGCCTAAATGGTGCAAAGGTGACTTCATGATATCGGCCTATAATTAGTGCCAAATGATGCACCCTTAACCCAAGTGCCATGGGGTAAAATGGGAGTTGTCTTCCTTCATTGAGTTTCGAGTTATGGCCCTTGAAAGGTCAATTTCCTTTAACTTTGGACCCTTATATCTCCAAAACTATTTGAGACAAACAATTTTCCAATATTGACCAGTTGGTTGGACACGCATGGGCACGTTTTGGCACCATTTTCATGCTTCTACGTGAAAGTGACCAAAATGAGATTCTCGTACCCACAACACGCCGACCACCAAAATTTCTAAGTCAATTTTCTTGGCCTCTATTGTACGCAGCGATCTGTAATTTGGCCCGAGGGCGTACTTTATTGGAACGGACTAACGGTGTAAAAATTGCTATTGTACTCGCCCTCTAGGCTGAGTAGCGGCGTTTTCTTCATTTTTACCATAGACCTCAATGTAAAAAAGAGTCCTTTATTTCGGCACTTTCTCGTGCCCCAGTGTTACCGAAATTTTGTACGGTGGTAGGGCACATCAATGCCTGTTGAAGGATACATACTGCACCTCTGTGTCTTATTTCGTTTTCCCGCAAAATAGGCACAAACTTTATTTTCCTCGAAGTTTGAAGGCTTATAACTCACAAGATACGCTTAGTAGCGGCACGAAATTTTGCAAGCCACTAGGCACTGAGGTCTACTAGCAGCATGCAAAATTTCAGCTCAATCGCAATACACACAAGCGAGTTATAAGGGCCTCAAGTTTTGGCGGGACACCCATAGGATGATAGTGCCTAAATGGTGCAAAGGTGACTTCATGATATCGGCCTATAATTAGTGCCAAATGATGCACCCTTAACCCAAGTGCCATGGGGTAAAATGGGAGTTGTCTTCCTTCATTGAGTTTCGAGTTATGGCCCTTGAAAGGTCAATTTCCTTTAACTTTGGACCCTTATATCTCCAAAACTATTTGAGACAAACAATTTTCCAATATTGACCAGTTGGTTGGACACGCATGGGCACGTTTTGGCACCATTTTCATGCTTCTACGTGAAAGTGACCAAAATGAGATTCTCGTACCCACAACACGCCGACCACCAAAATTTCTAAGTCAATTTTCTTGGCCTCTATTGTACGCAGCGATCTGTAATTTGGCCCGAGGGCGTACTTTATTGGAACGGACTAACGGTGTAAAAATTGCTATTGTACTCGCCCTCTAGGCTGAGTAGCGGCGTTTTCTTCATTTTTCCCATAGACCTCAATGTAAAAAAGAGTCCTTTATTTCGGCACTTTCTCGTGCCCCAGTGTTACCGAAATTTTGCATGGTGGTAGGGCACATTAATACCTGTTGAAGGATACATACTGCACCTCTGTATCTTATTTCGTTTTCCCGCAAAATAGGCACAAACTTTATTTTCCTCGAAGTTTGAAGGCTTATAACTCACAAGATATGCTTAGTAGCGGCACGAAATTTTGCAAGCCACTAGGCACTGAGGTCTACTAGCAGCATGCAGAATTTCAGCTCAATCGCAATACACACAAGCGAGTTATAAGGGCCTCAAGTTTTGGCGGGACACCCATAGGATGATAGTGCCTAAATGGTGCAAAGGTGACTTCATGATATCGGCCTATAATTAGTGCCAAATGATGCACCCTTAACCCAAGTGCCATGGGGTAGAATGGGAGTTGTCTTCCTTCATTGAGTTTCGAGTTATGGCCCTTGAAAGGTCAATTTCCTTTAACTTTGGACCCTTATATCTCCAAAACTATTTGAGACAAACAATTTCCAATATTGACCAGTTGGTTGGACACGCATGGGCACGTTTTGGCACCATTTTCATGCTTCTACGTGAAAGTGACCAAAATGAGATTCTCGTACCCACAACACGCCGACCACCAAAATTTCTAAGTCAATTTTCTTGGCCTCTATTGTACGCAGCGATCTGTAATTTGGCCCGAGGGCGTACTTTATTGGAACGGACTAACGGTGTAAAAATTGCTATTGTACTCGCCCTCTAGGCTGAGTAGCGGCGTTTTCTTCATTTTTCCCATAGACCTCAATGTAAAAAAGAGTCCTTTATTTCGGCACTTTCTCGTGCCCCAGTGTTACCGAAATTTTGCACGGTGGTAGGGCACATCAATGCCTGTTGAAGGATACATACTGCACCTCTGTATCTTATTTCGTTTTCCCGCAAAATAGGCACAAACTTTATTTTCCTCGAAGTTTGAAGGCTTATAACTCACAAGATACGCTTAGTAGCGGCACGAAATTTTGCAAGCCACTAGGCACTGAGGTCTACTAGCAGCATGCAGAATTTCAGCTCAATCGCAATACACACAAGCGAGTTATAAGGGCCTCAAGTTTTGGCGGGACACCCATAGGATGATAGTGCCTAAATGGTGCAAAGGTGACTTCATGATATCGGCCTATAATTAGTGCCAAATGATGCACCCTTAACCCAAGTGCCATGGGGTAAAATGGGAGTTGTCTTCCTTCATTGAGTTTCGAGTTATGGCCCTTGAAAGGTCAATTTCCTTTAACTTTGGACCCTTATATCTCCAAAACTATTTGAGACAAACAATTTTCCAATATTGACCAGTTGGTTGGACACGCATGGGCACGTTTTGGCACCATTTTCATGCTTCTACGTGAAAGTGACCAAAATGAGATTCTCGTACCCACAACACGCCGACCACCAAAATTTCTAAGTCAATTTTCTTGGCCTCTATTGTACGCAGCGATCTGTAATTTGGCCCGAGGGCGTACTTTATTGGAACGGACTAACGGTGTAAAAATTGCTATTGTACTCGCCCTCTAGGCTGAGTAGCGGCGTTTTCTTCATTTTTCCCATAGACCTCAATGTAAAAAAGAGTCCTTTATTTCGGCACTTTGTCGTGCCCCAGTGTTACCGAAATTTTGCATGGTGGTAGGGCACATTAATGCCTGTTGAAGGATACATACTGCACCTCTGTATCTTATTTCGTTTTCCCGCAAAATAGGCACAAACTTTATTTTCCTCGAAGTTTGAAGGCTTATAACTCACAAGATACGCTTAGTAGCGGCACGAAATTTTGCAAGCCACTAGGCACTGAGGTCTACTAGCAGCATGCAGAATTTCAGCTCAATCGCAATACACACAAGCGAGTTATAAGGGCCTCAAGTTTTGGCGGGACACCCATAGGATGATAGTGCCTAAATGGTGCAAAGGTGACTTCATGATATCGGCCTATAATTAGTGCCAAATGATGCACCCTTAACCCAAGTGCCATGGGGTAAAATGGGAGTTGTCTTCCTTCATTGAGTTTCGAGTTATGGCCCTTGAAAGGTCAATTTCCTTTAACTTTGGACCCTTATATCTCCAAAACTATTTGAGACAAACAATTTTCCAATATTGACCAGTTGGTTGGACACGCATGGGCACGTTTTGGCACCATTTTCATGCTTCTACGTGAAAGTGACCAAAATGAGATTCTCGTACCCACAACACGCCGACCACCAAAATTTCTAAGTCAATTTTCTTGGCCTCTATTGTACGCAGCGATCTGTAATTTGGCCCGAGGGCGTACTTTATTGGAACGGACTAACGGTGTAAAAATTGCTATTGTACTCGCCCTCTAGGCTGAGTAGCGGCGTTTTCTTCATTTTTCCCATAGACCTCAATGTAAAAAAGAGTCCTTTATTTCGGCACTTTCTCGTGCCCCAGTGTTACCGAAATTTTGCACGGTGGTAGGGCACATCAGTGCCTGTTGAAGGATACATACTGCACCTCTGTATCTTATTTCGTTTTCCCGCAAAATAGGCACAAACTTTATTTTCCTCGAAGTTTGAAGGCTTATAACTCACAAGATACGCTTAGTAGCGGCACGAAATTTTGCAAGCCACTAGGCACTGAGGTCTACTAGCAGCATGCAGAATTTCAGCTCAATCGCAATACACACAAGCGAGTTATAAGGGCCTCAAGTTTTGGCGGGACACCCATAGGATGATAGTGCCTAAATGGTGCAAAGGTGACTTCATGATATCGGCCTATAATTAGTGCCAAATGATGCACCCTTAACCCAAGTGCCATGGGGTAAAATGGGAGTTGTCTTCCTTCATTGAGTTTCGAGTTATGGCCCTTGAAAGGTCAATTTCCTTTAACTTTGGACCCTTATATCTCCAAAACTATTTGAGACAAACAATTTTCCAATATTGACCAGTTGGTTGGACACGCATGGGCACGTTTTGGCACCATTTTCATGCTTCTACGTGAAAGTGACCAAAATGAGATTCTCGTACCCACAACACGCCGACCACCAAAATTTCTAAGTCAATTTTCTTGGCCTCTATTGTACGCAGCGATCTGTAATTTGGCCCGAGGGCGTACTTTATTGGAACGGACTAACGGTGTAAAAATTGCTATTGTACTCGCCCTCTAGGCTGAGTAGCGGCGTTTTCTTCATTTTCCCCATAGACCTCAATGTAAAAAAGAGTCCTTTATTTCGGCACTTTGTCGTGCCCCAGTGTTACCGAAATTTTGCATGGTGGTAGGGCACATTAATGCCTGTTGAAGGATACATACTGCACCTCTGTATCTTATTTCGTTTTCCCGCAAAATAGGCACAAACTTTATTTTCCTCGAAGTTTGAAGGCTTATAACTCACAAGATACGCTTAGTAGCGGCACGAAATTTTGCAAGCCACTAGGCACTGAGGTCTACTAGCAGCATGCAGAATTTCAGCTCAATCGCAATACACACAAGCGAGTTATAAGGGCCTCAAGTTTTGGCGGGACACCCATAGGATGATAGTGCCTAAATGGTGCAAAGGTGACTTCATGATATCGGCCTATAATTAGTGCCAAATGATGCACCCTTAACCCAAGTGCCATGGGGTAAAATGGGAGTTGTCTTCCTTCATTGAGTTTCGAGTTATGGCCCTTGAAAGGTCAATTTCCTTTAACTTTGGACCCTTATATCTCCAAAACTATTTGAGACAAACAATTTTCCAATATTGACCAGTTGGTTGGACACGCATGGGCACGTTTTGGCACCATTTTCATGCTTCTACGTGAAAGTGACCAAAATGAGATTCTCGTACCCACAACACGCCGACCACCAAAATTTCTAAGTCAATTTTCTTGGCCTCTATTGTACGCAGCGATCTGTAATTTGGCCCGAGGGCGTACTTTATTGGAACGGACTAACGGTGTAAAAATTGCTATTGTACTCGCCCTCTAGGCTGAGTAGCGGCGTTTTCTTCATTTTTCCCATAGACCTCAATGTAAAAAAGAGTCCTTTATTTCGGCACTTTCTCGTGCCCCAGTGTTACCGAAATTTTGCACGGTGGTAGGGCACATCAATGCCTGTTGAAGGATACATACTGCACCTCTGTATCTTATTTCGTTTTCCCGCAAAATAGGCACAAACTTTATTTTCCTCGAAGTTTGAAGGCTTATAACTCACAAGATACGCTTAGTAGCGGCACGAAATTTTGCAAGCCACTAGGCACTGAGGTCTACTAGCAGCATGCAGAATTTCAGCTCAATCGCAATACACACAAGCGAGTTATAAGGGCCTCAAGTTTTGGCGGGACACCCATAGGATGATAGTGCCTAAATGGTGCAAAGGTGACTTCATGATATCGGCCTATAATTAGTGCCAAATGATGCACCCTTAACCCAAGTGCCATGGGGTAAAATGGGAGTTGTCTTCCTTCATTGAGTTTCGAGTTATGGCCCTTGAAAGGTCAATTTCCTTTAACTTTGGACCCTTATATCTCCAAAACTATTTGAGACAAACAATTTTCCAATATTGACCAGTTGGTTGGACACGCATGGGCACGTTTTGGCACCATTTTCATGCTTCTACGTGAAAGTGACCAAAATGAGATTCTCGTACCCACAACACGCCGACCACCAAAATTTCTAAGTCAATTTTCTTGGCCTCTATTGTACGCAGCGATCTGTAATTTGGCCCGAGGGCGTACTTTATTGGAACGGACTAACGGTGTAAAAATTGCTATTGTACTCGCCCTCTAGGCTGAGTAGCGGCGTTTTCTTCATTTTTCCCATAGACCTCAATGTAAAAAATAGTCCTTTATTTCGGCACTTTCTCGTGCCCCAGTGTTACCGAAATTTTGCACGTTGGTAGGGCACATCAGTGCCTGTTGAAGGATACATACTGCACCTCTGTATCTTATTTCGTTTTCCCGCAAAATAGGCACAAACTTTATTTTCCTCGAAGTTTGAAGGCTTATAACTCACAAGATACGCTTAGTAGCGGCACGAAATTTTGCAAGCCACTAGGCACTGAGGTCTACTAGCAGCATGCAGAATTTCAGCTCAATCGCAATACACACAAGCGAGTTATAAGGGCCTCAAGTTTTGGCGGGACACCCATAGGATGATAGTGCCTAAATGGTGCAAAGGTGACTTCATGATATCGGCCTATAATTAGTGCCAAATGATGCACCCTTAACCCAAGTGCCATGGGGTAAAATGGGAGTTGTCTTCCTTCATTGAGTTTCGAGTTATGGCCCTTGAAAGGTCAATTTCCTTTAACTTTGGACCCTTATATCTCCAAAACTATTTGAGACAAACAATTTTCCAATATTGACCAGTTGGTTGGACACGCATGGGCACGTTTTGGCACCATTTTCATGCTTCTACGTGAAAGTGACCAACATGAGATTCCCGTACCCAACAACACGCCGACCACCAAAATTTCTAAGTCAATTTTCTTGGCCTCTATTGTACGCAGCGATCTGTAATTTGGCCCGAGGGCGTACTTTATTGGAACGGACTAACGGTGTAAAAATTGCTATTGTACTCGCCCTCTAGGCTGAGTAGCGGCGTTTTCTTCATTTTTCCCATAGACCTCAATGTAAAAAAGAGTCCTTTATTTCGGCACTTTCTCGTGCCCCAGTGTTACCGAAATTTTGCACGGTGGTAGGGCACATCAATGCCTGTTGAAGGATACATACTGCACCTCTGAATCTTATTTCGTTTTCCCGCAAAATAGGCACAAACTTTATTTTCCTCGAAGTTTGAAGGCTTATAACTCACAAGATACGCTTAGTAGCGGCACGAAATTTTGCAAGCCACTAGGCACTGAGGTCTACTAGCAGCATGCAGAATTTCAGCTCAATCGCAATACACACAAGCGAGTTATAAGGGCCTCAAGTTTTGGCGGGACACCCATAGGATGATAGTGCCTAAATGGTGCAAAGGTGACTTCATGATATCGGCCTATAATTAGTGCCAAATGATGCACCCTTAACCCAAGTGCCATGGGGTAAAATGGGAGTTGTCTTCCTTCATTGAGTTTCGAGTTATGGCCCTTGAAAGGTCAATTTCCTTTAACTTTGGACCCTTATATCTCCAAAACTATTTGAGACAAACAATTTTCCAATATTGACCAGTTGGTTGGACACGCATGGGCACGTTTTGGCACCATTTTCATGCTTCTACGTGAAAGTGACCAAAATGAGATTCTCGTACCCACAACACGCCGACCACCAAAATTTCTAAGTCAATTTTCTTGGCCTCTATTGTACGCAGCGATCTGTAATTTGGCCCGAGGGCGTACTTTATTGGAACGGACTAACGGTGTAAAAATTGCTATTGTACTCGCCCTCTAGGCTGAGTAGCGGCGTTTTCTTCATTTTTCCCATAGACCTCAATGTAAAAAAGAGTCCTTTATTTCGGCACTTTCTCGTGCCCCAGTGTTACCGAAATTTTGCATGGTGGTAGGGCACATCAATGCCTGTTGAAGGATACATACTGCACCTCTGTATCTTATTTCGTTTTCCCGCAAAATAGGCACAAACTTTATTTTCCTCGAAGTTTGAAGGCTTATAACTCACAAGATACGCTTAGTAGCGGCACGAAATTTTGCAAGCCACTAGGCACTGAGGTCTGCTAGCAGCATGCAAAATTTCAGCTCAATCGCAATACACACAAGCGAGTTATAAGGGCCTCAAGTTTTGGCGGGACACCCATAGGATGATAGTGCCTAAATGGTGCAAAGGTGACTTCATGATATCGGCCTATAATTAGTGCCAAATGATGCACCCTTAACCCAAGTGCCATGGGGTAAAATGGGAGTTGTCTTCCTTCATTGAGTTTCGAGTTATAGCCCTTGAAAGGTCAATTTCCTTTAACTTTGGACCCTTATATCTCCAAAACTATTTGAGACAAACAATTTTCCAATATTGACCAGTTGGTTGGACACGCATGGGCACGTTTTGGCACCATTTTCATGCTTCTACGTGAAAGTGACCAAAATGAGATTCTCGTACCCACAACACGCCGACCACCAAAATTTCTAAGTCAATTTTCTTGGCCTCTATTGTACGCAGCGATCTGTAATTTGGCCCGAGGGCGTACTTTATTGGAACGGACTAACGGTGTAAAAATTGCTATTGTACTCGCCCTCTAGGCTGAGTAGCGGCGTTTTCTTCATTTTTCCCATAGACCTCAATGTAAAAAAGAGTCCTTTATTTCGGCACTTTCTCGTGCCCCAGTGTTACCGAAATTTTGCATGGTGGTAGGGCACATCAATGCCTGTTGAAGGATACATACTGCACCTCTGTATCTTATTTCGTTTTCCCGCAAAATAGGCACAAACTTTATTTTCCTCGAAGTTTGAAGGCTTATAACTCACAAGATACGCTTAGTAGCGGCACGAAATTTTGCAAGCCACTAGGCACTGAGGTCTACTAGCAGCATGCATAATTTCAGCTCAATCGCAATACACACAAGCGAGTTATAAGGGCCTCAAGTTTTGGCGGGACACCCATAGGATGATAGTGCCTAAATGGTGCAAAGGTGACTTCATGATATCGGCCTATAATTAGTGCCAAATGATGCACCCTTAACCCAAGTGCCATGGGGTAAAATGGGAGTTGTCTTCCTTCATTGAGTTTCGAGTTATGGCCCTTGAAAGGTCAATTTCCTTTAACTTTGGACCCTTATATCTCCAAAACTATTTGAGACAAACAATTTTCCAATATTGACCAGTTGGTTGGACACGCATGGGCACGTTTTGGCACCATTTTCATGCTTCTACGTGAAAGTGACCAACATGAGATTCCCGTACCCAACAACACGCCGACCACCAAAATTTCTAAGTCAATTTTCTTGGCCTCTATTGTACGCAGCGATCTGTAATTTGGCCCGAGGGCGTACTTTATTGGAACGGACTAACGGTGTAAAAATTGCTATTGTACTCGCCCTCTAGGCTGAGTAGCGGCGTTTTCTTCATTTTTCCCATAGACCTCAATGTAAAAAAGAGTCCTTTATTTCGGCACTTTCTCGTGCCCCAGTGTTACCGAAATTTTGCACGGTGGTAGGGCACATCAATGCCTGTTGAAGGATACATACTGCACCTCTGTATCTTATTTCGTTTTCCCGCAAAATAGGCACAAACTTTATTTTCCTCGAAGTTTGAAGGCTTATAACTCACAAGATACGCTTAGTAGCGGCACGAAATTTTGCAAGCCACTAGGCACTGAGGTCTGCTAGCAGCATGCAAAATTTCAGCTCAATCGCAATACACACACGCGAGTTATAAGGGCCTCAAGTTTTGGCGGGACACCCATAGGATGATAGTGCCTAAATGGTGCAAAGGTGACTTCATGATATCGGCCTATAATTAGTGCCAAATGATGCACCCTTAACCCAAGTGCCATGGGGTAAAATGGGAGTTGTCTTCCTTCATTGAGTTTCGAGTTATGGCCCTTGAAAGGTCAATTTCCTTTAACTTTGGACCCTTATATCTCCAAAACTATTTGAGACAAACAATTTTCCAATATTGACCAGTTGGTTGGACACGCATGGGCACGTTTTGGCACCATTTTCATGCTTCTACGTGAAAGTGACCAAAATGAGATTCTCGTACCCACAACACGCCGACCACCAAAATTTCTAAGTCAATTTTCTTGGCCTCTATTGTACGCAGCGATCTGTAATTTGGCCCGAGGGCGTACTTTATTGGAACGGACTAACGGTGTAAAAATTGCTATTGTACTCGCCCTCTAGGCTGAGTAGCGGCGTTTTCTTCATTTTTCCCATAGACCTCAATGTAAAAAAGAGTCCTTTATTTCGGCACTTTCTCGTGCCCCAGTGTTACCGAAATTTTGCACGTTGGTAGGGCACATCAGTGCCTGTTGAAGGATACATACTGCACCTCTGTATCTTATTTCGTTTTCCCGCAAAATAGGCACAAACTTTATTTTCCTCGAAGTTTGAAGGCTTATAACTCACAAGATACGCTTAGTAGCGGCACGAAATTTTGCAAGCCACTAGGCACTGAGGTCTACTAGCAGCATGCAGAATTTCAGCTCAATCGCAATACACACAAGCGAGTTATAAGGGCCTCAAGTTTTGGCGGGACACCCATAGGATGATAGTGCCTAAATGGTGCAAAGGTGACTTCATGATATCGGCCTATAATTAGTGCCAAATGATGCACCCTTAACCCAAGTGCCATGGGGTAAAATGGGAGTTGTCTTCCTTCATTGAGTTTCGAGTTATGGCCCTTGAAAGGTCAATTTCCTTTAACTTTGGACCCTTATATCTCCAAAACTATTTGAGACAAACAATTTTCCAATATTGACCAGTTGGTTGGACACGCATGGGCACGTTTTGGCACCATTTTCATGCTTCTACGTGAAAGTGACCAACATGAGATTCCCGTACCCAACAACACGCCGACCACCAAAATTTCTAAGTCAATTTTCTTGGCCTCTATTGTACGCAGCGATCTGTAATTTGGCCCGAGGGCGTACTTTATTGGAACGGACTAACGGTGTAAAAATTGCTATTGTACTCGCCCTCTAGGCTGAGTAGCGGCGTTTTCTTCATTTTTCCCATAGACCTCAATGTAAAAAAGAGTCCTTTATTTCGGCACTTTCTCGTGCCCCAGTGTTACCGAAATTTTGCACGGTGGTAGGGCACATCAATGCCTGTTGAAGGATACATACTGCACCTCTGAATCTTATTTCGTTTTCCCGCAAAATAGGCACAAACTTTATTTTCCTCGAAGTTTGAAGGCTTATAACTCACAAGATACGCTTAGTAGCGGCACGAAATTTTGCAAGCCACTAGGCACTGAGGTCTACTAGCAGCATGCAGAATTTCAGCTCAATCGCAATACACACAAGCGAGTTATAAGGGCCTCAAGTTTTGGCGGGACACCCATAGGATGATAGTGCCTAAATGGTGCAAAGGTGACTTCATGATATCGGCCTATAATTAGTGCCAAATGATGCACCCTTAACCCAAGTGCCATGGGGTAAAATGGGAGTTGTCTTCCTTCATTGAGTTTCGAGTTATGGCCCTTGAAAGGTCAATTTCCTTTAACTTTGGACCCTTATATCTCCAAAACTATTTGAGACAAACAATTTTCCAATATTGACCAGTTGGTTGGACACGCATGGGCACGTTTTGGCACCATTTTCATGCTTCTACGTGAAAGTGACCAAAATGAGATTCTCGTACCCACAACACGCCGACCACCAAAATTTCTAAGTCAATTTTCTTGGCCTCTATTGTACGCAGCGATCTGTAATTTGGCCCGAGGGCGTACTTTATTGGAACGGACTAACGGTGTAAAAATTGCTATTGTACTCGCCCTCTAGGCTGAGTAGCGGCGTTTTCTTCATTTTTCCCATAGACCTCAATGTAAAAAAGAGTCCTTTATTTCGGCACTTTCTCGTGCCCCAGTGTTACCGAAATTTTGCATGGTGGTAGGGCACATCAATGCCTGTTGAAGGATACATACTGCACCTCTGTATCTTATTTCGTTTTCCCGCAAAATAGGCACAAACTTTATTTTCCTCGAAGTTTGAAGGCTTATAACTCACAAGATACGCTTAGTAGCGGCACGAAATTTTGCAAGCCACTAGGCACTGAGGTCTGCTAGCAGCATGCAAAATTTCAGCTCAATCGCAATACACACAAGCGAGTTATAAGGGCCTCAAGTTTTGGCGGGACACCCATAGGATGATAGTGCCTAAATGGTGCAAAGGTGACTTCATGATATCGGCCTATAATTAGTGCCAAATGATGCACCCTTAACCCAAGTGCCATGGGGTAAAATGGGAGTTGTCTTCCTTCATTGAGTTTCGAGTTATAGCCCTTGAAAGGTCAATTTCCTTTAACTTTGGACCCTTATATCTCCAAAACTATTTGAGACAAACAATTTTCCAATATTGACCAGTTGGTTGGACACGCATGGGCACGTTTTGGCACCATTTTCATGCTTCTACGTGAAAGTGACCAAAATGAGATTCTCGTACCCACAACACGCCGACCACCAAAATTTCTAAGTCAATTTTCTTGGCCTCTATTGTACGCAGCGATCTGTAATTTGGCCCGAGGGCGTACTTTATTGGAACGGACTAACGGTGTAAAAATTGCTATTGTACTCGCCCTCTAGGCTGAGTAGCGGCGTTTTCTTCATTTTTCCCATAGACCTCAATGTAAAAAAGAGTCCTTTATTTCGGCACTTTCTCGTGCCCCAGTGTTACCGAAATTTTGCATGGTGGTAGGGCACATCAATGCCTGTTGAAGGATACATACTGCACCTCTGTATCTTATTTCGTTTTCCCGCAAAATAGGCACAAACTTTATTTTCCTCGAAGTTTGAAGGCTTATAACTCACAAGATACGCTTAGTAGCGGCACGAAATTTTGCAAGCCACTAGGCACTGAGGTCTACTAGCAGCATGCATAATTTCAGCTCAATCGCAATACACACAAGCGAGTTATAAGGGCCTCAAGTTTTGGCGGGACACCCATAGGATGATAGTGCCTAAATGGTGCAAAGGTGACTTCATGATATCGGCCTATAATTAGTGCCAAATGATGCACCCTTAACCCAAGTGCCATGGGGTAAAATGGGAGTTGTCTTCCTTCATTGAGTTTCGAGTTATGGCCCTTGAAAGGTCAATTTCCTTTAACTTTGGACCCTTATATCTCCAAAACTATTTGAGACAAACAATTTTCCAATATTGACCAGTTGGTTGGACACGCATGGGCACGTTTTGGCACCATTTTCATGCTTCTACGTGAAAGTGACCAACATGAGATTCCCGTACCCAACAACACGCCGACCACCAAAATTTCTAAGTCAATTTTCTTGGCCTCTATTGTACGCAGCGATCTGTAATTTGGCCCGAGGGCGTACTTTATTGGAACGGACTAACGGTGTAAAAATTGCTATTGTACTCGCCCTCTAGGCTGAGTAGCGGCGTTTTCTTCATTTTTCCCATAGACCTCAATGTAAAAAAGAGTCCTTTATTTCGGCACTTTCTCGTGCCCCAGTGTTACCGAAATTTTGCACGGTGGTAGGGCACATCAATGCCTGTTGAAGGATACATACTGCACCTCTGTATCTTATTTCGTTTTCCCGCAAAATAGGCACAAACTTTATTTTCCTCGAAGTTTGAAGGCTTATAACTCACAAGATACGCTTAGTAGCGGCACGAAATTTTGCAAGCCACTAGGCACTGAGGTCTGCTAGCAGCATGCAAAATTTCAGCTCAATCGCAATACACACACGCGAGTTATAAGGGCCTCAAGTTTTGGCGGGACACCCATAGGATGATAGTGCCTAAATGGTGCAAAGGTGACTTCATGATATCGGCCTATAATTAGTGCCAAATGATGCACCCTTAACCCAAGTGCCATGGGGTAAAATGGGAGTTGTCTTCCTTCATTGAGTTTCGAGTTATGGCCCTTGAAAGGTCAATTTCCTTTAACTTTGGACCCTTATATCTCCAAAACTATTTGAGACAAACAATTTTCCAATATTGACCAGTTGGTTGGACACGCATGGGCACGTTTTGGCACCATTTTCATGCTTCTACGTGAAAGTGACCAAAATGAGATTCTCGTACCCACAACACGCCGACCACCAAAATTTCTAAGTCAATTTTCTTGGCCTCTATTGTACGCAGCGATCTGTAATTTGGCCCGAGGGCGTACTTTATTGGAACGGACTAACGGTGTAAAAATTGCTATTGTACTCGCCCTCTAGGCTGAGTAGCGGCGTTTTCTTCATTTTTCCCATAGACCTCAATGTAAAAAAGAGTCCTTTATTTCGGCACTTTCTCGTGCCCCAGTGTTACCGAAATTTTGCATGGTGGTAGGGCACATCAATGCCTGTTGAAGGATACATACTGCACCTCTGTATCTTATTTCGTTTTCCCGCAAAATAGGCACAAACTTTATTTTCCTCGAAGTTTGAAGGCTTATAACTCACAAGATACGCTTAGTAGCGGCACGAAATTTTGCAAGCCACTAGGCACTGAGGTCTGCTAGCAGCATGCAAAATTTCAGCTCAATCGCAATACACACAAGCGAGTTATAAGGGCCTCAAGTTTTGGCGGGACACCCATAGGATGATAGTGCCTAAATGGTGCAAAGGTGACTTCATGATATCGGCCTATAATTAGTGCCAAATGATGCACCCTTAACCCAAGTGCCATGGGGTAAAATGGGAGTTGTCTTCCTTCATTGAGTTTCGAGTTATGGCCCTTGAAAGGTCAATTTCCTTTAACTTTGGACCCTTATATCTCCAAAACTATTTGAGACAAACAATTTTCCAATATTGACCAGTTGGTTGGACACGCATGGGCACGTTTTGGCACCATTTTCATGCTTCTACGTGAAAGTGACCAAAATGAGATTCTCGTACCCACAACACGCCGACCACCAAAATTTCTAAGTCAATTTTCTTGGCCTCTATTGTACGCAGCGATCTGTAATTTGGCCCGAGGGCGTACTTTATTGGAACGGACTAACGGTGTAAAAATTGCTATTGTACTCGCCCTCTAGGCTGAGTAGCGGCGTTTTCTTCATTTTTCCCATAGACCTCAATGTAAAAAAGAGTCCTTTATTTCGGCACTTTCTCGTGCTCCAGTGTTACCGAAATTTTGCATGGTGGTAGGGCACATCAATGCCTGTTGAAGGATACATACTGCACCTCTGTATCTTATTTCGTTTTCCCGCAAAATAGGCACAAACTTTATTTTCCTCGAAGTTTGAAGGCTTATAACTCACAAGATACGCTTAGTAGCGGCACGAAATTTTGCAAGCCACTAGGCACTGAGGTCTACTAGCAGCATGCAGAATTTCAGCTCAATCGCAATACACACAAGCGAGTTATAAGGGCCTCAAGTTTTGGCGGGACACCCATAGGATGATAGTGCCTAAATGGTGCAAAGGTGACTTCATGATATCGGCCTATAATTAGTGCCAAATGATGCACCCTTAACCCAAGTGCCATGGGGTAAAATGGGAGTTGTCTTCCTTCATTGAGTTTCGAGTTATGGCCCTTGAAAGGTCAATTTCCTTTAACTTTGGACCCTTATATCTCCAAAACTATTTGAGACAAACAATTTTCCAATATTGACCAGTTGGTTGGACACGCATGGGCACGTTTTGGCACCATTTTCATGCTTCTACGTGAAAGTGACCAAAATGAGATTCTCGTACCCACAACACGCCGACCACCAAAATTTCTAAGTCAATTTTCTTGGCCTCTATTGTACGCAGCGATCTGTAATTTGGCCCGAGGGCGTACTTTATTGGAACGGACTAACGGTGTAAAAATTGCTATTGTACTCGCCCTCTAGGCTGAGTAGCGGCGTTTTCTTCATTTTTCCCATAGATCTCAATGTAAAAAAGAGTCCTTTATTTCGGCACTTTCTCGTGCCCCAGTGTTACCGAAATTTTGCATGGTGGTAGGGCACATCAATGCCTGTTGAAGGATACATACTGCACCTCTGTATCTTATTTCGTTTTCCCGCAAAATAGGCACAAACTTTATTTTCCTCGAAGTTTGAAGGCTTATAACTCACAAGATACGCTTAGTAGCGGCACGAAATTTTGCAAGCCACTAGGCACTGAGGTCTACTAGCAGCATGCAAAATTTCAGCTCAATCGCAATACACACAAGCGAGTTATAAGGGCCTCAAGTTTTGGCGGGACACCCATAGGATCATAGTGCCTAAATGGTGCAAAGGTGACTTCATGATATCGGCCTATAATTAGTGCCAAATGATGCACCCTTAACCCAAGTGCCATGGGGTAAAATGGGAGTTGTCTTCCTTCATTGAGTTTCGAGTTATGGCCCTTGAAAGGTCAATTTCCTTTAACTTTGGACCCTTATATCTCCAAAACTATTTGAGACAAACAATTTTCCAATATTGACCAGTTGGTTGGACACGCATGGGCACGTTTTGGCACCATTTTCATGCTTCTACGTGAAAGTGACCAAAATGAGATTCTCGTACCCACAACACGCCGACCACCAAAATTTCTAAGTCAATTGTCTTGGCCTCTATTGTACGCAGCGATCTGTAATTTGGCCCGAGGGCGTACTTTATTGGAACGGACTAACGGTGTAAAAATTGCTATTGTACTCGCCCTCTAGGCTGAGTAGCGGCGTTTTCTTCATTTTTCCCATAGACCTCAATGTAAAAAAGAGTCCTTTATTTCGGCACTTTCTCGTGCCCCAGTGTTACCGAAATTTTGCATGGTGGTAGGGCACATCAATGCCTGTTGAAGGATACATACTGCACCTCTGTATCTTATTTCGTTTTCCCGCAAAATAGGCACAAACTTTATTTTCCTCGAAGTTTGAAGGCTTATAACTCACAAGATACGCTTAGTAGCGGCACGAAATTTTGCAAGCCACTAGGCACTGAGGTCTACTAGCAGCATGCAAAATTTCAGCTCAATCGCAATACACACAAGCGAGTTATAAGGGCCTCAAGTTTTGGCGGGACATCCATAGGATGATAGTGCCTAAATGGTGCAAAGGTGACTTCATGATATCGGCCTATAATTAGTGCCAAATGATGCACCCTTAACCCAAGTGCCATGGGGTAAAATGGGAGTTGTCTTCCTTCATTGAGTTTCGAGTTATGGCCCTTGAAAGGTCAATTTCCTTTAACTTTGGACCCTTATATCTCCAAAACTATTTGAGACAAACAATTTTCCAATATTGACCAGTTGGTTGGACACGCATGGGCACGTTTTGGCACCATGTTCATGCTTCTACGTGAAAGTGACCAAAATGAGATTCTCCATTACGATAACTCACCCGTACGATATAGTGCATTTTTCACACCTCCAAAATGGCTACTTTTCTGCTGAAAATCCTTGATATTTTTCTTATAAATGCTCATAACATAGGTTGTGTGTGCTCGTTAGAACCGCCTCATTGAGGCGGTTCTAACGAGTACCCACAACCTATGTCTTGGAGCAGAAATAAGAAAAATAATGAAGACCCCCGTAAACCCCAGTTTTCTCTATATAAACTGGGGTTTAGGGGGGTCTTCATTTCACGGACTTGTTCGCGTGATGCGTACCCACAACACGCCGACCACCAAAATTTCTAAGTCAATTTTCTTGGCCTCTATTGTACGCAGCGATCTGTAATTTGGCCCGAGGGCGTACTTTATTGGAACGGACTAACGGTGTAAAAATTGCTATTGTACTCGCCCTCTAGGCTGAGTAGCGGCGTTTTCTTCATTTTTCCCATAGACCTCAATGTAAAAAAGAGTCCTTTATTTCGGCACTTTCTCGTGCCCCAGTGTTACCGAAATTTTGCACGGTGGTAGGGCACATCAATGCCTGTTGAAGGATACATACTGCACCTCTGTATCTTATTTCGTTTTCCCACAAAATAGGCACAAACTTTATTTTCCTCGAAGTTTGAAGGCTTATAACTCACAAGATACGCTTAGTAGCGGCACGAAATTTTGCAAGCCACTAGGCACTGAGGTCTACTAGCAGCATGCAGAATTTCAGCTCAATCGCAATACACACAAGCGAGTTATAAGGGCCTCAAGTTTTGGCGGGACACCCATAGGATGATAATGCCTAAATGGTGCAAAGGTGACTTCATGATATCGGCCTATAATTAGTGCCAAATGATGCACCCTTAACCCAAGTGCCATGGGGTAAAATGGGAGTTGTCTTCCTTCATTGAGTTTCGAGTTATGGCCCTTGAAAGGTCAATTTCCTTTAACTTTGGACCCTTATATCTCCAAAACTATTTGAGACAAACAATTTTCCAATATTGACCAGTTGGTTGGACACGCATGGGCACGTTTTGGCACCATTTTCATGCTTCTACGTGAAAGTGACCAAAATGAGATTCTCGTACCCACAACACGCCGACCACCAAAATTTCTAAGTCAATTTTCTTGGCCTCTATTGTACGCAGCGATCTGTAATTTGGCCCGAGGGCGTACTTTATTGGAACGGACTAACGGTGTAAAAATTGCTATTGTACTCGCCCTCTAGGCTGAGTAGCGGCGTTTTCTTCATTTTTCCCATAGACCTCAATGTAAAAAAGAGTCCTTTATTTCGGCACTTTCTCGTGCCCCAGTGTTACCGAAATTTTGCACGGTGGTAGGGCACATCAATGCCTGTTGAAGGATACATACTGCACCTCTGTATCTTATTTCGTTTTCCCGCAAAATAGGCACAAACTTTATTTTCCTCGAAGTTTGAAGGCTTATAACTCACAAGATACGCTTAGTAGCGGCACGAAATTTTGCAAGCCACTAGGCACTGAGGTCTACTAGCAGCATACAAAATTTCAGCTCAATCGCAATACACACAAGCGAGTTATAAGGGCCTCAAGTTTTGGCGGGACACCCATAGGATGATAGTGCCTAAATGGTGCAAAGGTGACTTCATGATATCGGCCTATAATTAGTGCCAAATGATGCACCCTTAACCCAAGTGCCATGGGGTAAAATGGGAGTTGTCTTCCTTCATTGAGTTTCGAGTTATGGCCCTTGAAAGGTCAATTTCCTTTAACTTTGGACCCTTATATCTCCAAAACTATTTGAGACAAACAATTTTCCAATATTGACCAGTTGGTTGGACACGCATGGGCACGTTTTGGCACCATTTTCATGCTTCTACGTGAAAGTGACCAAAATGAGATTCTCGTACCCACAACACGCCGACCACCAAAATTTCTAAGTCAATTTTCTTGGCCTCTATTGTACGCAGCGATCTGTAATTTGGCCCGAGGGCGTACTTTATTGGAACGGACTAACGGTGTAAAAATTGCTATTGTACTCGCCCTCTAGGCTGAGTAGCGGCGTTTTCTTCATTTTTCCCATAGACCTCAATGTAAAAAAGAGTCCTTTATTTCGGCACTTTCTCGTGCCCCAGTGTTACCGAAATTTTGCACGGTGGTAGGGCACATCAATGCCTGTTGAAGGATACATACTGCACCTCTGTATCTTATTTCGTTTTCCCGCAAAATAGGCACAAACTTTATTTTCCTCGAAGTTTGAAGGCTTATAACTCACAAGATACGCTTAGTAGCGGCACGAAATTTTGCAAGCCACTAGGCACTGTGGTCTACTAGCAGCATGCAGAATTTCAGCTCAATCGCAATACACACAAGCGAGTTATAAGGGCCTCAAGTTTTGGCGGGACACCCATAGGATGATAATGCCTAAATGGTGCAAAGGTGACTTCATGATATCGGCCTATAATTAGTGCCAAATGATGCACCCTTAACCCAAGTGCCATGGGGTAAAATGGGAGTTGTCTTCCTTCATTGAGTTTCGAGTTATGGCCCTTGAAAGGTCAATTTCCTTTAACTTTGGACCCTTATATCTCCAAAACTATTTGAGACAAACAATTTTCCAATATTGACCAGTTGGTTGGACACGCATGGGCACGTTTTGGCACCATTTTCATGCTTCTACGTGAAAGTGACCAAAATGAGATTCTCGTACCCACAACACGCCGACCACCAAAATTTCTAAGTCAATTTTCTTGGCCTCTATTGTACGCAGCGATCTGTAATTTGGCCCGAGGGCGTACTTTATTGGAACGGACTAACGGTGTAAAAATTGCTATTGTACTCGCCCTCTAGGCTGAGTAGCGGCGTTTTCTTCATTTTTCCCATAGACCTCAATGTAAAAAAGAGTCCTTTATTTCGGCACTTTCTCGTGCCCCAGTGTTACCGAGATTTTGCACGGTGGTAGGGCACACCAATGCCTGTTGAAGGATACATACTGCACCTCTGTATCTTATTTCGTTTTCCCGCAAAATAGGCACAAACTTTATTTTCCTCGAAGTTTGAAGGCTTATAACTCACAAGATACGCTTAGTAGCGGCACGAAATTTTGCAAGCCACTAGGCACTGAGGTCTACTAGCAGCATACAAAATTTCAGCTCAATCGCAATACACACAAGCGAGTTATAAGGGCCTCAAGTTTTGGCGGGACACCCATAGGATGATAGTGCCTAAATGGTGCAAAGGTGACTTCATGATATCGGCCTATAATTAGTGCCAAATGATGCACCCTTAACCCAAGTGCCATGGGGTAAAATGGGAGTTGTCTTCCTTCATTGAGTTTCGAGTTATGGCCCTTGAAAGGTCAATTTCCTTTAACTTTGGACCCTTATATCTCCAAAACTATTTGAGACAAACAATTTTCCAATATTGACCAGTTGGTTGGACACGCATGGGCACGTTTTGGCACCATTTTCATGCTTCTACGTGAAAGTGACCAAAATGAGATTCTCGTACCCACAACACGCCGACCACCAAAATTTCTAAGTCAATTTTCTTGGCCTCTATTGTACGCAGCGATCTGTAATTTGGCCCGAGGGCGTACTTTATTGGAACGGACTAACGGTGTAAAAATTGCTATTGTACTC
Source organism: Lucinisca nassula (assembly GCA_963580285.1). Classification (NCBI taxonomy): domain Eukaryota; kingdom Metazoa; phylum Mollusca; class Bivalvia; order Lucinida; family Lucinidae; genus Lucinisca; species Lucinisca nassula. The sequence goes on along the minus strand of OY757023.1, from coordinate 106,260,220 downwards.
GCCCTCTAGGCTGAGTAGCGGCGTTTTCTTCATTTTTCCCATAGACCTCAATGTAAAAAAGAGTCCTTTATTTCGGCACTTTCTCGTGCCCCAGTGTTACCGAAATTTTGCACGGTGGTAGGGCACATCAATGCCTGTTGAAGGATACATACTGCACCTCTGTATCTTATTTCGTTTTCCCGCAAAATAGGCACAAACTTTATTTTCCTCGAAGTTTGAAGGCTTATAACTCACAAGATACGCTTAGTAGCGGCACGAAATTTTGCAAGCCACTAGGCACTGTGGTCTACTAGCAGCATACAAAATTTCAGCTCAATCGCAATACACACAAGCGAGTTATAAGGGCCTCAAGTTTTGGCGGGACACCCATAGGATGATAGTGCCTAAATGGTGCAAAGGTGACTTCATGATATCGGCCTATAATTAGTGCCAAATGATGCACCCTTAACCCAAGTGCCATGGGGTAAAATGGGAGTTGTCTTCCTTCATTGAGTTTCGAGTTATGGCCCTTGAAAGGTCAATTTCCTTTAACTTTGGACCCTTATATCTCCAAAACTATTTGAGACAAACAATTTTCCAATATTGACCAGTTGGTTGGACACGCATGGGCACGTTTTGGCACCATTTTCATGCTTCTACGTGAAAGTGACCAAAATGAGATTCTCGTACCCACAACACGCCGACCACCAAAATTTCTAAGTCAATTTTCTTGGCCTCTATTGTACGCAGCGATCTGTAATTTGGCCCGAGGGCGTACTTTATTGGAACGGACTAACGGTGTAAAAATTGCTATTGTACTCGCCCTCTAGGCTGAGTAGCGGCGTTTTCTTCATTTTTCCCATAGACCTCAATGTAAAAAAGAGTCCTTTATTTCGGCACTTTCTCGTGCCCCAGTGTTACCGAAATTTTGCACGGTGGTAGGGCACATCAATGCCTGTTGAAGGATACATACTGCACCTCTGTATCTTATTTCGTTTTCCCGCAAAATAGGCACAAACTTTATTTTCCTCGAAGTTTGAAGGCTTATAACTCACAAGATACGCTTAGTAGCGGCACGAAATTTTGCAAGCCACTAGGCACTGTGGTCTACTAGCAGCATGCAGAATTTCAGCTCAATCGCAATACACACAAGCGAGTTATAAGGGCCTCAAGTTTTGGCGGGACACCCATAGGATGATAGTGCCTAAATGGTGCAAAGGTGACTTCATGATATCGGCCTATAATTAGTGCCAAATGATGCACCCTTAACCCAAGTGCCATGGGGTAAAATGGGAGTTGTCTTCCTTCATTGAGTTTCGAGTTATGGCCCTTGAAAGGTCAATTTCCTTTAACTTTGGACCCTTATATCTCCAAAACTATTTGAGACAAACAATTTTCCAATATTGACCAGTTGGTTGGACACGCATGGGCACATTTTGGCACCATTTTCATGCTTCTACGTGAAAGTGACCAAAATGAGATTCTCGTACCCACAACACGCCGACCACCAAAATTTCTAAGTCAATTTTCTTGGCCTCTATTGTACGCAGCGATCTGTAATTTGGCCCGAGGGCGTACTTTATTGGAACGGACTAACGGTGTAAAAATTGCTATTGTACTCGCCCTCTAGGCTGAGTAGCGGCGTTTTCTTCATTTTTCCCATAGACCTCAATGTAAAAAAGAGTCCTTTATTTCGGCACTTTCTCGTGCCCCAGTGTTACCGAAATTTTGCACGGTGGTAGGGCACATCAATGCCTGTTGAAGGATACATACTGCACCTCTGTATCTTATTTCGTTTTCCCGCAAAATAGGCACAAACTTTATTTTCCTCGAAGTTTGAAGGCTTATAACTCACAAGATACGCTTAGTAGCGGCACGAAATTTTGCAAGCCACTAGGCACTGAGGTCTACTAGCAGCATGCAAAATTTCAGCTCAATCGCAATACACACAAGCGAGTTATAAGGGCCTCAAGTTTTGGCGGGACACCCATAGGATGATAGTGCCTAAATGGTGCAAAGGTGACTTCATGATATCGGCCTATAATTAGTGCCAAATGATGCACCCTTAACCCAAGTGCCATGGGGTAAAATGGGAGTTGTCTTCCTTCATTGAGTTTCGAGTTATAGCCCTTGAAAGGTCAATTTCCTTTAACTTTGGACCCTTATATCTCCAAAACTATTTGAGACAAACAATTTTCCAATATTGACCAGTTGGTTGGACACGCATGGGCACGTTTTGGCACCATTTTCATGCTTCTACGTGAAAGTGACCAAAATGAGATTCTCGTACCCACAACACGCCGACCACCAAAATTTCTAAGTCAATTTTCTTGGCCTCTATTGTACGCAGCGATCTGTAATTTGGCCCGAGGGCGTACTTTATTGGAACGGACTAACGGTGTAAAAATTGCTATTGTACTCGCCCTCTAGGCTGAGTAGCGGCGTTTTCTTCATTTTTCCCATAGACCTCAATGTAAAAAAGAGTCCTTTATTTCGGCACTTTTTCGTGCCCCAGTGTTACCGAAATTTTGCACGGTGGTAGGGCACATCAATGCCTGTTGAAGGATACATACTGCACCTCTGTATCTTATTTCGTTTTCCCGCAAAATAGGCACAAACTTTATTTTCCTCGAAGTTTGAAGGCTTATAACTCACAAGATACGCTTAGTAGCGGCACGAAATTTTGCAAGCCACTAGGCACTGAGGTCTACTAGCAGCATGCAAAATTTCAGCTCAATCGCAATACACACAAGCGAGTTATAAGGGCCTCAAGTTTTGGCGGGACACCCATAGGATGATAGTGCCTAAATGGTGCAAAGGTGACTTCATGATATCGGCCTATAATTAGTGCCAAATGATGCACCCTTAACCCAAGTGCCATGGGGTAAAATGGGAGTTGTCTTCCTTCATTGAGTTTCGAGTTATGGCCCTTGAAAGGTCAATTTCCTTTAACTTTGGACCTTATATCTCCAAAACTATTTGAGACAAACAATTTTCCAATATTGACCAGTTGGTTGGACACGCATGGGCACGTTTTGGCACCATTTTCATGCTTCTACGTGAAAGTGACCAAAATGAGATTCTCGTACCCACAACACGCCGACCACCAAAATTTCTAAGTCAATTTTCTTGGCCTCTATTGTACGCAGCGATCTGTAATTTGGCCCGAGGGCGTACTTTATTGGAACGGACTAACGGTGTAAAAATTGCTATTGTACTCGCCCTCTAGGCTGAGTAGCGGCGTTTTCTTCATTTTTCCCATAGACCTCAATGTAAAAAAGAGTCCTTTATTTCGGCACTTTCTCGTGCCCCAGTGTTACCGAAATTTTGCACGGTGGTAGGGCACATCAATGCCTGTTGAAGGATACATACTGCACCTCTGTATCTTATTTCGTTTTCCCGCAAAATAGGCACAAACTTTATTTTCCTCGAAGTTTGAAGGCTTATAACTCACAAGATACGCTTAGTAGCGGCACGAAATTTTGCAAGCCACTAGGCACTGAGGTCTACTAGCAGCATGCAAAATTTCAGCTCAATCGCAATACACACAAGCGAGTTATAAGGGCCTCAAGTTTTGGCGGGACACCCATAGGATGATAGTGCCTAAATGGTGCAAAGGTGACTTCATGATATCGGCCTATAATTAGTGCCAAATGATGCACCCTTAACCCAAGTGCCATGGGGTAAAATGGGAGTTGTCTTCCTTCATTGAGTTTCGAGTTATAGCCCTTGAAAGGTCAATTTCCTTTAACTTTGGACCCTTATATCTCCAAAACTATTTGAGACAAACAATTTTCCAATATTGACCAGTTGGTTGGACACGCATGGGCACGTTTTGGCACCATTTTCATGCTTCTACGTGAAAGTGACCAAAATGAGATTCTCGTACCCACAACACGCCGACCACCAAAATTTCTAAGTCAATTTTCTTGGCCTCTATTGTACGCAGCGATCTGTAATTTGGCCCGAGGGCGTACTTTATTGGAACGGACTAACGGTGTAAAAATTGCTATTGTACTCGCCCTCTAGGCTGAGTAGCGGCGTTTTCTTCATTTTTCCCATAGACCTCAATGTAAAAAAGAGTCCTTTATTTCGGCACTTTTTCGTGCCCCAGTGTTACCGAAATTTTGCACGGTGGTAGGGCACATCAATGCCTGTTGAAGGATACATACTGCACCTCTGTATCTTATTTCGTTTTCCCGCAAAATAGGCACAAACTTTATTTTCCTCGAAGTTTGAAGGCTTATAACTCACAAGATACGCTTAGTAGCGGCACGAAATTTTGCAAGCCACTAGGCACTGAGGTCTACTAGCAGCATGCAAAATTTCAGCTCAATCGCAATACACACAAGCGAGTTATAAGGGCCTCAAGTTTTGGCGGGACACCCATAGGATGATAGTGCCTAAATGGTGCAAAGGTGACTTCATGATATCGGCCTATAATTAGTGCCAAATGATGCACCCTTAACCCAAGTGCCATGGGGTAAAATGGGAGTTGTCTTCCTTCATTGAGTTTCGAGTTATGGCCCTTGAAAGGTCAATTTCCTTTAACTTTGGACCTTATATCTCCAAAACTATTTGAGACAAACAATTTTCCAATATTGACCAGTTGGTTGGACACGCATGGGCACGTTTTGGCACCATTTTCATGCTTCTACGTGAAAGTGACCAAAATGAGATTCTCGTACCCACAACACGCCGACCACCAAAATTTCTAAGTCAATTTTCTTGGCCTCTATTGTACGCAGCGATCTGTAATTTGGCCCGAGGGCGTACTTTATTGGAACGGACTAACGGTGTAAAAATTGCTATTGTACTCGCCCTCTAGGCTGAGTAGCGGCGTTTTCTTCATTTTTCCCATAGACCTCAATGTAAAAAAGAGTCCTTTATTTCGGCACTTTCTCGTGCCCCAGTGTTACCGAAATTTTGCAAGGTGGTAGGGCACATCAATGCCTGTTGAAGGATACATACTGCACCTCTGTATCTTATTTCGTTTTCCCGCAAAATAGGCACAAACTTTATTTTCCTCGAAGTTTGAAGGCTTATAACTCACAAGATACGCTTAGTAGCGGCACGAAATTTTGCAAGCCACTAGGCACTGAGGTCTACTAGCAGCATGCAAAATTTCAGCTCAATCGCAATACACACAAGCGAGTTATAAGGGCCTCAAGTTTTGGCGGGACACCCATAGGATGATAGTGCCTAAATGGTGCAAAGGTGACTTCATGATATCGGCCTATAATTAGTGCCAAATGATGCACCCTTAACCCAAGTGCCATGGGGTAAAATGGGAGTTGTCTTCCTTCATTGAGTTTCGAGTTATGGTCCTTGAAAGGTCAATTTCCTTTAACTTTGGACCCTTATATCTCCAAAACTATTTGAGACAAACAATTTTCCAATATTGACCAGTTGGTTGGACACGCATTGGCACGTTTTGGCACCATTTTCATGCTTCTACGTGAAAGTGACCAAAATGAGATTCTCGTACCCACAACACGCCGACCACCAAAATTTCTAAGTCAATTTTCTTGGCCTCTATTGTACGCAGCGATCTGTAATTTGGCCCGAGGGCGTACTTTATTGGAACGGACTAACGGTGTAAAAATTGCTATTGTACTCGCCCTCTAGGCTGAGTAGCGGCGTTTTCTTCATTTTTCCCATAGACCTCAATGTAAAAAAGAGTCCTTTATTTCGGCACTTTCTCGTGCCCCAGTGTTACCGAAATTTTGCATGGTGGTAGGGCACATCAATGCCTGTTGAAGGATACATACTGCACCTCTGTATCTTATTTCGTTTTCCCGCAAAATAGGCACAAACTTTATTTTCCTCGAAGTTTGAAGGCTTATAACTCACAAGGTACGCTTAGTAGCGGCACGAAATTTTGCAAGCCACTAGGCACTGAGGTCTACTAGCAGCATGCAAAATTTCAGCTCAATCGCAATACACACAAGCGAGTTATAAGGGCCTCAAGTTTTGTCGGAACACCCATAGGATGATAGTGCCTAAATGGTGCAAAGGTGACTTCATGATATCGGCCTATAATTAGTGCCAAATGATGCACCCTTAACCCAAGTGCCATGGGGTAAAATGGGAGTTGTCTTCCTTCATTGAGTTTCGAGTTATGGCCCTTGAAAGGTCAATTTCCTTTAACTTTGGACCTTATATCTCCAAAACTATTTGAGACAAACAATTTTCCAATATTGACCAGTTGGTTGGACACGCATGGGCACGTTTTGGCACCATTTTCATGCTTCTACGTGAAAGTGACCAAAATGAGATTCTCGTACCCACAACACGCCGACCACCAAAATTTCTAAGTCAATTTTCTTGGCCTCTATTGTACGCAGCGATCTGTAATTTGGCCCGAGGGCGTACTTTATTGGAACGGACTAACGGTGTAAAAATTGCTATTGTACTCGCCCTCTAGGCTGAGTAGCGGCGTTTTCTTCATTTTTCCCATAGACCTCAATGTAAAAAAGAGTCCTTTATTTCGGCACTTTCTCGTGCCCCAGTGTTACCGAAATTTTGCAAGGTGGTAGGGCACATCAATGCCTGTTGAAGGATACATACTGCACCTCTGTATCTTATTTCGTTTTCCCGCAAAATAGGCACAAACTTTATTTTCCTCGAAGTTTGAAGGCTTATAACTCACAAGATACGCTTAGTAGCGGCACGAAATTTTGCAAGCCACTAGGCACTGAGGTCTACTAGCAGCATGCAAAATTTCAGCTCAATCGCAATACACACAAGCGAGTTATAAGGGCCTCAAGTTTTGGCGGGACACCCATAGGATGATAGTGCCTAAATGGTGCAAAGGTGACTTCATGATATCGGCCTATAATTAGTGCCAAATGATGCACCCTTAACCCAAGTGCCATGGGGTAAAATGGGAGTTGTCTTCCTTCATTGAGTTTCGAGTTATGGTCCTTGAAAGGTCAATTTCCTTTAACTTTGGACCCTTATATCTCCAAAACTATTTGAGACAAACAATTTTCCAATATTGACCAGTTGGTTGGACACGCATTGGCACGTTTTGGCACCATTTTCATGCTTCTACGTGAAAGTGACCAAAATGAGATTCTCGTACCCACAACACGCCGACCACCAAAATTTCTAAGTCAATTTTCTTGGCCTCTATTGTACGCAGCGATCTGTAATTTGGCCCGAGGGCGTACTTTATTGGAACGGACTAACGGTGTAAAAATTGCTATTGTACTCGCCCTCTAGGCTGAGTAGCGGCGTTTTCTTCATTTTTCCCATAGACCTCAATGTAAAAAAGAGTCCTTTATTTCGGCACTTTCTCGTGCCCCAGTGTTACCGAAATTTTGCATGGTGGTAGGGCACATCAATGCCTGTTGAAGGATACATACTGCACCTCTGTATCTTATTTCGTTTTCCCGCAAAATAGGCACAAACTTTATTTTCCTCGAAGTTTGAAGGCTTATAACTCACAAGGTACGCTTAGTAGCGGCACGAAATTTTGCAAGCCACTAGGCACTGAGGTCTACTAGCAGCATGCAAAATTTCAGCTCAATCGCAATACACACAAGCGAGTTATAAGGGCCTCAAGTTTTGTCGGAACACCCATAGGATGATAGTGCCTAAATGGTGCAAAGGTGACTTCATGATATCGGCCTATAATTAGTGCCAAATGATGCACCCTTAACCCAAGTGCCATGGGGTAAAATGGGAGTTGTCTTCCTTCATTGAGTTTCGAGTTATGGCCCTTGAAAGGTCAATTTCCTTTAACTTTGGACCTTATATCTCCAAAACTATTTGAGACAAACAATTTTCCAATATTGACCAGTTGGTTGGACACGCATGGGCACGTTTTGGCACCATTTTCATGCTTCTACGTGAAAGTGACCAAAATGAGATTCTCGTACCCACAACACGCCGACCACCAAAATTTCTAAGTCAATTTTCTTGGCCTCTATTGTACGCAGCGATCTGTAATTTGGCCCGAGGGCGTACTTTATTGGAACGGACTAACGGTGTAAAAATTGCTATTGTACTCGCCCTCTAGGCTGAGTAGCGGCGTTTTCTTCATTTTTCCCATAGACCTCAATGTAAAAAAGAGTCCTTTATTTCGGCACTTTCTCGTGCCCTAGTGTTACCGAAATTTTGCATGGTGGTAGGGCACATCAATGCCTGTTGAAGGATACATACTGCACCTCTGTATCTTATTTCGTTTTCCCGCAAAATAGGCACAAACTTTATTTTCCTCGAAGTTTGAAGGCTTATAACTCACAAGATACGCTTAGTAGCGGCACGAAATTTTGCAAGCCACTAGGCACTGAGGTCTACTAGCAGCATGCAAAATTTCAGCTCAATCGCAATACACACAACGTCACCCGAGCGCAATACTATGGTAACTTCATTTTTGTCAAAAAATGTTTTTTTGGCTCAAAGTGTTTGCCTAACGTTCATACATGTCCACACAAAATATCAGAGCAGAAGGCTGCATATTTCTGAAAATAAATGAATTTAAACTTTTTTGACACTTTTTTGGCTGAGCGCAATACTATGGTAACTGTACTTACCACAGTATTGCGCTCACTTTACTTACATTGTGCAGTGTAAAGAAACTGAGCGCAAGACTATGGTAACTCCACTTAAAACAGTATTGCGCTCACAAGTTCATATTGCTTATTGTTAATTAACTGAGCGCAAAACTATGGTAACTCAGTTTTATTAAGTTATTATTGTACTTTTTATGGTGTTCAGGTTGCACAAATATTGTTTCCAGCCCATAAGCATTAGTTACAAGATGCCTCTGCAAAGACTTGTTGACATGAGCATGAAGAATTGGAGAAAACACCTGAATTGCTCCACTGATAGACGTATAATTCCAGTAATGATTTCTCAGTTTTAAAATGCAGCATTCAAACAATTTTTATGCTGGGACTATAATTATTATATTATATTTGTTAAATGTCTTTCGAAGTCGGTTTATCTCAAGCTCTTAACATGTTTCCTTATCCAAAAGTTATAGGCCTCCACCAATCAGGGCGTGAAGAAATAGATTGGGCCCCATGGTGCTTTCAGGCAGAGTTGATACCGCCTGCACATGAGTACTGGTAAACTGCTTAGAAGGTATAAGCCTGCCCAGGAAATGTTCTGCAAGTGTCCATGCATATAAGCCCTATTAGTTTCATTGCGCCGCAGGGCTTGAGATGTCATTTCACCTCAGTGTCAGGTAAAAGTCCCACAAAATTGGAAGCAGTGTCCCCAAAATGGCCTCTTATGGTGTTTGAGGGGGCCGTTAAACCTCAAATCAAACAAACAAATCCAAAAGCTGTCAGGTATAGGTAATCAGAAATGTAATTGGTTGAATAATGACTTTAAAATTTACACAACTGGGTGCATGGTCAGCCAACATAACCTTAAATCTTAAGTATAAAACCCAGCCTCTTGGGGTTCGAAGCTAGACAGTCAGCAAATGACCATTATGGAACGTTTGTATAAATAACATCTGCACTGTTATAATGAAAAAAAAAAATTGAGTAAAACTTAAAAGTACTTAAAATTTCTCTTTACCATCAGTATCTTTATGTTACCGTAATTGTTCTAATATTGGGACAGATAGGCCTAAGAAAAAACAAAAATACGGACCCAGATCAGACTGAAGGAGCAGTCAGATCAGGGTCTACACTGTTTGCCATTCTGTTGGCACCTTTTGGACTCCTATAGCCTGGATTATGAAACAAATTTGTTGATATTAAAAAGAATTAACAGTATGTTCTCCATCTGCTTTATAAATGAATGTAATGGAGGATCCGGTGCCTTGAAGCCCCAGAGCAAGTTTGGGAGTTTTCATTAATGCAAGTACTTAAACAGAAGGAATGCTTTTTGGTATTAAAGGTCAAATTATATTTTTCATAAAAAAAAAACACGTATTCACACACAAAGATTTTGTCCCAGCAATCTGTGCACCAAACACTAAATGCCAACAAAGTAAGCTTAAACCAGGGATTGTGGATAAACATAATAAACCAGGGATTGTGGATTCGATAACTGGCTTCCACAAACTTTCAGATGATTCTTTAAAATGTGTTCCCATCTCCCGTATCACTTAAGCTGTTGGTGGGACATAAAACTCCAAACACACTCGCACACAAATTAAGCTTGACCCGTTTCCACCATGAAACTCAGTATGAAAAACTAATGTCTTAGGCAAACAGTGTAGCTCCAGATGAGATGTCTCATCATGATCTATACTGTTTGCTATTCTGTTTTGGTGACATGCTAAATACATGTTCCAGTTTGCAACCAAGAGTGCACATCAAAACTAAAGATCATTTCAGAAACTCAGGGAGTTAAAGGGTTACTGTAAACCTTCATTATGAAAAGGTAAATCCCCACTTTCACAAGTTAGAGTCTGACTGTCTGGGACCACAATGTCCAAGTTCTGGTAAATTATTCATATATTGTCTAAGTGCAGTACCAAAACATTACAGAATGTTCTCTGTTTATTCTGAAGCTCCATCTCAAAAAAAAAAGTATGGTAAAAAAAATGGACACCTTTAGGACTTGCAGCAATTCCCTAAACGTTAAAAAAATTGTTTAATGATCCAGCAAGGAGTCCAAAAGTTGCAGACGGAATGGCAAACAGTGTAGATCCTGATGAAGAACTGTCAGATCTGGGTCTGCACGGTCTGCTTAGCCTCATTAGGCCTATCTGTCCCAATACACAGGGTCATTATGGTACAAATTTTAGTAATCTTCGCCATCCTTTGATTTGTATAAAAGTATTATAGAATGGGTGCCTGCATGGGTGGCACAGAGCCTGACAGAGGTAGCCATGTTGGGTCCAGTGCAGTGTTTTGATGAAGTCCAGAGAACACTCTTGTTTAAGAGGTTTCTGGGCTACATGTGGTCTTTGTAGATTTGTAGAAATAGAAAAGAATCTTGTATAAGTGCTTTCTGGGCTTCATGTGCTTCTTGTATGTTTGAAGAAATAGGGAGTTCTTTCTAGGCTACATGTGGTCTTTCTAGACTTGTAGAACTTTTAATATTAGACTGTTCTTTACAGAGGTACACATACCATGTTTAGTTCTGTGCAGTGTTAGGGAAGACGATTGCTCAGTGTTGGTTTTCATATATATTACGCTGTTATGTCATTTCAAGATATTGCTTTTGATTTTAAGGCCTTTTACCCTACATCAAGATGAAATAACATCTCAAGCCCAATGGCTCTGAGAAATTACTAGGGTTTAATATTCAAGACTGGCACTGCTTGGCCTGGTCAGGCTTAGACCTTCTCAGCAGTTAAGTTGCCTCATTAGTTTTTAGGCTATAGTCATAGCAGAGCTTCTAGTCCTATTAGGCTGGTCCACTACTAAACCAAGCATGAATAGCAGGGACACACTGCTGTAAATATTCTCTTTTAACCCATTTGCGACAAAATACCCCTAACATGGCTACATGGCTTTCTTAATATAAAGCCTATCATGAAAAATAAGTGCTATCATAATTGTCAAACACTGTCTTTTGAAATTCACCATATCACATGTTCTTTTAGTGTTCATAAAGTGACAGTTTACTTTGAACTAGAAGTCAGATGACATGATTTAGAATCACCTAGTCAAGTCTGGGAGCAGCTAGCAGGCCTATAGTTAAAATGCAAACTTTAACCCTGCTAAGCCAGTTAATACTTTGGTACCGACCTGAGTATGTCTAGAGTGTTATCAAAGACCAAGAAATTCTATAGAATTGTGTGTCTTAGCCTGTAAGTTCATCCTTCCTTGAAAAGCAGGATAAACAGGCCAGTTATCAGAACCTTGGAAAATTGCACTCAGAATTCTTCACAAATAGAGAGGCTATTCTACTCACCTCTTAAAGCAGGAGTCATGGGTTTGATCCCAGGCTTATCTAGAATTTAGTATGAGTCTTTAAATCAAACCATCCAGTCTCTGTATGACCTGAGCTGTTGTGAGATGTAAAACTCAAACACACTTCACAAAAGACATTATTGGAAATATACTGAAAAAAGACAACACTGAAGTTGCCTGATGTTGCAGATAAAATTGGCAGAACAGGACAGTTCAGGTGTTGACAATGTTATATTATATGCGCTAAGTCCACAAGCAGATTTGACATGCCTTTTTGCAAGCGTACCAAATGTGCTTTATTTGGGTTACAGTTGGGAGACTTGGTTTTCATCAGTTGAATATTCCAAAGGCCATGTTTTAACCCTTATCTTGCTGAATATTCATTAAAGCCACACCCATTGAAATTTATTGCCACAAATTCATAAACTGAATACCAAACAGTGTAGATCCTGATCAGATGACTTCTCCAGAAGCCATCTGATCTGGATCTACACTGTTTGCAAACATATGGGTTGTCGTGAACAGCAAGATAAGGGTTAATGTGAGAATTTGAAAACGTCATCACTTTCTTTTTCTGGGTAAATTTTTGTTTGGACAAGTGAACTCCACTATTATGGTAACATGCCCAAGTGCAAAGTTTTGTTTTTAACGCTATGAAACAGCACAGTCATTATCAAGTCAATGCTGAATCTCAAAAATCAAAGCACTCATGGCACTGAATATCTCTGAGTGTGCCCATGAAAGGAACTTTTACTGATTCATTTAACTCTTGAATTCTTGTACTTTAAGCAAACCGTGCAGGGCTTGATCAGATGTCACATTCTGCTGCATCTGATCTGGGTCTATTATGTTTTCTATTGTTCCAGCACATAATCCCAGTCCATGTTTTACAGATAACTTTTTACATTATTCTAAGCCCTCTGATGTCACAACAGCAAGAATAGCATGGGTATAAATAGTATTGCACAACCTAAATATCGTAGAAACAATTATTGCATGGTGGGTCAGTTACAGTCATTTAACTTAAAAATGCTTGCACATGTTTATGTAACTTTGGGTTGATTGATAAAATTAATCAAACCAACAATGGCAGCATGTCACATGGTATAATAGGTAGCATTTGCAAACCCATATTGAATCATGAACAACTTTAGAACAATTTAGACCTTCATTATGATTATCAAAACATTGTGTTAAAACATAAGTATGAAAAGTTCATCATTTATTTGTTAGAAATTTTTGCTAATATTTACAAATCAAACATAATTATAGTTACAATCAAATTCCAATTTATCCACAAAGAAGTTGGCAATAACAAAATCTTAATGTGAAGAAACTGTAAAGTTACTGATACTGGTATGCAGAACATCAATGGACATTATATGGCATGTAGCTTTTATGTGGATGTAAACGACCCAGTCACTACTATTTAAATATACGTCATGCTGATTTGTTTGTTTAAGGTTTAACATTGAGGTTTAACATCCCCCTCAACACCATAAAGGTCATTTTTGGAGATAGTGCTTCCAATTTTGTAGGACTTTTGAAATGGCATCTAAAGCCCTCCCACACATTAAAAATCAATAGAATTTATATGCATGAACCGTCCAACTTGAACCACTTTGCCTGGGCAGGCTGGATCCCATAAGCGTTATACAAGTACTATTGTGCAGTTCGTTCAGCCATGTGGAAGCAACATGTAGCCCAATCCTTTTCTCCAGCCCAAAATGTCAGATTGAGCCTTTCAGTTTACCTAACCAAACTTTTCCTGGGTTTCCACATACATAAGTGGTAAGCAAGTACATGTACATTCTTTTCTCAAAAAACTAACAATGTCCCTTTTTGAATATACAGAAGGGATAGAAACATGATCAGTCTCTATGAATGTTACCACACCCAGTGGGGATCAAACCTGTGACTTCTTAAAACCAGAGGCTATAAATTTTCAGTGTGAGAAGATATGCTAAACCCCAAAATTCATTACACTCATAAGGAAACTACAGCTTTTGTGTGAAGTTATTGATGCATGTCCATACATCACAGGTAAATGGTCACTAAGCTTTTAAAGCCCAATACATGCAGTTGTGATAATAAAATAAGAAATATCATACAGAGGACCCTCCCTGTGACGATCTAATATTGTGCCATTATAAAGAAATTGCCGTAATAATGAATCCCAGTAAGGAGTATAATAGGTAACAAATTGGCCTTTCCCCTTCATTACTCCAAGCAACAAACTCTATAACATTTGTTTCTTGGAGTATTGGATTACAAGCTTTTGAATGTGTATGGATCTGATGGGGGCTTTTCCAACCCGAAGTAGGCCAATGCCGATCGCAACCGGTGATAATTTTGTGCTTCGATTGCATTCAACTGATATTCTTGTTATATCGAGTTTTGTCGTTAAAACGAATGTCTGTGATATAGAGAGGGTTAACTGTATTGACTTTAAATTCATTTATTAAATACTGGTCTTCATACTAGCTGTCTTCAGTGAATACCAGTCAATTGACTCTACTTCAAGAAACACCACAGGCTATTTGTCCACAGAAGCCCCCATCTGACCTTCTTGTGATAGCTTAAAATCAAAAGTGTGAATATTTTGCTCTTTAATTCATGTATCCGGCTCATGGCTAAAGGTCAAAGCCATAGAACTGTCACAGCAATGCATTGAATCTGAATTATGTTTAAAAGTCATATCTGGAGAATTTATTGGTGAGCTCAAGAATTTTTTTTTTATTTATGACCCTTTCATGATTATTTGAGTAGACTTACATGTCTTAATCAGAGGGAAACAAAAACAGTAGATAACATACCTGACCTTCTGTTGCATGAAAAGGAGTGAGATCTCTGACTTTAAACTTATTATAGCAGGGATAAAATTAGCCCAGTAATTTCGGGAGAAAATGATTTCAAATTTATTAAAGAATAGTTATGGGTTGGACTTTGTTTTCCTACAATGTTCTATGACATTGTGTTTTGATCTATGACATTGTGTTTTGATGTCTACCTCAGTTGAAAATTGGAAGAAGTTTGAGCATATCATTAAAGGAGACTTCTTATTGCTGAGAATCTCTCACTTCTCTCTCTAGTTGTATCCCTGTTATAGGCAAAGCAGAAGAGCTAGGTTGTCTTGTAATATGTATGTTTTTTGTTTAAATTTGATGATAGATAGTTTAAACCTTTGGGTAGATCATGTGGGTAAAACAAAACTGTTCCATGAATGAGCTCTATAATGAGATGGTTGACATTAAAACAATGTGCTGACCCGAAAGTTATGAGCAGAGTTGAAAGTACATGAAGTTCCAAAACTTGGGACCAGTCAAGTATATTTTCTAATCTGCTATGTCTGGGGTAAGGACAAAAAATCTTCCTGTACTTTCCTACAAGTAAGGTAAAATCACAGAATTTAGTGGAATCAATAATTTGACCTTCACATCATGGAATATAAAGGAGCTGCCATGTATGTGCCATAATTATGAGCTTTGGGATCTGATTAACCTGGTTTAAAAGTGTAAAGCATCTGTATATTTTGCCTAAATTATTAAAATAACATATAAAGGAAAGCCACTGTCTAAATATATTATTCCACATGAAATGATAATGGTAAAATATGTATAATTAATTAAGTTACCATAGTATTGCACTCAGTAAAAAGCCATAAAAGCACTGTTTCTGTAGTGCAATACTATGGTAACTGCACCTACCATAGTATTGCACTCATGTTGTTCTTATATTATCTGTCACATGTGTGAGTGCAATACTATGGTAAGTGAAGTTACCATAGTTTTGCACTCAGTAGTTTCAGCGCAATATTGTTGTAAGTACACAGGTTCCCAAATATTTCTTCTGTCAGTATAAACTGTTTTCAAATACTTCATTGATGGTCTTTATATACCCAAATGCTACCAGCCACATGACTGGTCTTATTGTTTTCCTTGTCAAAATAAATTGATACAGTTTTTTTCTTCTCCTGTAAAGTTTGTCATTATGAAGTTACCATAGTATTGCGCTCAGGGGACGACAAGCGAGTTATAAGGGCCTCAAGTTTTGGCGGGACACCCATAGGATGATAGTGCCTAAATGGTGCAAAGGTGACTTCATGATATCGGCCTATAATTAGTGCCAAATGATGCACCCTTAACCCAAGTGCCATGGGGTAAAATGGGAGTTGTCTTCCTTCATTGAGTTTCGAGTTATGGTCCTTGAAAGGTCAATTTCCTTTAACTTTGGACCCTTATATCTCCAAAACTATTTGAGACAAACAATTTTCCAATATTGACCAGTTGGTTGGACACGCATGGGCACGTTTTGGCACCATTTTCATGCTTCTACGTGAAAGTGACCAAAATGAGATTCTCGTACCCACAACACGCCGACCACCAAAATTTCTAAGTCAATTTTCTTGGCCTCTATTGTACGCAGCGATCTGTAATTTGGCCCGAGGGCGTACTTTATTGGAACGGACTAACGGTGTAAAAATTGCTATTGTACTCGCCCTCTAGGCTGAGAAGCGGCGTTTTCTTCATTTTTCCCATAGACCTCAATGTAAAAAAGAGTCCTTTATTTCGGCACTTTCTCGTGCCCCAGTGTTACCGAAATTTTGCATGTTGGTAGGGCACATCAATGCCTGTTGAAGGATACATACTGCACCTCTGTATCTTATTTCGTTTTCCCGCAAAATAGGCACAAACTTTATTTTCCTCGAAGTTTGAAGGCTTATAACTCACAAGATACGCTTAGTAGCGGCACGAAATTTTGCAAGCCACTAGGCACTGAGGTCTACTAGCAGCATGCAAAATTACAGCTCAATCGCAATACACACAAGCGAGTTATAAGGGCCTCAAGTTTTGGCGGGACACCCATAGGATGATAGTGCCTAAATGGTGCAAAGGTGACTTCATGATATCGGCCTATAATTAGTGCCAAATGATGCACCCTTAACCCAAGTGCCATGGGGTAAAATGGGAGTTGTCTTCCTTCATTGAGTTTCGAGTTATGGCCCTTGAAAGGTCAATTTCCTTTAACTTTGGACCCTTATATCTCCAAAACTATTTGAGACAAACAATTTTCCAATATTGACCAGTTGGTTGGACACGCATGGGCACGTTTTGGCACCATTTTCATGCTTCTACGTGAAAGTGACCAAAATGAGATTCTCGTACCCACAACACGCCGACCACCAAAATTTCTAAGTCAATTGTCTTGGCCTCTATTGTACGCAGCGATCTGTAATTTGGCCCGAGGGCGTACTTTATTGGAACGGACTAACGGTGTAAAAATTGCTATTGTACTCGCCCTCTAGGCTGAGTAGCGGCGTTTTCTTCATTTTTCCCATAGACCTCAATGTAAAAAAGAGTCCTTTATTTCGGCACTTTCTCGTGCCCCAGTGTTACCGAAATTTTGCACGGTGGTAGGGCACATCAATGCCTGTTGAAGGATACATACTGCACCTCTGTATCTTATTTCGTTTTCCCGCAAAATAGGCACAAACTTTATTTTCCTCGAAGTTTGAAGGCTTATAACTCACAAGATACGCTTAGTAGCGGCACGAAATTTTGCAAGCCACTAGGCACTGAGGTCTACTAGCAGCATGCAAAATTTCAGCTCAATCGCAATACACACAAGCGAGTTATAAGGGCCTCAAGTTTTGGCGGGACACCCATAGGATGATAGTGCCTAAATGGTGCAAAGGTGACTTCATGATATCGGCCTATAATTAGTGCCAAATGATGCACCCTTAACCCAAGTGCCATGGGGTAAAATGGGAGTTGTCTTCCTTCATTGAGTTTCGAGTTATGGTCCTTGAAAGGTCAATTTCCTTTAACTTTGGACCCTTATATCTCCAAAACTATTTGAGACAAACAATTTTCCAATATTGACCAGTTGGTTGGACACGCATGGGCACGTTTTGGCACCATTTTCATGCTTCTACGTGAAAGTGACCAAAATGAGATTCTCGTACCCACAACACGCCGACCACCAAAATTTCTAAGTCAATTTTCTTGGCCTCTATTGTACGCAGCGATCTGTAATTTTGCCCGAGGGCGTACTTTATTGGAACGGACTAACGGTGTAAAAATTGCTATTGTACTCGCCCTCTAGGCTGAGTAGCGGCGTTTTCTTCATTTTTCCCATAGACCTCAATGTAAAAAAGAGTCCTTTATTTCGGCACTTTCTCGTGCCCCAGTGTTACCGAAATTTTGCATGGTGGTAGGGCACATCAATGCCTGTTGAAGGATACATACTGCACCTCTGTATCTTATTTCGTTTTCCCGCAAAATAGGCACAAACTTTATTTTCCTCGAAGTTTGAAGGCTTATAACTCACAAGATACGCTTAGTAGCGGCACGAAATTTTGCAAGCCACTAGGCACTGAGGTCTACTAGCAGCATGCAAAATTTCAGCTCAATCGCAATACACACAAGCGAGTTATAAGGGCCTCAAGTTTTGGCGGAACACCCATAGGATGATAGTGCCTAAATGGTGCAAAGGTGACTTCATGATATCGGCCTATAATTAGTGCCAAATGATGCACCCTTAACCCAAGTGCCATGGGGTAAAATGGGAGTTGTCTTCCTTCATTGAGTTTCGAGTTATGGCCCTTGAAAGGTCAATTTCCTTTAACTTTGGACCTTATATCTCCAAAACTATTTGAGACAAACAATTTTCCAATATTGACCAGTTGGTTGGACACGCATGGGCACGTTTTGGCACCATTTTCATGCTTCTACGTGAAAGTGACCAAAATGAGATTCTCGTACCCACAACACGCCGACCACCAAAATTTCTAAGTCAATTTTCTTGGCCTCTATTGTACGCAGCGATCTGTAATTTGGCCCGAGGGCGTACTTTATTGGAACGGACTAACGGTGTAAAAATTGCTATTGTACTCGCCCTCTAGGCTGAGTAGCGGCGTTTTCTTCATTTTTCCCATAGACCTCAATGTAAAAAAGAGTCCTTTATTTCGGCACTTTCTCGTGCCCCAGTGTTACCGAAATTTTGCATGGTGGTAGGGCACATCAATGCCTGTTGAAGGATACATACTGCACCTCTGTATCTTATTTCGTTTTCCCGCAAAATAGGCACAAACTTTATTTTCCTCGAAGTTTGAAGGCTTATAACTCACAAGATACGCTTAGTAGCGGCACGAAATTTTGCAAGCCACTAGGCACTGAGGTCTACTAGCAGCATGCAAAATTTCAGCTCAATCGCAATACACACAAGCGAGTTATAAGGGCCTCAAATTTTGGCGGGACACCCATAGGATGATAGTGCCTAAATGGTGCAAAGGTGACTTCATGATATCGGCCTATAATTAGTGCCAAATGATGCACCCTTAACCCAAGTGCCATGGGGTAAAATGGGAGTTGTCTTCCTTCATTGAGTTTCGAGTTATGGCCCTTGAAAGGTCAATTTCCTTTAACTTTGGACCCTTATATCTCCAAAACTATTTGAGACAAACAATTTTCCAATATTGACCAGTTGGTTGGACACGCATGGGCACATTTTGGCACCATTTTCATGCTTCTACGTGAAAGTGACCAAAATGAGATTCTCGTACCCACAACACGCCGACCACCAAAATTTCTAAGTCAATTTTCTTGGCCTCTATTGTACGCAGCGATCTGTAATTTGGCCCGAGGGCGTACTTTATTGGAACGGACTAACGGTGTAAAAATTGCTATTGTACTCGCCCTCTAGGCTGAGTAGCGGCGTTTTCTTCATTTTTCCCATAGACCTCAATGTAAAAAAGAGTCCTTTATTTCGGCACTTTCTCGTGCCGCAGTGTTACCGAAATTTTGCATGGTGGTAGGGCACATCAATGCCTGTTGAAGGATACATACTGCACCTCTGTATCTTATTTCGTTTTCCCGCAAAATAGGCACAAACTTTATTTTCCTCGAAGTTTGAAGGCTTATAACTCACAAGATACGCTTAGTAGCGGCACGAAATTTTGCAAGCCACTAGGCACTGAGGTCTACTAGCAGCATGCAAAATTTCAGCCCAATTGCAATACACACAAGCGAGTTATAAGGGCCTCAAGTTTTGGCGGGACACCCATAGGATGATAGTGCCTAAATGGTGCAAAGGTGACTTCATGATATCGGCCTATAATTAGTACCAAATGATGCACCCTTAACCCAAGTGCCATGGGGTAAAATGGGAGTTGTCTTCCTTCATTGAGTTTCGAGTTATGGCCCTTGAAAGGTCAATTTCCTTTAACTTTGGACCCTTATATCTCCAAAACTATTTGAGACAAACAATTTTCCAATATTGACCAGTTGGTTGGACACGCATGGGCACGTTTTGGCACCATTTTCATGCTTCTACGTGAAAGTGACCAAAATGAGATTCTCGTACCCACAACACGCCGACCACCAAAATTTCTAAGTCAATTTTCTTGGCCTCTATTGTACGCAGCGATCTGTAATATGGCCCGAGGGCGTACTTTATTGGAACGGACTAACGGTGTAAAAATTGCTATTGTACTCGCCCTCTAGGCTGAGTAGCGGCGTTTTCTTCATTTTTCCCATAGACCTCAATGTAAAAAGAGTCCTTTATTTCGGCACTTTCTCGTGCCCCAGTGTTACCGAAATTTTGCATGGTGGTAGGGCACATCAATGCCTGTTGAAGGATACATACTGCACCTCTGTATCTTATTTCGTTTTCCCGCAAAATAGGCACAAACTTTATTTTCCTCGAAGTTTGAAGGCTTATAACTCACAAGATACGCTTAGTAGCGGCACGAAATTTTGCAAGCCATTAGGCACTGAGGTCTACTAGCAGCATGCAGAATTTCAGCTCAATCGCAATACACACAAGCGAGTTATAAGGGCCTCAAATTTTGGCGGGACACCCATAGGATGATAGTGCCTAAATGGTGCAAAGGTGACTTCATGATATCGGCCTATAATTAGTGCCAAATGATGCACCCTTAACCCAAGTGCCATGGGGTAAAATGGGAGTTGTCTTCCTTCATTGAGTTTCGAGTTATGGCCCTTGAAAGGTCAATTTCCTTTAACTTTGGACCCTTATATCTCCAAAACTATTTGAGACAAACAATTTTCCAATATTGACCAGTTGGTTGGACACGCATGGGCACGTTTTGGCACCATTTTCATGCTTCTACGTTAAAGTGACCAAAATGAGATTCTCGTACCCACAACACGCCGACCACCAAAATTTCTAAGTCAATTTTCTTGGCCTCTATTGTACGCAGCGATCTGTAATTTGGCCCGAGGGCGTACTTTATTGGAACGGACTAACGGTGTAAAAATTGCTATTGTACTCGCCCTCTAGGCTGAGTAGCGGCGTTTTCTTCATTTTTCCCATAGACCTCAATGTAAAAAAGAGTCCTTTATTTCGGCACTTTCTCGTGCCCCAGTGTTACCGAAATTTTGCACGGTGGTAGGGCACATCAATGCCTGTTGAAGGATACATACTGCACCTCTGTATCTTATTTCGTTTTCCCGCAAAATAGGCACAAACTTTATTTTCCTCGAAGTTTGAAGGCTTATAACTCACAAGATACGCTTAGTAGCGGCACGAAATTTTGCAAGCCACTAGGCACTGAGGTCTACTAGCAGCATGCAGAATTTCAGCTCAATCGCAATACACACAAGCGAGTTATAAGGGCCTCAAGTTTTGGCGGGACACCCATAGGATGATAGTGCCTAAATGGTGCAAAGGTGACTTCATGATATCGGCCTATAATTAGTGCCAAATGATGCACCCTTAACCCAAGTGCCATGGGGTAAAATGGGAGTTGTCTTCCTTCATTGAGTTTCGAGTTATGGCCCTTGAAAGGTCAATTTCCTTTAACTTTGGACCCTTATATCTCCAAAACTATTTGAGACAAACAATTTTCCAATATTGACCAGTTGGTTGGACACGCATGGGCACGTTTTGGCACCATTTTCATGCTTCTACGTGAAAGTGACCAAAATGAGATTCTCGTACCCACAACACGCCGACCACCAAAATTTCTAAGTCAATTTTCTTGGCCTCTATTGTACGCAGCGATCTGTAATTTGGCCCGAGGGCGTACTTTATTGGAACGGACTAACGGTGTAAAAATTGCTATTGTACTCGCCCTCTAGGCTGAGTAGCGGCGTTTTCTTCATTTTTCCCATAGACCTCAATGTAAAAAAGAGTCCTTTATTTCGGCACTTTCTCGTGCCCCAGTGTTACCGAAATTTTGCACGGTGGTAGGGCACATCAATGCCTGTTGAAGGATACATACTGCACCTCTGTATCTTATTTCGTTTTCCCGCAAAATAGGCACAAACTTTATTTTCCTCGAAGTTTGAAGGCTTATAACTCACAAGATACGCTTAGTAGCGGCACGAAATTTTGCAAGCCACTAGGCACTGAGGTCTACTAGCAGCATGCAGAATTTCAGCTCAATCGCAATACACACAAGCGAGTTATAAGGGCCTCAAGTTTTGGCGGGACACCCATAGGATGATAGTGCCTAAATGGTGCAAAGGTGACTTCATGATATCGGCCTATAATTAGTGCCAAATGATGCACCCTTAACCCAAGTGCCATGGGGTAAAATGGGAGTTGTCTTCCTTCATTGAGTTTCGAGTTATGGCCCTTGAAAGGTCAATTTCCTTTAACTTTGGACCCTTATATCTCCAAAACTATTTGAGACAAACAATTTTCCAATATTGACCAGTTGGTTGGACACGCATGGGCACGTTTTGGCACCATTTTCATGCTTCTACGTGAAAGTGACCAAAATGAGATTCTCGTACCCACAACACGCCGACCACCAAAATTTCTAAGTCAATTTTCTTGGCCTCTATTGTACGCAGCGATCTGTAATTTGGCCCGAGGGCGTACTTTATTGGAACGGACTAACGGTGTAAAAATTGCTATTGTACTCGCCCTCTAGGCTGAGTAGCGGCGTTTTCTTCATTTTTCCCATAGACCTCAATGTAAAAAAGAGTCCTTTATTTCGGCACTTTCTCGTGCCCCAGTGTTACCGAAATTTTGCACGGTGGTAGGGCACATCAATGCCTGTTGAAGGATACATACTGCACCTCTGTATCTTATTTCGTTTTCCCGCAAAATAGGCACAAACTTTATTTTCCTCGAAGTTTGAAGGCTTATAACTCACAAGATACGCTTAGTAGCGGCACGAAATTTTGCAAGCCACTAGGCACTGAGGTCTACTAGCAGCATGCAGAATTTCAGCTCAATCGCAATACACACAAGCGAGTTATAAGGGCCTCAAGTTTTGGCGGGACACCCATAGGATGATAGTGCCTAAATGGTGCAAAGGTGACTTCATGATATCGGCCTATAATTAGTGCCAAATGATGCACCCTTAACCCAAGTGCCATGGGGTAAAATGGGAGTTGTCTTCCTTCATTGAGTTTCGAGTTATGGCCCTTGAAAGGTCAATTTCCTTTAACTTTGGACCCTTATATCTCCAAAACTATTTGAGACAAACAATTTTCCAATATTGACCAGTTGGTTGGACACGCATGGGCACGTTTTGGCACCATTTTCATGCTTCTACGTGAAAGTGACCAAAATGAGATTCTCGTACCCACAACACGCCGACCACCAAAATTTCTAAGTCAATTTTCTTGGCCTCTATTGTACGCAGCGATCTGTAATTTGGCCCGAGGGCGTACTTTATTGGAACGGACTAACGGTGTAAAAATTGCTATTGTACTCGCCCTCTAGGCTGAGTAGCGGCGTTTTCTTCATTTTTCCCATAGACCTCAATGTAAAAAAGAGTCCTTTATTTCGGCACTTTCTCGTGCCCCAGTGTTACCGAAATTTTGCACGGTGGTAGGGCACATCAATGCCTGTTGAAGGATACATACTGCACCTCTGTATCTTATTTCGTTTTCCCGCAAAATAGGCACAAACTTTATTTTCCTCGAAGTTTGAAGGCTTATAACTCACAAGATACGCTTAGTAGCGGCACGAAATTTTGCAAGCCACTAGGCACTGAGGTCTACTAGCAGCATGCAGAATTTCAGCTCAATCGCAATACACACAAGCGAGTTATAAGGGCCTCAAGTTTTGGCGGGACACCCATAGGATGATAGTGCCTAAATGGTGCAAAGGTGACTTCATGATATCGGCCTATAATTAGTGCCAAATGATGCACCCTTAACCCAAGTGCCATGGGGTAAAATGGGAGTTGTCTTCCTTCATTGAGTTTCGAGTTATGGCCCTTGAAAGGTCAATTTCCTTTAACTTTGGACCCTTATATCTCCAAAACTATTTGAGACAAACAATTTTCCAATATTGACCAGTTGGTTGGACACGCATGGGCACGTTTTGGCACCATTTTCATGCTTCTACGTGAAAGTGACCAAAATGAGATTCTCGTACCCACAACACGCCGACCACCAAAATTTCTAAGTCAATTTTCTTGGCCTCTATTGTACGCAGCGATCTGTAATTTGGCCCGAGGGCGTACTTTATTGGAACGGACTAACGGTGTAAAAATTGCTATTGTACTCGCCCTCTAGGCTGAGTAGCGGCGTTTTCTTCATTTTTCCCATAGACCTCAATGTAAAAAAGAGTCCTTTATTTCGGCACTTTCTCGTGCCCCAGTGTTACCGAAATTTTGCACGGTGGTAGGGCACATCAATGCCTGTTGAAGGATACATACTGCACCTCTGTATCTTATTTCGTTTTCCCGCAAAATAGGCACAAACTTTATTTTCCTCGAAGTTTGAAGGCTTATAACTCACAAGATACGCTTAGTAGCGGCACGAAATTTTGCAAGCCACTAGGCACTGAGGTCTACTAGCAGCATGCAGAATTTCAGCTCAATCGCAATACACACAAGCGAGTTATAAGGGCCTCAAGTTTTGGCGGGACACCCATAGGATGATAGTGCCTAAATGGTGCAAAGGTGACTTCATGATATCGGCCTATAATTAGTGCCAAATGATGCACCCTTAACCCAAGTGCCATGGGGTAAAATGGGAGTTGTCTTCCTTCATTGAGTTTCGAGTTATGGCCCTTGAAAGGTCAATTTCCTTTAACTTTGGACCCTTATATCTCCAAAACTATTTGAGACAAACAATTTTCCAATATTGACCAGTTGGTTGGACACGCATGGGCACGTTTTGGCACCATTTTCATGCTTCTACGTGAAAGTGACCAAAATGAGATTCTCGTACCCACAACACGCCGACCACCAAAATTTCTAAGTCAATTTTCTTGGCCTCTATTGTACGCAGCGATCTGTAATTTGGCCCGAGGGCGTACTTTATTGGAACGGACTAACGGTGTAAAAATTGCTATTGTACTCGCCCTCTAGGCTGAGTAGCGGCGTTTTCTTCATTTTTCCCATAGACCTCAATGTAAAAAAGAGTCCTTTATTTCGGCACTTTCTCGTGCCCCAGTGTTACCGAAATTTTGCACGGTGGTAGGGCACATCAATGCCTGTTGAAGGATACATACTGCACCTCTGTATCTTATTTCGTTTTCCCGCAAAATAGGCACAAACTTTATTTTCCTCGAAGTTTGAAGGCTTATAACTCACAAGATACGCTTAGTAGCGGCACGAAATTTTGCAAGCCACTAGGCACTGAGGTCTACTAGCAGCATGCAGAATTTCAGCTCAATCGCAATACACACAAGCGAGTTATAAGGGCCTCAAGTTTTGGCGGGACACCCATAGGATGATAGTGCCTAAATGGTGCAAAGGTGACTTCATGATATCGGCCTATAATTAGTGCCAAATGATGCACCCTTAACCCAAGTGCCATGGGGTAAAATGGGAGTTGTCTTCCTTCATTGAGTTTCGAGTTATGGCCCTTGAAAGGTCAATTTCCTTTAACTTTGGACCCTTATATCTCCAAAACTATTTGAGACAAACAATTTTCCAATATTGACCAGTTGGTTGGACACGCATGGGCACGTTTTGGCACCATTTTCATGCTTCTACGTGAAAGTGACCAAAATGAGATTCTCGTACCCACAACACGCCGACCACCAAAATTTCTAAGTCAATTTTCTTGGCCTCTATTGTACGCAGCGATCTGTAATTTGGCCCGAGGGCGTACTTTATTGGAACGGACTAACGGTGTAAAAATTGCTATTGTACTCGCCCTCTAGGCTGAGTAGCGGCGTTTTCTTCATTTTTCCCATAGACCTCAATGTAAAAAAGAGTCCTTTATTTCGGCACTTTCTCGTGCCCCAGTGTTACCGAAATTTTGCACGGTGGTAGGGCACATCAATGCCTGTTGAAGGATACATACTGCACCTCTGTATCTTATTTCGTTTTCCCGCAAAATAGGCACAAACTTTATTTTCCTCGAAGTTTGAAGGCTTATAACTCACAAGATACGCTTAGTAGCGGCACGAAATTTTGCAAGCCACTAGGCACTGAGGTCTACTAGCAGCATGCAGAATTTCAGCTCAATCGCAATACACACAAGCGAGTTATAAGGGCCTCAAGTTTTGGCGGGACACCCATAGGATGATAGTGCCTAAATGGTGCAAAGGTGACTTCATGATATCGGCCTATAATTAGTGCCAAATGATGCACCCTTAACCCAAGTGCCATGGGGTAAAATGGGAGTTGTCTTCCTTCATTGAGTTTCGAGTTATGGCCCTTGAAAGGTCAATTTCCTTTAACTTTGGACCCTTATATCTCCAAAACTATTTGAGACAAACAATTTTCCAATATTGACCAGTTGGTTGGACACGCATGGGCACGTTTTGGCACCATTTTCATGCTTCTACGTGAAAGTGACCAAAATGAGATTCTCGTACCCACAACACGCCGACCACCAAAATTTCTAAGTCAATTTTCAAAAATTGCTATTGTACTCGCCCTCTAGGCTGAGTAGCGGCGTTTTCTTCATTTTTCCCATAGACCTCAATGTAAAAAAGAGTCCTTTATTTCGGCACTTTCTCGTGCCCCAGTGTTACCGAAATTTTGCACGGTGGTAGGGCACATCAATGCCTGTTGAAGGATACATACTGCACCTCTGTATCTTATTTCGTTTTCCCGCAAAATAGGCACAAACTTTATTTTCCTCGAAGTTTGAAGGCTTATAACTCACAAGATACGCTTAGTAGCGGCACGAAATTTTGCAAGCCACTAGGCACTGAGGTCTACTAGCAGCATGCAAAATTTCAGCTCAATCGCAATACACACAAGCGAGTTATAAGGGCCTCAAGTTTTGGCGGGACACCCATAGGATGATAGTGCCTAAATGGTGCAAAGGTGACTTCATGATATCGGCCTATAATTAGTGCCAAATGATGCACCCTTAACCCAAGTGCCATGGGGTAAAATGGGAGTTGTCTTCCTTCATTGAGTTTCGAGTTATGGCCCTTGAAAGGTCAATTTCCTTTAACTTTGGACCCTTATATCTCCAAAACTATTTGAGACAAACAATTTTCCAATATTGACCAGCTGGTTGGACACGCATGGGCACGTTTTGGCACCATTTTCATGCTTCTACGTGAAAGTGACCAAAATGAGATTCTCGTACCCACAACACGCCGACCACCAAAATTTCTAAGTCAATTTTCTTGGCCTCTATTGTACGCAGCGATCTGTAATTTGGCCCGAGGGCGTACTTTATTGGAACGGACTAACGGTGTAAAAATTGCTATTGTACTCGCCCTCTAGGCTGAGTAGCGGCGTTTTCTTCATTTTTCCCATAGACCTCAATGTAAAAAAGAGTCCTTTATTTCGGCACTTTCTCGTGCCCCAGTGTTACCGAAATTTTGCACGGTGGTAGGGCACATCAATGCCTGTTGAAGGATACATACTGCACCTCTGTATCTTATTTCGTTTTCCCGCAAAATAGGCACAAACTTTATTTTCCTCGAAGTTTGAAGGCTTATAACTCACAAGATACGCTTAGTAGCGGCACGAAATTTTGCAAGCCACTAGGCACTGAGGTCTACTAGCAGCATGCAGAATTTCAGCTCAATCGCAATACACACAAGCGAGTTATAAGGGCCTCAAGTTTTGGCGGGACACCCATAGGATGATAGTGCCTAAATGGTGCAAAGGTGACTTCATGATATCGGCCTATAATTAGTGCCAAATGATGCACCCTTAACCCAAGTGCCTCGGGGTAAAATGGGAGTTGTCTTCCTTCATTGAGTTTCGAGTTATGGCCCTTGAAAGGTCAATTTCCTTTAACTTTGGACCCTTATATCTCCAAAACTATTTGAGACAAACAATTTTCCAATATTGACCAGTTGGTTGGACACGCATGGGCACGTTTTGGCACCATTTTCATGCTTCTACGTGAAAGTGACCAAAATGAGATTCTCGTACCCACAACACGCCGACCACCAAAATTTCTAAGTCAATTTTCTTGGCCTCTATTGTACGCAGCGATCTGTAATTTGGCCCGAGGGCGTACTTTATTGGAACGGACTAACGGTGTAAAAATTGCTATTGTACTCGCCCTCTAGGCTGAGTAGCGGCGTTTTCTTCATTTTTCCCATAGACCTCAATGTAAAAAAGAGTCCTTTATTTCGGCACTTTCTCGTGCCCCAGTGTTACCGAAATTTTGCACGGTGTTAGGGCACATCAATGCCTGTTGAAGGATACATACTGCACCTCTGTATCTTATTTCGTTTTCCCGCAAAATAGGCACAAACTTTATTTTCCTCGAAGTTTGAAGGCTTATAACTCACAAGATACGCTTAGTAGCGGCACGAAATTTTGCAAGCCACTAGGCACTGAGGTCTACTAGCAGCATGCAGAATTTCAGCTCAATCGCAATACACACAAGCGAGTTATAAGGGCCTCAAGTTTTGGCGGGACACCCATAGGATGATAGTGCCTAAATGGTGCAAAGGTGACTTCATGATATCGGCCTATAATTAGTGCCAAATGATGCACCCTTAACCCAAGTGCCATGGGGTAAAATGGGAGTTGTCTTCCTTCATTGAGTTTCGAGTTATGGCCCTTGAAAGGTCAATTTCCTTTAACTTTGGACCCTTATATCTCCAAAACTATTTGAGACAAACAATTTTCCAATATTGACCAGTTGGTTGGACACGCATGGGCACATTTTGGCACCATTTTCATGCTTCTACGTGAAAGTGACCAAAATGAGATTCTCGTACCCACAACACGCCGACCACCAAAATTTCTAAGTCAATTTTCTTGGCCTCTATTGTACGCAGCGATCTGTAATTTGGCCCGAGGGCGTACTTTATTGGAACGGACTAACGGTGTAAAAATTGCTATTGTACTCGCCCTCTAGGCTGAGTAGCGGCGTTTTCTTCATTTTTCCCATAGACCTCAATGTAAAAAATAGTCCTTTATTTCGGCACTTTCTCGTGCCGCAGTGTTACCGAAATTTTGCATGGTGGTAGGGCACATCAATGCCTGTTGAAGGATACATACTGCACCTCTGTATCTTATTTCGTTTTCCCGCAAAATAGGCACAAACTTTATTTTCCTCGAAGTTTGAAGGCTTATAACTCACAAGATACGCTTAGTAGCGGCACGAAATTTTGCAAGCCACTAGGCACTGAGGTCTACTAGCAGCATGCAAAATTTCAGCCCAATTGCAATACACACAAGCGAGTTATAAGGGCCTCAAGTTTTGGCGGGACACCCATAGGATGATAGTGCCTAAATGGTGCAAAGGTGACTTCATGATATCGGCCTATAATTAGTACCAAATGATGCACCCTTAACCCAAGTGCCATGGGGTAAAATGGGAGTTGTCTTCCTTCATTGAGTTTCGAGTTATGGCCCTTGAAAGGTCAATTTCCTTTAACTTTGGACCCTTATATCTCCAAAACTATTTGAGACAAACAATTTTCCAATATTGACCAGTTGGTTGGACACGCATGGGCACGTTTTGGCACCATTTTCATGCTTCTACGTGAAAGTGACCAAAATGAGATTCTCGTACCCACAACACGCCGACCACCAAAATTTCTAAGTCAATTTTCTTGGCCTCTATTGTACGCAGCGATCTGTAATTTGGCCCGAGGGCGTACTTTATTGGAACGGACTAACGGTGTAAAAATTGCTATTGTACTCGCCCTCTAGGCTGAGTAGCGGCGTTTTCTTCATTTTTCCCATAGACCTCAATGTAAAAAAGAGTCCTTTATTTCGGCACTTTCTCGTGCCCCAGTGTTACCGAAATTTTGCATGGTGGTAGGGCACATCAATGCCTGTTGAAGGATACATACTGCACCTCTGTATCTTATTTCGTTTTCCCGCAAAATAGGCACAAACTTTATTTTCCTCGAAGTTTGAAGGCTTATAACTCACAAGATACGCTTAGTAGCGGCACGAAATTTTGCAAGCCACTAGGCACTGAGGTCTACTAGCAGCATGCAAAATTTCAGCTCAATCGCAATACACACAAGCGAGTTATAAGGGCCTCAAGTTTTGGCGGGACACCCATAGGATGATAGTGCCTAAATGGTGCAAAGGTGACTTCATGATATCGGCCTATAATTAGTGCCAAATGATGCACCCTTAACCCAAGTGCCATGGGGTAAAATGGGAGTTGTCTTCCTTCATTGAGTTTCGAGTTATGGCCCTTGAAAGGTCAATTTCCTTTAACTTTGGACCCTTATATCTCCAAAACTATTTGAGACAAACAATTTTCCAATATTGACCAGTTGGTTGGACACGCATGGGCACATTTTGGCACCATTTTCATGCTTCTACGTGAAAGTGACCAAAATGAGATTCTCGTACCCACAACACGCCGACCACCAAAATTTCTAAGTCAATTTTCTTGGCCTCTATTGTACGCAGCGATCTGTAATTTGGCCCGAGGGCGTACTTTATTGGAACGGACTAACGGTGTAAAAATTGCTATTGTACTCGCCCTCTAGGCTGAGTAGCGGCGTTTTCTTCATTTTTCCCATAGACCTCAATGTAAAAAAGAGTCCTTTATTTCGGCACTTTCTCGTGCCGCAGTGTTACCGAAATTTTGCATGGTGGTAGGGCACATCAATGCCTGTTGAAGGATACATACTGCACCTCTGTATCTTATTTCGTTTTCCCGCAAAATAGGCACAAACTTTATTTTCCTCGAAGTTTGAAGGCTTATAACTCACAAGATACGCTTAGTAGCGGCACGAAATTTTGCAAGCCACTAGGCACTGAGGTCTACTAGCAGCATGCAAAATTTCAGCCCAATTGCAATACACACAAGCGAGTTATAAGGGCCTCAAGTTTTGGCGGGACACCCATAGGATGATAGTGCCTAAATGGTGCAAAGGTGACTTCATGATATCGGCCTATAATTAGTACCAAATGATGCACCCTTAACCCAAGTGCCATGGGGTAAAATGGGAGTTGTCTTCCTTCATTGAGTTTCGAGTTATGGCCCTTGAAAGGTCAATTTCCTTTAACTTTGGACCCTTATATCTCCAAAACTATTTGAGACAAACAATTTTCCAATATTGACCAGTTGGTTGGACACGCATGGGCACGTTTTGGCACCATTTTCATGCTTCTACGTGAAAGTGACCAAAATGAGATTCTCGTACCCACAACACGCCGACCACCAAAATTTCTAAGTCAATTTTCTTGGCCTCTATTGTACGCAGCGATCTGTAATTTGGCCCGAGGGCGTACTTTATTAGAACGGACTAACGGTGTAAAAATTGCTATTGTACTCGCCCTCTAGGCTGAGTAGCGGCGTTTTCTTCATTTTTCCCATAGACCTCAATGTAAAAAAGAGTCCTTTATTTCGGCACTTTCTCGTGCCCCAGTGTTACCGAAATTTTGCATGGTGGTAGGGCACATCAATGCCTGTTGAAGGATACATACTGCACCTCTGTATCTTATTTCGTTTTCCCGCAAAATAGGCACAAACTTTATTTTCCTCGAAGTTTGAAGGCTTATAACTCACAAGATACGCTTAGTAGCGGCACGAAATTTTGCAAGCCATTAGGCACTGAGGTCTACTAGCAGCATGCAAAATTTCAGCTCAATCGCAATACACACAAGCGAGTTATAAGGGCCTCAAGTTTTGGCGGGACACCCATAGGATGATAGTGCCTAAATGGTGCAAAGGTGACTTCATGATATCGGCCTATAATTAGTGCCAAATGATGCACCCTTAACCCAAGTGCCATGGGGTAAAATGGGAGTTGTCTTCCTTCATTGAGTTTCGAGTTATGGCCCTTGAAAGGTCAATTTCCTTTAACTTTGGACCCTTATATCTCCAAAACTATTTGAGACAAACAATTTTCCAATATTGACCAGTTGGTTGGACACGCATGGGCACGTTTTGGCACCATTTTCATGCTTCTACGTTAAAGTGACCAAAATGAGATTCTCGTACCCACAACACGCCGACCACCAAAATTTCTAAGTCAATTTTCTTGGCCTCTATTGTACGCAGCGATCTGTAATTTGGCCCGAGGGCGTACTTTATTGGAACGGACTAACGGTGTAAAAATTGCTATTGTACTCGCCCTCTAGGCTGAGTAGCGGCGTTTTCTTCATTTTTCCCATAGACCTCAATGTAAAAAAGAGTCCTTTATTTCGGCACTTTCTCGTGCCCCAGTGTTACCGAAATTTTGCACGGTGGTAGGGCACATCAATGCCTGTTGAAGGATACATACTGCACCTCTGTATCTTATTTCGTTTTCCCGCAAAATAGGCACAAACTTTATTTTCCTCGAAGTTTGAAGGCTTATAACTCACAAGATACGCTTAGTAGCGGCACGAAATTTTGCAAGCCACTAGGCACTGAGGTCTACTAGCAGCATGCAGAATTTCAGCTCAATCGCAATACACACAAGCGAGTTATAAGGGCCTCAAGTTTTGGCGGGACACCCATAGGATGATAGTGCCTAAATGGTGCAAAGGTGACTTCATGATATCGGCCTATAATTAGTACCAAATGATGCACCCTTAACCCAAGTGCCATGGGGTAAAATGGGAGTTGTCTTCCTTCATTGAGTTTCGAGTTATGGCCCTTGAAAGGTCAATTTCCTTTAACTTTGGACCCTTATATCTCCAAAACTATTTGAGACAAACAATTTTCCAATATTGACCAGTTGGTTGGACACGCATGGGCACGTTTTGGCACCATTTTCATGCTTCTACGTGAAAGTGACCAAAATGAGATTCTCGTACCCACAACACGCCGACCACCAAAATTTCTAAGTCAATTTTCTTGGCCTCTATTGTACGCAGCGATCTGTAATTTGGCCCGAGGGCGTACTTTATTGGAACGGACTAACGGTGTAAAAATTGCTATTGTACTCGCCCTCTAGGCTGAGTAGCGGCGTTTTCTTCATTTTTCCCATAGACCTCAATGTAAAAAAGAGTCCTTTATTTCGGCACTTTCTCGTGCCCCAGTGTTACCGAAATTTTGCATGGTGGTAGGGCACATCAATGCCTGTTGAAGGATACATACTGCACCTCTGTATCTTATTTCGTTTTCCCGCAAAATAGGCACAAACTTTATTTTCCTCGAAGTTTGAAGGCTTATAACTCACAAGATACGCTTAGTAGCGGCACGAAATTTTGCAAGCCATTAGGCACTGAGGTCTACTAGCAGCATGCAAAATTTCAGCTCAATCGCAATACACACAAGCGAGTTATAAGGGCCTCAAGTTTTGGCGGGACACCCATAGGATGATAGTGCCTAAATGGTGCAAAGGTGACTTCATGATATCGGCCTATAATTAGTGCCAAATGATGCACCCTTAACCCAAGTGCCATGGGGTAAAATGGGAGTTGTCTTCCTTCATTGAGTTTCGAGTTATGGCCCTTGAAAGGTCAATTTCCTTTAACTTTGGACCCTTATATCTCCAAAACTATTTGAGACAAACAATTTTCCAATATTGACCAGTTGGTTGGACACGCATGGGCACGTTTTGGCACCATTTTCATGCTTCTACGTTAAAGTGACCAAAATGAGATTCTCGTACCCACAACACGCCGACCACCAAAATTTCTAAGTCAATTTTCTTGGCCTCTATTGTACGCAGCGATCTGTAATTTGGCCCGAGGGCGTACTTTATTGGAACGGACTAACGGTGTAAAAATTGCTATTGTACTCGCCCTCTAGGCTGAGTAGCGGCGTTTTCTTCATTTTTCCCATAGACCTCAATGTAAAAAAGAGTCCTTTATTTCGGCACTTTCTCGTGCCCCAGTGTTACCGAAATTTTGCACGGTGGTAGGGCACATCAATGCCTGTTGAAGGATACATACTGCACCTCTGTATCTTATTTCGTTTTCCCGCAAAATAGGCACAAACTTTATTTTCCTCGAAGTTTGAAGGCTTATAACTCACAAGATACGCTTAGTAGCGGCACGAAATTTTGCAAGCCACTAGGCACTGAGGTCTACTAGCAGCATGCAGAATTTCAGCTCAATCGCAATACACACAAGCGAGTTATAAGGGCCTCAAGTTTTGGCGGGACACCCATAGGATGATAGTGCCTAAATGGTGCAAAGGTGACTTCATGATATCGGCCTATAATTAGTGCCAAATGATGCACCCTTAACCCAAGTGCCATGGGGTAAAATGGGAGTTGTCTTCCTTCATTGAGTTTCGAGTTATGGCCCTTGAAAGGTCAATTTCCTTTAACTTTGGACCCTTATATCTCCAAAACTATTTGAGACAAACAATTTTCCAATATTGACCAGTTTGTTGGACACGCATGGGCACGTTTTGGCACCATTTTCATGCTTCTACGTGAAAGTGACCAAAATGAGATTCTCGTACCCACAACACGCCGACCACCAAAATTTCTAAGTCAATTTTCTTGGCCTCTATTGTACGCAGCGATCTGTAATTTGGCCCGAGGGCGTACTTTATTGGAACGGACTAACGGTGTAAAAATTGCTATTGTACTCGCCCTCTAGGCTGAGTAGCGGCGTTTTCTTCATTTTTCCCATAGACCTCAATGTAAAAAAGAGTCCTTTATTTCGGTACTTTCTCGTGCCCCAGTGTTACCGAAATTTTGCACGGTGGTAGGGCACATCAATGCCTGTTGAAGGATACATACTGCACCTCTGTATCTTATTTCGTTTTCCCGCAAAATAGGCACAAACTTTATTTTCCTCGAAGTTTGAAGGCTTATAACTCACAAGATACGCTTAGTAGCGGCACGAAATTTTGCAAGCCACTAGGCACTGAGGTCTACTAGCAGCATGCAGAATTTCAGCTCAATCGCAATACACACAAGCGAGTTATAAGGGCCTCAAGTTTTGGCGGGACACCAATAGGATGATAGTGCCTAAATGGTGCAAAGGTGACTTCATGATATCGGCCTATAATTAGTGCCAAATGATGCACCCTTAACCCAAGTGCCATGGGGTAAAATGGGAGTTGTCTTCCTTCATTGAGTTTCGAGTTATGGCCCTTGAAAGGTCAATTTCCTTTAACTTTGGACCCTTATATCTCCAAAACTATTTGAGACAAACAATTTTCCAATATTGACCAGTTGGTTGGACACGCATGGGCACGTTTTGGCACCATTTTCATGCTTCTACGTGAAAGTGACCAAAATGAGATTCTCGTACCCACAACACGCCGACCACCAAAATTTCTAAGTCAATTTTCTTGGCCTCTATTGTACGCAGCGATCTGTAATTTGGCCCGAGGGCGTACTTTTTTGGAACGGACTAACGGTGTAAAAATTGCTATTGTACTCGCCCTCTAGGCTGAGTAGCGGCGTTTTCTTCATTTTTCCCATAGACCTCAATGTAAAAAAGAGTCCTTTATTTCGGCACTTTCTCGTGCCCCAGTGGTACCGAAATTTTGCACGGTGGTAGGGCACATCAATGCCTGTTGAAGGATACATACTGCACCTCTGTATCTTATTTCGTTTTCCCGCAAAATAGGCACAAACTTTATTTTCCTCGAAGTTTGAAGGCTTATAACTCACAAGATACGCTTAGTAGCGGCACGAAATTTTGCAAGCCACTAGGCACTGAGGTCTACTAGCAGCATGCAGAATTTCAGCTCAATCGCAATACACACAAGCGAGTTATAAGGGCCTCAAATTTTGGCGGGACACCCATAGGATGATAGTGCCTAAATGGTGCAAAGGTGACTTCATGATATCGGCCTATAAATAGTGCCAAATGATGCACCCTTAACCCAAGTGCCATGGGGTAAAATGGGAGTTGTCTTCCTTCATTGAGTTTCGAGTTATGGCCCTTGAAAGGTCAATTTCCTTTAACTTTGGACCCTTATATCTCCAAAACTATTTGAGACAAACAATTTTCCAATATTGACCAGTTGGTTGGACACGCATGGGCACGTTTTGGCACCATTTTCATGCTTCTACGTGAAAGTGACCAAAATGAGATTCTCGTACCCACAACACGCCGACCACCAAAATTTCTAAGTCAATTTTCTTGGCCTCTATTGTACGCAGCGATCTGTAATTTGGTCCGAGGGCGTACTTTATTGGAACGGACTAACGGTGTAAAAATTGCTATTGTACTCGCCCTCTAGGCTGAGTAGCGGCGTTTTCGTCATTTTTCCCATAGACCTCAATGTAAAAAAGAGTCCTTTATTTCGGCACTTTCTCGTACCCCAGTGTTACCGAAATTTTGCACGGTGGTAGGGCACATCAATGCCTGTTGAAGGATACATACTGCACCTCTGTATCTTATTTCGTTTTCCCGCAAAATAGGCACAAACTTTATTTTCCTCGAAGTTTGAAGGCTTATAACTCACAAGATACGCTTAGTAGCGGCACGAAATTTTGCAAGCCACTAGGCACTGAGGTCTACTAGCAGCATGCAGAATTTCAGCTCAATCGCAATACACACAAGCGAGTTATAAGGGCCTCAAGTTTTGGCGGGACACCCATAGGATGATAGTGCCTAAATGGTGCAAAGGTGACTTCATGATATCGGCCTATAATTAGTGCCAAATGATGCACCCTTAACCCAAGTGCCATGGGGTAAAATGGGAGTTGTCTTCCTTCATTGAGTTTCGAGTTATGGCCCTTGAAAGGTCAATTTCCTTTAACTTTGGACCCTTATATCTCCAAAACTATTTGAGACAAACAATTTTCCAATATTGACCAGTTGGTTGGACACGCATGGGCACGTTTTGGCACCATTTTCATGCTTCTACGTGAAAGTGACCAAAATGAGATTCTCGTACCCACAACACGCCGACCACCAAAATTTCTAAGTCAATTTTCTTGGCCTCTATTGTACGCAGCGATCTGTAATTTGGCCCGAGGGCGTACTTTATTGGAACGGACTAACGGTGTAAAAATTGCTATTGTACTCGCCCTCTAGGCTGAGTAGCGGCGTTTTCTTCATTTTTCCCATAGACCTCAATGTAAAAAAGAGTCCTTTATTTCGGCACTTTCTCGTGCCCCAGTGTTACCGAAATTTTGCACGGTGGTAGGGCACATCAATGCCTGTTGAAGGATACATACTGCACCTCTGTATCTTATTTCGTTTTCCCGCAAAATAGGCACAAACTTTATTTTCCTCGAAGTTTGAAGGCTTATAACTCACAAGATACGCTTAGTAGCGGCACGAAATTTTGCAAGCCACTAGGCACTGAGGTCTACTAGCAGCATGCAGAATTTCAGCTCAATCGCAATACACACAAGCGAGTTATAAGGGCCTCAAGTTTTGGCGGGACACCCATAGGATGATAGTGCCTAAATGGTGCAAAGGTGACTTCATGATATCGGCCTATAATTAGTGCCAAATGATGCACCCTTAACCCAAGTGCCATGGGGTAAAATGGGAGTTGTCTTCCTTCATTGAGTTTCGAGTTATGGCCCTTGAAAGGTCAATTTCCTTTAACTTTGGACCCTTATATCTCCAAAACTATTTGAGACAAACAATTTTCCAATATTGACCAGTTGGTTGGACACGCATGGGCACGTTTTGGCACCATTTTCATGCTTCTACGTGAAAGTGACCAAAATGAGATTCTCGTACCCACAACACGCCGACCACCAAAATTTCTAAGTCAATTTTCTTGGCCTCTATTGTACGCAGCGATCTGTAATTTGGCCCGAGGGCGTACTTTATTGGAACGGACTAACGGTGTAAAAATTGCTATTGTACTCGCCCTCTAGGCTGAGTAGCGGCGTTTTCTTCATTTTTTCCCATAGACCTCAATGTAAAAAAGAGTCCTTTATTTCGGCACTTTCTCGTGCCCCAGTGTTACCGAAATTTTGCACGGTGGTAGGGCACATCAATGCCTGTTGAAGGATACATACTGCACCTCTGTATCTTATTTCGTTTTCCCGCAAAATAGGCACAAACTTTATTTTCCTCGAAGTTTGAAGGCTTATAACTCACAAGATACGCTTAGTAGCGGCACGAAATTTTGCAAGCCACTAGGCACTGAGGTCTACTAGCAGCATGCAGAATTTCAGCTCAATCGCAATACACACAAGCGAGTTATAAGGGCCTCAAGTTTTGGCGGGACACCCATAGGATGATAGTGCCTAAATGGTGCAAAGGTGACTTCATGATATCGGCCTATAATTAGTGCCAAATGATGCACCCTTAACCCAAGTGCCATGGGGTAAAATGGGAGTTGTCTTCCTTCATTGAGTTTCGAGTTATGGCCCTTGAAAGGTCAATTTCCTTTAACTTTGGACCCTTATATCTCCAAAACTATTTGAGACAAACAATTTTCCAATATTGACCAGTTGGTTGGACACGCATGGGCACGTTTTGGCACCATTTTCATGCTTCTACGTGAAAGTGACCAAAATGAGATTCTCGTACCCACAACACGCCGACCACCAAAATTTCTAAGTCAATTTTCAAAAATTGCTATTGTACTCGCCCTCTAGGCTGAGTAGCGGCGTTTTCTTCATTTTTCCCATAGACCTCAATGTAAAAAAGAGTCCTTTATTTCGGCACTTTCTCGTGCCCCAGTGTTACCGAAATTTTGCACGGTGGTAGGGCACATCAATGCCTGTTGAAGGATACATACTGCACCTCTGTATCTTATTTCGTTTTCCCGCAAAATAGGCACAAACTTTATTTTCCTCGAAGTTTGAAGGCTTATAACTCACAAGATACGCTTAGTAGCGGCACGAAATTTTGCAAGCCACTAGGCACTGAGGTCTACTAGCAGCATGCAAAATTTCAGCTCAATCGCAATACACACAAGCGAGTTATAAGGGCCTCAAGTTTTGGCGGGACACCCATAGGATGATAGTGCCTAAATGGTGCAAAGGTGACTTCATGATATCGGCCTATAATTAGTGCCAAATGATGCACCCTTAACCCAAGTGCCATGGGGTAAAATGGGAGTTGTCTTCCTTCATTGAGTTTCGAGTTATGGCCCTTGAAAGGTCAATTTCCTTTAACTTTGGACCCTTATATCTCCAAAACTATTTGAGACAAACAATTTTCCAATATTGACCAGTTGGTTGGACACGCATGGGCACGTTTTGGCACCATTTTCATGCTTCTACGTGAAAGTGACCAAAATGAGATTCTCGTACCCACAACACGCCGACCACCAAAATTTCTAAGTCAATTTTCTTGGCCTCTATTGTACGCAGCGATCTGTAATTTGGCCCGAGGGCGTACTTTATTGGAACGGACTAACGGTGTAAAAATTGCTATT
Source organism: Lucinisca nassula (assembly GCA_963580285.1). Classification (NCBI taxonomy): domain Eukaryota; kingdom Metazoa; phylum Mollusca; class Bivalvia; order Lucinida; family Lucinidae; genus Lucinisca; species Lucinisca nassula. Next base: position 106,220,862 of record OY757023.1, on the reverse strand, counting down.
GTACTCGCCCTCTAGGCTGAGTAGCGGCGTTTTCTTCATTTTTCCCATAGACCTCAATGTAAAAAAGAGTCCTTTATTTCGGCACTTTCTCGTGCCCCAGTGTTACCGAAATTTTGCACGGTGGTAGGGCACATCAATGCCTGTTGAAGGATACATACTGCACCTCTGTATCTTATTTCGTTTTCCCGCAAAATAGGCACAAACTTTATTTTCCTCGAAGTTTGAAGGCTTATAACTCACAAGATACGCTTAGTAGCGGCACGAAATTTTGCAAGCCACTAGGCACTGAGGTCTACTAGCAGCATGCAGAATTTCAGCTCAATCGCAATACACACAAGCGAGTTATAAGGGCCTCAAGTTTTGGCGGGACACCCATAGGATGATAGTGCCTAAATGGTGCAAAGGTGACTTCATGATATCGGCCTATAATTAGTGCCAAATGATGCACCCTTAACCCAAGTGCCTCGGGGTAAAATGGGAGTTGTCTTCCTTCATTGAGTTTCGAGTTATGGCCCTTGAAAGGTCAATTTCCTTTAACTTTGGACCCTTATATCTCCAAAACTATTTGAGACAAACAATTTTCCAATATTGACCAGTTGGTTGGACACGCATGGGCGCGTTTTGGCACCATTTTCATGCTTCTACGTGAAAGTGACCAAAATGAGATTCTCGTACCCACAACACGCCGACCACCAAAATTTCTAAGTCAATTTTCTTGGCCTCTATTGTACGCAGCGATCTGTAATTTGGCCCGAGGGCGTACTTTATTGGAACGGACTAACGGTGTAAAAATTGCTATTGTACTCGCCCTCTAGGCTGAGTAGCGGCGTTTTCTTCATTTTTCCCATAGACCTCAATGTAAAAAAGAGTCCTTTATTTCGGCACTTTCTCGTGCCCCAGTGTTACCGAAATTTTGCACGGTGGTAGGGCACATCAATGCCTGTTGAAGGATACATACTGCACCTCTGTATCTTATTTCGTTTTCCCGCAAAATAGGCACAAACTTTATTTTCCTCGAAGTTTGAAGGCTTATAACTCACAAGATACGCTTAGTAGCGGCACGAAATTTTGCAAGCCACTAGGCACTGAGGTCTACTAGCAGCATGCAGAATTTCAGCTCAATCGCAATACACACAAGCGAGTTATAAGGGCCTCAAGTTTTGGCGGGACACCCATAGGATGATAGTGCCTAAATGGTGCAAAGGTGACTTCATGATATCGGCCTATAATTAGTGCCAAATGATGCACCCTTAACCCAAGTGCCATGGGGTAAAATGGGAGTTGTCTTCCTTCATTGAGTTTCGAGTTATGGCCCTTGAAAGGTCAATTTCCTTTAACTTTGGACCCTTATATCTCCAAAACTATTTGAGACAAACAATTTTCCAATATTGACCAGTTGGTTGGACACGCATGGGCACGTTTTGGCACCATTTTCATGCTTCTACGTGAAAGTGACCAAAATGAGATTCTCGTACCCACAACACGCCGACCACCAAAATTTCTAAGTCAATTTTCTTGGCCTCTATTGTACGCAGCGATCTGTAATTTGGCCCGAGGGCGTACTTTATTGGAACGGACTAACGGTGTAAAAATTGCTATTGTACTCGCCCTCTAGGCTGAGTAGCGGCGTTTTCTTCATTTTTCCCATAGACCTCAATGTAAAAAAGAGTCCTTTATTTCGGCACTTTCTCGTGCCCCAGTGTTACCGAAATTTTGCATGGTGGTAGGGCACATCAATGCCTGTTGAAGGATACATACTGCACCTCTGTATCTTATTTCGTTTTCCCGCAAAATAGGCACAAACTTTATTTTCCTCGAAGTTTGAAGGCTTATAACTCACAAGATACGCTTAGTAGCGGCACGAAATTTTGCAAGCCACTAGGCACTGAGGTCTACTAGCAGCATGCAGAATTTCAGCTCAATCGCAATACACACAAGCGAGTTATAAGGGCCTCAAGTTTTGGCGGGACACCCATAGGATGATAGTGCCTAAATGGTGCAAAGGTGACTTCATGATATCGGCCTATAATTAGTGCCAAATGATGCACCCTTAACCCAAGTGCCATGGGGTAAAATGGGAGTTGTCTTCCTTCATTGAGTTTCGAGTTATGGCCCTTGAAAGGTCAATTTCCTTTAACTTTGGACCCTTATATCTCCAAAACTATTTGAGACAAACAATTTTCCAATATTGACCAGTTGGTTGGACACGCATGGGCACGTTTTGGCACCATTTTCATGCTTCTACGTGAAAGTGACCAAAATGAGATTCTCGTACCCACAACACGCCGACCACCAAAATTTCTAAGTCAATTTTCTTGGCCTCTATTGTACGCAGCGATCTGTAATTTGGCCCGAGGGCGTACTTTATTGGAACGGACTAACGGTGTAAAAATTGCTATTGTACTCGCCCTCTAGGCTGAGTAGCGGCGTTTTCTTCATTTTTCCCATAGACCTCAATGTAAAAAAGAGTCCTTTATTTCGGCACTTTCTCGTGCCCCAGTGTTACCGAAATTTTGCACGGTGGTAGGGCACATCAATGCCTGTTGAAGGATACATACTGCACCTCTGTATCTTATTTCGTTTTCCCGCAAAATAGGCACAAACTTTATTTTCCTTGAAGTTTGAAGGCTTATAACTCACAAGATACGCTTAGTAGCGGCACGAAATTTTGCAAGCCACTAGGCACTGAGGTCTACTAGCAGCATGCAGAATTTCAGCTCAATCGCAATACACACAAGCGAGTTATAAGGGCCTCAAGTTTTGGCGGGACACCCATAGGATGATAGTGCCTAAATGGTGCAAAGGTGACTTCATGATATCGGCCTATAATTAGTGCCAAATGATGCACCCTTAACCCAAGTGCCATGGGGTAAAATGGGAGTTGTCTTCCTTCATTGAGTTTCGAGTTATGGCCCTTGAAAGGTCAATTTCCTTTAACTTTGGACCCTTATATCTCCAAAACTATTTGAGACAAACAATTTTCCAATATTGACCAGTTGGTTGGACACGCATGGGCACGTTTTGGCACCATTTTCATGCTTCTACGTGAAAGTGACCAAAATGAGATTCTCGTACCCACAACACGCCGACCACCAAAATTTCTAAGTCAATTTTCTTGGCCTCTATTGTACGCAGCGATCTGTAATTTGGCCCGAGGGCGTACTTTATTGGAACGGACTAACGGTGTAAAAATTGCTATTGTACTCGCCCTCTAGGCTGAGTAGCGGCGTTTTCTTCATTTTTCCCATAGACCTCAATGTAAAAAAGAGTCCTTTATTTCGGCACTTTCTCGTGCCCCAGTGTTACCGAAATTTTGCATGGTGGTAGGGCACATCAATGCCTGTTGAAGGATACATACTGCACCTCTGTATCTTATTTCGTTTTCCCGCAAAATAGGCACAAACTTTATTTTCCTCGAAGTTTGAAGGCTTATAACTCACAAGATACGCTTAGTAGCGGCACGAAATTTTGCAAGCCACTAGGCACTGAGGTCTACTAGCAGCATGCAGAATTTCAGCTCAATCGCAATACACACAAGCGAGTTATAAGGGCCTCAAATTTTGGCGGGACACCCATAGGATGATAGTGCCTAAATGGTGCAAAGGTGACTTCATGATATCGGCCTATAATTAGTGCCAAATGATGCACCCTTAACCCAAGTGCCATGGGGTAAAATGGGAGTTGTCTTCCTTCATTGAGTTTCGAGTTATGGCCCTTGAAAGGTCAATTTCCTTTAACTTTGGACCCTTATATCTCCAAAACTATTTGAGACAAACAATTTTCCAATATTGACCAGTTGGTTGGACACGCATGGGCACGTTTTGGCACCATTTTCATGCTTCTACGTGAAAGTGACCAAAATGAGATTCTCGTACCCACAACACGCCGACCACCAAAATTTCTAAGTCAATTTTCTTGGCCTCTATTGTACGCAGCGATCTGTAATTTGGCCCGAGGGCGTACTTTATTGGAACGGACTAACGGTGTAAAAATTGCTATTGTACTCGCCCTCTAGGCTGAGTAGCGGCGTTTTCTTCATTTTTCCCATAGACCTCAATGTAAAAAAGAGTCCTTTATTTCGGCACTTTCTCGTGCCCCAGTGTTACCGAAATTTTGCACGGTGGTAGGGCACATCAATGCCTGTTGAAGGATACATACTGCACCTCTGTATCTTATTTCGTTTTCCCGCAAAATAGGCACAAACTTTATTTTCCTTGAAGTTTGAAGGCTTATAACTCACAAGATACGCTTAGTAGCGGCACGAAATTTTGCAAGCCACTAGGCACTGAGGTCTACTAGCAGCATGCAAAATTTCAGCTCAATCGCAATACACACAAGCGAGTTATAAGGGCCTCAAGTTTTGGCGGGACACCCATAGGATGATAGTGCCTAAATGGTGCAAAGGTGACTTCATGATATCGGCCTATAATTAGTGCCAAATGATGCACCCTTAACCCAAGTGCCATGGGGTAAAATGGGAGTTGTCTTCCTTCATTGAGTTTCGAGTTATGGCCCTTGAAAGGTCAATTTCCTTTAACTTTGGACCCTTATATCTCCAAAACTATTTGAGACAAACAATTTTCCAATATTGACCAGTTGGTTGGACACGCATGGGCACGTTTTGGCACCATTTTCATGCTTCTACGTGAAAGTGACCAAAATGAGATTCTCGTACCCACAACACGCCGACCACCAAAATTTCTAAGTCAATTTTCTTGGCCTCTATTGTACGCAGCGATCTGTAATTTGGCCCGAGGGCGTACTTTATTGGAACGGACTAACGGTGTAAAAATTGCTATTGTACTCGCCCTCTAGGCTGAGTAGCGGCGTTTTCTTCATTTTTCCCATAGACCTCAATGTAAAAAAGAGTCCTTTATTTCGGCACTTTCTCGTGCCCCAGTGTTACCGAAATTTTGCATGGTGGTAGGGCACATCAATGCCTGTTGAAGGATACATACTGCACCTCTGTATCTTATTTCGTTTTCCCGCAAAATAGGCACAAACTTTATTTTCCTCGAAGTTTGAAGGCTTATAACTCACAAGATACGCTTAGTAGCGGCACGAAATTTTGCAAGCCACTAGGCACTGAGGTCTACTAGCAGCATGCAGAATTTCAGCTCAATCGCAATACACACAAGCGAGTTATAAGGGCCTCAAGTTTTGGCGGGACACCCATAGGATGATAGTGCCTAAATGGTGCAAAGGTGACTTCATGATATCGGCCTATAATTAGTGCCAAATGATGCACCCTTAACCCAAGTGCCATGGGGTAAAATGGGAGTTGTCTTCCTTCATTGAGTTTCGAGTTATGGCCCTTGAAAGGTCAATTTCCTTTAACTTTGGACCCTTATATCTCCAAAACTATTTGAGACAAACAATTTTCCAATATTGACCAGTTGGTTGGACACGCATGGGCACGTTTTGGCACCATTTTCATGCTTCTACGTGAAAGTGACCAAAATGAGATTCTCGTACCCACAACACGCCGACCACCAAAATTTCTAAGTCAATTTTCTTGGCCTCTATTGTACGCAGCGATCTGTAATTTGGCCCGAGGGCGTACTTTATTGGAACGGACTAACGGTGTAAAAATTGCTATTGTACTCGCCCTCTAGGCTGAGTAGCGGCGTTTTCTTCATTTTTCCCATAGACCTCAATGTAAAAAAGAGTCCTTTATTTCGGCACTTTCTCGTGCCCCAGTGTTACCGAAATTTTGCACGGTGGTAGGGCACATCAATGCCTGTTGAAGGATACATACTGCACCTCTGTATCTTATTTCGTTTTCCCGCAAAATAGGCACAAACTTTATTTTCCTCGAAGTTTGAAGGCTTATAACTCACAAGATACGCTTAGTAGCGGCACGAAATTTTGCAAGCCACTAGGCACTGAGGTCTACTAGCAGCATGCAGAATTTCAGCTCAATCGCAATACACACAAGCGAGTTATAAGGGCCTCAAGTTTTGGCGGGACACCCATAGGATGATAGTGCCTAAATGGTGCAAAGGTGACTTCATGATATCGGCCTATAATTAGTGCCAAATGATGCACCCTTAACCCAAGTGCCATGGGGTAAAATGGGAGTTGTCTTCCTTCATTGAGTTTCGAGTTATGGCCCTTGAAAGGTCAATTTCCTTTAACTTTGGACCCTTATATCTCCAAAACTATTTGAGACAAACAATTTTCCAATATTGACCAGTTGGTTGGACACGCATGGGCACGTTTTGGCACCATTTTCATGCTTCTACGTGAAAGTGACCAACATGAGATTCTCGTACCCACAACACGCCGACCACCAAAATTTCTAAGTCAATTTTCTTGGCCTCTATTGTACGCAGCGATCTGTAATTTGGCCCGAGGGCGTACTTTATTGGAACGGACTAACGGTGTAAAAATTGCTATTGTACTCGCCCTCTAGGCTGAGTAGCGGCGTTTTCTTCATTTTTCCCATAGACCTCAATGTAAAAAAGAGTCCTTTATTTCGGCACTTTCTCGTGCCCCAGTGTTACCGAAATTTTGCACGGTGGTAGGGCACATCAATGCCTGTTGAAGGATACATACTGCACCTCTGTATCTTATTTCGTTTTCCCGCAAAATAGGCACAAACTTTATTTTCCTCGAAGTTTGAAGGCTTATAACTCACAAGATACGCTTAGTAGCGGCACGAAATTTTGCAAGCCACTAGGCACTGAGGTCTACTAGCAGCATGCAGAATTTCAGCTCAATCGCAATACACACAAGCGAGTTATAAGGGCCTCAAGTTTTGGCGGGACACCCATAGGATGATAGTGCCTAAATGGTGCAAAGGTGACTTCATGATATCGGCCTATAATTAGTGCCAAATGATGCACCCTTAACCCAAGTGCCATGGGGTAAAATGGGAGTTGTCTTCCTTCATTGAGTTTCGAGTTATGGCCCTTGAAAGGTCAATTTCCTTTAACTTTGGACCCTTATATCTCCAAAACTATTTGAGACAAACAATTTTCCAATATTGACCAGTTGGTTGGACACGCATGGGCACGTTTTGGCACCATTTTCATGCTTCTACGTGAAAGTGACCAAAATGAGATTCTCGTACCCACAACACGCCGACCACCAAAATTTCTAAGTCAATTTTCTTGGCCTCTATTGTACGCAGCGATCTGTAATTTGGCCCGAGGGCGTACTTTATTGGAACGGACTAACGGTGTAAAAATTGCTATTGTACTCGCCCTCTAGGCTGAGTAGCGGCGTTTTCTTCATTTTTCCCATAGACCTCAATGTAAAAAAGAGTCCTTTATTTCGGCACTTTTTCGTGCCCCAGTGTTACCGAAATTTTGCATGGTGGTAGGGCACATCAATGCCTGTTGAAGGATACATACTGCACCTCTGTATCTTATTTCGTTTTCCCGCAAAATAGGCACAAACTTTATTTTCCTCGAAGTTTGAAGGCTTATAACTCACAAGATACGCTTAGTAGCGGCACGAAATTTTGCAAGCCACTAGGCACTGAGGTCTACTAGCAGCATGCAGAATTTCAGCTCAATCGCAATACACACAAGCGAGTTATAAGGGCCTCAAGTTTTGGCGGGACACCCATAGGATGATAGTGCCTAAATGGTGCAAAGGTGACTTCATGATATCGGCCTATAATTAGTGCCAAATGATGCACCCTTAACCCAAGTGCCATGGGGTAAAATGGGAGTTGTCTTCCTTCATTGAGTTTCGAGTTATGGCCCTTGAAAGGTCAATTTCCTTTAACTTTGGACCCTTATATCTCCAAAACTATTTGAGACAAACAATTTTCCAATATTGACCAGTTGGTTGGACACGCATGGGCACGTTTTGGCACCATTTTCATGCTTCTACGTGAAAGTGACCAAAATGAGATTCTCGTACCCACAACACGCCGACCACCAAAATTTCTAAGTCAATTTTCTTGGCCTCTATTGTACGCAGCGATCTGTAATTTGGCCCGAGGGCGTACTTTATTGGAACGGACTAACGGTGTAAAAATTGCTATTGTACTCGCCCTCTAGGCTGAGTAGCGGCGTTTTCTTCATTTTTCCCATAGACCTCAATGTAAAAAAGAGTCCTTTATTTCGGCACTTTCTCGTGCCCCAGTGTTACCGAAATTTTGCACGGTGGTAGGGCACATCAATGCCTGTTGAAGGATACATACTGCACCTCTGTATCTTATTTCGTTTTCCCGCAAAATAGGCACAAACTTTATTTTCCTCGAAGTTTGAAGGCTTATAACTCACAAGATACGCTTAGTAGCGGCACGAAATTTTGCAAGCCACTAGGCACTGAGGTCTACTAGCAGCATGCAAAATTTCAGCTCAATCGCAATACACACAAGCGAGTTATAAGGGCCTCAAGTTTTGGCGGGACACCCATAGGATGATAGTGCCTAAATGGTGCAAAGGTGACTTCATGATATCGGCCTATAATTAGTGCCAAATGATGCACCCTTAACCCAAGTGCCATGGGGTAAAATGGGAGTTGTCTTCCTTCATTGAGTTTCGAGTTATGGCCCTTGAAAGGTCAATTTCCTTTAACTTTGGACCCTTATATCTCCAAAACTATTTGAGACAAACAATTTTCCAATATTGACCAGTTGGTTGGACACGCATGGGCACGTTTTGGCACCATTTTCATGCTTCTACGTGAAAGTGACCAAAATGAGATTCTCGTACCCACAACACGCCGACCACCAAAATTTCTAAGTCAATTTTCTTGGCCTCTATTGTACGCAGCGATCTGTAATTTGGCCCGAGGGCGTACTTTATTGGAACGGACTAACGATGTAAAAATTGCTATTGTACTCGCCCTCTAGGCTGAGTAGCGGCGTTTTCTTCATTTTTCCCATAGACCTCAATGTAAAAAAGAGTCCTTTATTTCGGCACTTTCTCGTGCCCCAGTGTTACCGAAATTTTGCATGGTGGTAGGGCACATCAATGCCTGTTGAAGGATACATACTGCACCTCTGTATCTTATTTCGTTTTCCCGCAAAATAGGCACAAACTTTATTTTCCTCGAAGTTTGAAGGCTTATAACTCACAAGATACGCTTAGTAGCGGCACGAAATTTTGCAAGCCACTAGGCACTGAGGTCTACTAGCAGCATGCAGAATTTCAGCTCAATCGCAATACACACAAGCGAGTTATAAGGGCCTCAAGTTTTGGCGGGACACCCATAGGATGATAGTGCCTAAATGGTGCAAAGGTGACTTCATGATATCGGCCTATAATTAGTGCCAAATGATGCACCCTTAACCCAAGTGCCATGGGGTAAAATGGGAGTTGTCTTCCTTCATTGAGTTTCGAGTTATGGCCCTTGAAAGGTCAATTTCCTTTAACTTTGGACCCTTATATTTCCAAAACTATTTGAGACAAACAATTTTCCAATATTGACCAGTTGGTTGGACACGCATGGGCACGTTTTGGCACCATTTTCATGCTTCTACGTGAAAGTGACCAAAATGAGATTCTCGTACCCACAACACGCCGACCACCAAAATTTCTAAGTCAATTTTCTTGGCCTCTATTGTACGCAGCGATCTGTAATTTGGCCCGAGGGCGTACTTTATTGGAACGGACTAACGGTGTAAAAATTGCTATTGTACTCGCCCTCTAGGCAGAGTAGCGGCGTTTTCTTCATTTTTCCCATAGACCTCAATGTAAAAAAGAGTCCTTTATTTCGGCACTTTCTCGTGCCCCAGTGTTACCGAAATTTTGCACGGTGGTAGGGCACATCAATGCCTGTTGAAGGATACATACTGCACCTCTGTATCTTATTTCGTTTTCCCTTAAAATAGGCACAAACTTTATTTTCCTCGAAGTTTGAAGGCTTATAACTCACAAGATACGCTTAGTAGCGGCACGAAATTTTGCAAGCCACTAGGCACTGAGGTCTACTAGCAGCATGCAGAATTTCAGCTCAATCGCAATACACACAAGCGAGTTATAAGGGCCTCAAGTTTTGGCGGGACACCCATAGGATGATAGTGCCTAAATGGTGCAAAGGTGACTTCATGATATCGGCCTATAATTAGTGCCAAATGATGCACCCTTAACCCAAGTGCCATGGAGTAAAATGGGAGTTGTCTTCCTTCATTGAGTTTCGAGTTATGGCCCTTGAAAGGTCAATTTCCTTTAACTTTGGACCCTTATATCTCCAAAACTATTTGAGACAAACAATTTTCCAATATTGACCAGTTGGTTGGACACGCATGGGCACGTTTTGGCACCATTTTCATGCTTCTACGTGAAAGTGACCAAAATGAGATTCTCGTACCCACAACACGCCGACCACCAAAATTTCTAAGTCAATTTTCTTGGCCTCTATTGTACGCAGCGATCTGTAATTTGGCCCGAGGGCGTACTTTATTGGAACGGACTAACGGTGTAAAAATTGCTATTGTACTCGCCCTCTAGGCTGAGTAGCGGCGTTTTCTTCATTTTTCCCATAGACCTCAATGTAAAAAAGAGTCCTTTATTTCGGCACTTTCTCGTGCCCCAGTGTTACCGAAATTTTGCACGGTGGTAGGGCACATCAATGCCTGTTGAAGGATACATACTGCACCTCTGTATCTTATTTCGTTTTCCCGCAAAATAGGCACAAACTTTATTTTCCTCGAAGTTTGAAGGCTTATAACTCACAAGATACGCTTAGTAGCGGCACGAAATTTTGCAAGCCACTAGGCACTGAGGTCTACTAGCAGCAAGCAGAATTTCAGCTCAATCGCAATACACACAAGCGAGTTATAAGGGCCTCAAGTTTTGGCGGGACACCCATAGGATGATAGTGCCTAAATGGTGCAAAGGTGACTTCATGATATCGGCCTATAATTAGTGCCAAATGATGCACCCTTAACCCAAGTGCCATGGGGTAAAATGGGAGTTGTCTTCCTTCATTGAGTTTCGAGTTATGGCCCTTGAAAGGTCAATTTCCTTTAACTTTGGACCCTTATATCTCCAGAACTATTTGAGACAAACAATTTTCCAATATTGACCAGTTGGTTGGACACGCATGGGCACGTTTTGGCACCATTTTCATGCTTCTACGTGAAAGTGACCAAAATGAGATTCTCGTATCCACAACACGCCGACCACCAAAATTTCTAAGTCAATTTTCTTGGCCTCTATTGTACGCAGCGATCTGTAATTTGGCCCGAGGGCGTACTTTATTGGAACGGACTAACGGTGTAAAAATTGCTATTGTACTCGCCCTCTAGGCTGAGTAGCGGCGTTTTCTTCATTTTTCCCATAGACCTCAATGTAAAAAAGAGTCCTTTATTTCGGCACTTTCTCGTGCCCCAGTGTTACCGAAATTTTGCACGGTGGTAGGGCACATCAATGCCTGTTGAAGGATACATACTGCACCTCTGTATCTTATTTCGTTTTCCCGCAAAATAGGCACAAACTTTATTTTCCTCGAAGTTTGAAGGCTTATAACTCACAAGATACGCTTAGTAGCGGCACGAAATTTTGCAAGCCACTAGGCACTGAGGTCTACTAGCAGCATGCAGAATTTCAGCTCAATCGCAATACACACAAGCGAGTTATAAGGGCCTCAAGTTTTGGCGGGACACCCATAGGATGATAGTGCCTAAATGGTGCAAAGGTGACTTCATGATATCGGCCTATAATTAGTGCCAAATGATGCACCCTTAACCCAAGTGCCATGGGGTAAAATGGGAGTTGTCTTCCTTCATTGAGTTTCGAGTTATGGCCCTTGAAAGGTCAATTTCCTTTAACTTTGGACCCTTATATCTCCAAAACTATTTGAGACAAACAATTTTCCAATATTGACCAGTTGGTTGGACACGCATGGGCACGTTTTGGCACCATTTTCATGCTTCTACGTGAAAGTGACCAAAATGAGATTCTCGTACCCACAACACGCCGACCACCAAAATTTCTAAGTCAATTTTCTTGGCCTCTATTGTACGCAGCGATCTGTAATTTGGCCCGAGGGCGTACTTTATTGGAACGGACTAACGGTGTAAAAATTGCTATTGTACTCGCCCTCTAGGCTGAGTAGCGGCGTTTTCTTCATTTTTCCCATAGACCTCAATGTAAAAAAGAGTCCTTTATTTCGGCACTTTCTCGTGCCCCAGTGTTACCGAAATTTTGCATGGTGGTAGGGCACATCAATGCCTGTTGAAGGATACATACTGCACCTCTGTATCTTATTTCGTTTTCCCGCAAAATAGGCACAAACTTTATTTTCCTCGAAGTTTGAAGGCTTATAACTCACAAGATACGCTTAGTAGCGGCACGAAATTTTGCAAGCCACTAGGCACTGAGGTCTACTAGCAGCATGCAAAATTTCAGCTCAATCGCAATACACACAAGCGAGTTATAAGGGCCTCAAGTTTTGGCGGGACACCCATAGGATGATAGTGCCTAAATGGTGCAAAGGTGACTTCATGATATCGGCCTATAATTAGTGCCAAATGATGCACCCTTAACCCAAGTGCCATGGGGTAAAATGGGAGTTGTCTTCCTTCATTGAGTTTCGAGTTATGGCCCTTGAAAGGTCAATTTCCTTTAACTTTGGACCCTTATATCTCCAAAACTATTTGAGACAAACAATTTTCCAATATTGACCAGTTGGTTGGACACGCATGGGCACGTTTTGGCACCATTTTCATGCTTCTACGTGAAAGTGACCAAAATGAGATTCTCGTACCCACAACACGCCGACCACCAAAATTTCTAAGTCAATTTTCTTGGCCTCTATTGTACGCAGCGATCTGTAATTTGGCCCGAGGGCGTACTTTATTGGAACGGACTAACGGTGTAAAAATTGCTATTGTACTCGCCCTCTAGGCTGAGTAGCGGCGTTTTCTTCATTTTTCCCATAGACCTCAATGTAAAAAAGAGTCCTTTATTTCGGCACTTTCTCGTGCCCCAGTGTTACCGAAATTTTGCACGGTGGTAGGGCACATCAATGCCTGTTGAAGGATACATACTGCACCTCTGTATCTTATTTCGTTTTCCCGCAAAATAGGCACAAACTTTATTTTCCTCGAAGTTTGAAGGCTTATAACTCACAAGATACGCTTAGTAGCGGCACGAAATTTTGCAAGCCACTAGGCACTGAGGTCTACTAGCAGCATGCAGAATTTCAGCTCAATCGCAATACACACAAGCGAGTTATAAGGGCCTCAAGTTTTGGCGGGACACCCATAGGATGATAGTGCCTAAATGGTGCAAAGGTGACTTCATGATATCGGCCTATAATTAGTGCCAAATGATGCACCCTTAACCCAAGTGCCATGGGGTAAAATGGGAGTTGTCTTCCTTCATTGAGTTTCGAGTTATGGCCCTTGAAAGGTCAATTTCCTTTAACTTTGGACCCTTATATCTCCAAAACTATTTGAGACAAACAATTTTCCAATATTGACCAGTTGGTTGGACACGCATGGGCACGTTTTGGCACCATTTTCATGCTTCTACGTGAAAGTGACCAAAATGAGATTCTCGTACCCACAACACGCCGACCACCAAAATTTCTAAGTCAATTTTCTTGGCCTCTATTGTACGCAGCGATCTGTAATTTGGCCCGAGGGCGTACTTTATTGGAACGGACTAACGGTGTAAAAATTGCTATTGTACTCGCCCTCTAGGCTGAGTAGCGGCGTTTTCTTCATTTTTCCCATAGACCTCAATGTAAAAAAGAGTCCTTTATTTCGGCACTTTCTCGTGCCCCAGTGTTACCGAAATTTTGCATGGTGGTAGGGCACATCAATGCCTGTTGAAGGATACATACTGCACCTCTGTATCTTATTTCGTTTTCCCGCAAAATAGGCACAAACTTTATTTTCCTCGAAGTTTGAAGGCTTATAACTCACAAGATACGCTTAGTAGCGGCACGAAATTTTGCAAGCCACTAGGCACTGAGGTCTACTAGCAGCATGCAGAATTTCAGCTCAATCGCAATACACACAAGCGAGTTATAAGGGCCTCAAGTTTTGGCGGGACACCCATAGGATGATAGTGCCTAAATGGTGCAAAGGTGACTTCATGATATCGGCCTATAATTAGTGCCAAATGATGCACCCTTAACCCAAGTGCCATGGGGTAAAATGGGAGTTGTCTTCCTTCATTGAGTTTCGAGTTATGGCCCTTGAAAGGTCAATTTCCTTTAACTTTGGACCCTTATATCTCCAAAACTATTTGAGACAAACAATTTTCCAATATTGACCAGTTGGTTGGACACGCATGGGCACGTTTTGGCACCATTTTCATGCTTCTACGTGAAAGTGACCAAAATGAGATTCTCGTACCCACAACACGCCGACCACCAAAATTTCTAAGTCAATTTTCTTGGCCTCTATTATACGCAGCGATCTGTAATTTGGCCCGAGGGCGTACTTTATTGGAACGGACTAACGGTGTAAAAATTGCTATTGTACTCGCCCTCTAGGCTGAGTAGCGGCGTTTTCTTCATTTTTCCCATAGACCTCAATGTAAAAAAGAGTCCTTTATTTCGGCACTTTCTCGTGCCCCAGTGTTACCGAAATTTTGCATGGTGGTAGGGCACATCAATGCCTGTTGAAGGATACATACTGCACCTCTGTATCTTATTTCGTTTTCCCGCAAAATAGGCACAAACTTTATTTTCCTCGAAGTTTGAAGGCTTATAACTCACAAGATACGCTTAGTAGCGGCACGAAATTTTGCAAGCAACTAGGCACTGAGGTCTACTAGCAGCATGCAAAATTTCAGCTCAATCGCAATACACACAAGCGAGTTATAAGGGCCTCAAGTTTTGGCGGGACACCCATGGGATGATAGTGCCTAAATGGTGCAAAGGTGACTTCATGATATCGGCCTATAATTAGTGCCAAATGATGCACCCTTAACCCAAGTGCCATGGGGTAAAATGGGAGTTGTCTTCCTTCATTGAGTTTCGAGTTATGGCCCTTGAAAGGTCAATTTCCTTTAACTTTGGACCCTTATATCTCCAAAACTATTTGAGACAAACAATTTTCCAATATTGACCAGTTGGTTGGACACGCATGGGCACGTTTTGGCACCATTTTCATGCTTCTACGTGAAAGTGACCAAAATGAGATTCTCGTTCCCACAACACGCCGACCACCAAAATTTCTAAGTCAATTTTCTTGGCCTCTATTGTACGCAGCGATCTGTAATTTGGCCCGAGGGCGTACTTTATTGGAACGGACTAACGGTGTAAAAATTGCTATTGTACTCGCCCTCTAGGCTGAGTAGCGGCGTTTTCTTCATTTTTCCCATAGACCTCAATGTAAAAAAGAGTCCTTTATTTCGGCACTTTCTCGTGCCCCAGTGTTACCGAAATTTTGCACGGTGGTAGGGCACATCAATGCCTGTTGAAGGATACATACTGCACCTCTGTATCTTATTTCGTTTTCCCGCAAAATAGGCACAAACTTTATTTTCCTCGAAGTTTGAAGGCTTATAACTCACAAGATACGCTTAGTAGCGGCACGAAATTTTGCAAGCCACTAGGCACTGAGGTCTACTAGCAGCATGCAGAATTTCAGCTCAATCGCAATACACACAAGCGAGTTATAAGGGCCTCAAGTTTTTGCGGGACACCCATAGGATGAAAGTGCCTAAATGGTGCAAAGGTGACTTCATGATATCGGCCTATAATTAGTGCCAAATGATGCACCCTTAACCCAAGTGCCATGGGGTAAAATGGGAGTTGTCTTCCTTCATTGAGTTTCGAGTTATGGCCCTTGAAAGGTCAATTTCCTTTAACTTTGGACCCTTATATCTCCAAAACTATTTGAGACAAACAATTTTCCAATATTGACCAGTTGGTTGGACACGCATGGGCACGTTTTGGCACCATTTTCATGCTTCTACGTGAAAGTGACCAAAATGAGATTCTCGTACCCACAACACGCCGACCACCAAAATTTCTAAGTCAATTTTCTTGGCCTCTATTGTACGCAGCGATCTGTAATTTGGCCCGAGGGCGTACTTTATTGGAACGGACTAACGGTGTAAAAATTGCTATTGTACTCGCCCTCTAGGCTGAGTAGCGGCGTTTTCTTCATTTTTCCCATAGACCTCAATGTAAAAAAGAGTCCTTTATTTCGGCACTTTCTCGTGCCCCAGTGTTACCGAAATTTTGCATGGTGGTAGGGCACATCAATGCCTGTTGAAGGATACATACTGCACCTCTGTATCTTATTTCGTTTTCCCGCAAAATAGGCACAAACTTTATTTTCCTCGAAGTTTGAAGGCTTATAACTCACAAGATACGCTTAGTAGCGGCACGAAATTTTGCAAGCCACTAGGCACTGAGGTCTACTAGCAGCATGCAAAATTTCAGCTCAATCGCAATACACACAAGCGAGTTATAAGGGCCTCAAGTTTTGGCGGGACACCCATAGGATGATAGTGCCTAAATGGTGCAAAGGTGACTTCATGATATCGGCCTATAATTAGTGCCAAATGATGCACCCTTAACCCAAGTGCCATGGGGTAAAATAGGAGTTGTCTTCCTTCATTGAGTTTCGAGTTATGGCCCTTGAAAGGTCAATTTCCTTTAACTTTGGACCCTTATATCTCCAAAACTATTTGAGACAAACAATTTTCCAATATTGACCAGTTGGTTGGACACGCATGAGCACGTTTTGGCACCATTTTCATGCTTCTACGTGAAAGTGACCAAAATGAGATTCTCGTACCCACAACACGCCGACCACCAAAATTTCTAAGTCAATTTTCTTGGCCTCTATTGTACGCAGCGATCTGTAATTTGGCCCGAGGGCGTACTTTATTGGAACGGACTAACGGTGTAAAAATTGCTATTGTACTCGCCCTCTAGGCTGAGTAGCGGCGTTTTCTTCATTTTTCCCATAGACCTCAATGTAAAAAAGAGTCCTTTATTTCGGCACTTTCTCGTGCCCCAGTGTTACCGAAATTTTGCACGGTGGTAGGGCACATCAATGCCTGTTGAAGGATACATACTGCACCTCTGTATCTTATTTCGTTTTCCCGCAAAATAGGCACAAACTTTATTTTCCTCGAAGTTTGAAGGCTTAAAACTCACAAGATACGCTTAGTAGCGGCACGAAATTTTGCAAGCCACTAGGCACTGAGGTCTACTAGCAGCATGCAGAATTTCAGCTCAATCGCAATACACACAAGCGAGTTATAAGGGCCTCAAGTTTTGGCGGGACACCCATAGGATGATAGTGCCTAAATGGTGCAAAGGTGACTTCATGATATCGGCCTATAATTAGTGCCAAATGATGCACCCTTAACCCAAGTGCCATGGGGTAAAATGGGAGTTGTCTTCCTTCATTGAGTTTCGAGTTATGGCCCTTGAAAGGTCAATTTCCTTTAACTTTGGACCCTTATATCTCCAAAACTATTTGAGACAAACAATTTTCCAATATTGACCAGTTGGTTGGACACGCATGGGCACGTTTTGGCACCATTTTCATGCTTCTACGTGAAAGTGACCAAAATGAGATTCTCGTACCCACAACACGCCGACCACCAAAATTTCTAAGTCAATTTTCTTGGCCTCTATTGTACGCAGCGATCTGTAATTTGGCCCGAGGGCGTACTTTATTGGAACGGACTAACGGTGTAAAAATTGCTATTGTACTCGCCCTCTAGGCTGAGTAGCGGCGTTTTCTTCATTTTTCCCATAGACCTCAATGTAAAAAAGAGTCCTTTATTTCGGCACTTTCTCGTGCCCCAGTGTTACCGAAATTTTGCATGGTGGTAGGGCACATCAATGCCTGTTGAAGGATACATACTGCACCTCTGTATCTTATTTCGTTTTCCCGCAAAATAGGCACAAACTTTATTTTCCTCGAAGTTTGAAGGCTTATAACTCACAAGATACGCTTAGTAGCGGCACGAAATTTTGCAAGCCACTAGGCACTGAGGTCTACTAGCAGCATGCAAAATTTCAGCTCAATCGCAATACACACAAGCGAGTTATAAGGGCCTCAAGTTTTGGCGGGACACCCATAGGATGATAGTGCCTAAATGGTGCAAAGGTGACTTCATGATATCGGCCTATAATTAGTGCCAAATGATGCACCCTTAACCCAAGTGCCATGGGGTAAAATGGGAGTTGTCTTCCTTCATTGAGTTTCGAGTTATGGCCCTTGAAAGGTCAATTTCCTTTAACTTTGGACCCTTATATCTCCAAAACTATTTGAGACAAACAATTTTCCAATATTGACCAGTTGGTTGGACACGCATGGGCACGTTTTGGCACCATTTTCATGCTTCTACGTGAAAGTGACCAAAATGAGATTCTCGTACCCACAACACGCCGACCACCAAAATTTCTAAGTCAATTTTCTTGGCCTCTATTGTACGCAGCGATCTGTAATTTGGCCCGAGGGCGTACTTTATTGGAACGGACTAACGATGTAAAAATTGCTATTGTACTCGCCCTCTAGGCTGAGAAGCGGCGTTTTCTTCATTTTTCCCATAGACCTCAATGTAAAAAAGAGTCCTTTATTTCGGCACTTTCTCGTGCCCCAGTGTTACCGAAATTTTGCATGGTGGTAGGGCACATCAATGCCTGTTGAAGGATACATACTGCACCTCTGTATCTTATTTCGTTTTCCCGCAAAATAGGCACAAACTTTATTTTCCTCGAAGTTTGAAGGCTTATAACTCACAAGATACGCTTAGTAGCGGCACGAAATTTTGCAAGCCACTAGGCACTGAGGTCTACTAGCAGCATGCAAAATTTCAGCTCAATCGCAATACACACAAGCGAGTTATAAGGGCCTCAAATTTTGGCGGGACACCCATAGGATGATAGTGCCTAAATGGTGCAAAGGTGACTTCATGATATCGGCCTATAATTAGTGCCAAATGATGCACCCTTAACCCAAGTGCCATGGGGTAAAATGGGAGTTGTCTTCCTTCATTGAGTTTCGAGTTATGGCCCTTGAAAGGTCAATTTCCTTTAACTTTGGACCCTTATATCTCCAAAACTATTTGAGACAAACAATTTTCCAATATTGACCAGTTGGTTGGACACGCATGGGCACGTTTTGGCACCATTTTCATGCTTCTACGTGAAAGTGACCAAAATGAGATTCTCGTACCCACAACACGCCGACCACCAAAATTTCTAAGTCAATTTTCTTGGCCTCTATTGTACGCAGCGATCTGTAATTTGGCCCGAGGGCGTACTTTATTGGAACGGACTAACGGTGTAAAAATTGCTATTGTACTCGCCCTCTAGGCTGAGTAGCGGCGTTTTCTTCTTTTTTCCCATAGACCTCAATGTAAAAAAGAGTCCTTTATTTCGGCACTTTCTCGTGCCCCAGTGTTACCGAAATTTTGCACGGTGGTAGGGCACATCAATGCCTGTTGAAGGATACATACTGCACCTCTGTATCTTATTTCGTTTTCCCGCAAAATAGGCACAAACTTTATTTTCCTTGAAGTTTGAAGGCTTATAACTCACAAGATACGCTTAGTAGCGGCACGAAATTTTGCAAGCCACTAGGCACTGAGGTCTACTAGCAGCATGCAAAATTTCAGCTCAATCGCAATACACACAAGCGAGTTATAAGGGCCTCAAGTTTTGGCGGGACACCCATAGGATGATAGTGCCTAAATGGTGCAAAGGTGACTTCATGATATCGGCCTATAATTAGTGCCAAATGATGCACCCTTAACCCAAGTGCCATGGGGTAAAATGGGAGTTGTCTTCCTTCATTGAGTTTCGAGTTATGGCCCTTGAAAGGTCAATTTCCTTTAACTTTGGACCCTTATATCTCCAAAACTATTTGAGACAAACAATTTTCCAATATTGACCAGTTGGTTGGACACGCATGGGCACGTTTTGGCACCATTTTCATGCTTCTACGTGAAAGTGACCAAAATGAGATTCTCGTACCCACAACACGCCGACCACCAAAATTTCTAAGTCAATTTTCTTGGCCTCTATTGTACGCAGCGATCTGTAATTTGGCCCGAGGGCGTACTTTATTGGAACGGACTAACGGTGTAAAAATTGCTATTGTACTCGCCCTCTAGGCTGAGTAGCGGCGTTTTCTTCATTTTTCCCATAGACCTCAATGTAAAAAAGAGTCCTTTATTTCGGCACTTTCTCGTGCCCCAGTGTTACCGAAATTTTGCACGGTGGTAGGGCACATCAATGCCTGTTGAAGGATACATACTGCACCTCTGTATCTTATTTCGTTTTCCCGCAAAATAGGCACAAACTTTATTTTCCTCGAAGTTTGAAGGCTTATAACTCACAAGATACGCTTAGTAGCGGCACGAAATTTTGCAAGCCACTCGGCACTGAGGTCTACTAGCAGCATGCAGAATTTCAGCTCAATCGCAATACACACAAGCGAGTTATAAGGGCCTCAAGTTTTGGCGGGACACCCATAGGATGATAGTGCCTAAATGGTGCAAAGGTGACTTCATGATATCGGCCTATAATTAGTGCCAAATGATGCACCCTTAACCCAAGTGCCATGGGGTAAAATGGGAGTTGTCTTCCTTCATTGAGTTTCGAGTTATGGCCCTTGAAAGGTCAATTTCCTTTACCTTTGGACCCTTATATCTCCAAAACTATTTGAGACAAACAATTTTCCAATATTGACCAGTTGGTTGGACACGCATGGGCACGTTTTGGCACCATTTTCATGCTTCTACGTGAAAGTGACCAAAATGAGATTCTCGTACCCACAACACGCCGACCACCAAAATTTCTAAGTCAATTTTCTTGGCCTCTATTGTACGCAGCGATCTGTAATTTGGCCCGAGGGCGTACTTTATTGGAACGGACTAACGGTGTAAAAATTGCTATTGTACTCGCCCTCTAGGCTGAGTAGCGGCGTTTTCTTCATTTTTCCCATAGACCTCAATGTAAAAAAGAGTCCTTTATTTCGGCACTTTCTCGTGCCCCAGTGTTACCGAAATTTTGCATGGTGGTAGGGCACATCAATGCCTGTTGAAGGATACATACTGCACCTCTGTATCTTATTTCGTTTTCCCGCAAAATAGGCACAAACTTTATTTTCCTCGAAGTTTGAAGGCTTATAACTCACAAGATACGCTTAGTAGCGGCACGAAATTTTGCAAGCCACTAGGCACTGAGGTCTACTAGCAGCATGCAGAATTTCAGCTCAATCGCAATACACACAAGCGAGTTATAAGGGCCTCAAGTTTTGGCGGGACACCCATAGGATGATAGTGCCTAAATGGTGCAAAGGTGACTTCATGATATCGGCCTATAATTAGTGCCAAATGATGCACCCTTAACCCAAGTGCCATGGGGTAAAATGGGAGTTGTCTTCCTTCATTGAGTTTCGAGTTATGGCCCTTGAAAGGTCAATTTCCTTTAACTTTGGACCCTTATATTTCCAAAACTATTTGAGACAAACAATTTTCCAATATTGACCAGTTGGTTGGACACGCATGGGCACGTTTTGGCACCATTTTCATGCTTCTACGTGAAAGTGACCAAAATGAGATTCTCGTACCCACAACACGCCGACCACCAAAATTTCTAAGTCAATTTTCTTGGCCTCTATTGTACGCAGCGATCTGTAATTTGGCCCGAGGGCGTACTTTATTGGAACGGACTAACGGTGTAAAAATTGCTATTGTACTCGCCCTCTAGGCAGAGTAGCGGCGTTTTCTTCATTTTTCCCATAGACCTCAATGTAAAAAAGAGTCCTTTATTTCGGCACTTTCTCGTGCCCCAGTGTTACCGAAATTTTGCACGGTGGTAGGGCACATCAATGCCTGTTGAAGGATACATACTGCACCTCTGTATCTTATTTCGTTTTCCCGCAAAATAGGCACAAACTTTATTTTCCTCGAAGTTTGAAGGCTTATAACTCACAAGATACGCTTAGTAGCGGCACGAAATTTTGCAAGCCACTAGGCACTGAGGTCTACTAGCAGCATGCAGAATTTCAGCTCAATCGCAATACACACAAGCGAGTTATAAGGGCCTCAAGTTTTGGCGGGACACCCATAGGATGATAGTGCCTAAATGGTGCAAAGGTGACTTCATGATATCGGCCTATAATTAGTGCCAAATGATGCACCCTTAACCCAAGTGCCATGGAGTAAAATGGGAGTTGTCTTCCTTCATTGAGTTTCGAGTTATGGCCCTTGAAAGGTCAATTTCCTTTAACTTTGGACCCTTATATCTCCAAAACTATTTGAGACAAACAATTTTCCAATATTGACCAGTTGGTTGGACACGCATGGGCACGTTTTGGCACCATTTTCATGCTTCTACGTGAAAGTGACCAAAATGAGATTCTCGTACCCACAACACGCCGACCACCAAAATTTCTAAGTCAATTTTCTTGGCCTCTATTGTACGCAGCGATCTGTAATTTGGCCCGAGGGCGTACTTTATTGGAACGGACTAACGGTGTAAAAATTGCTATTGTACTCGCCCTCTAGGCTGAGTAGCGGCGTTTTCTTCATTTTTCCCATAGACCTCAATGTAAAAAAGAGTCCTTTATTTCGGCACTTTCTCGTGCCCCAGTGTTACCGAAATTTTGCACGGTGGTAGGGCACATCAATGCCTGTTGAAGGATACATACTGCACCTCTGTATCTTATTTCGTTTTCCCGCAAAATAGGCACAAACTTTATTTTCCTCGAAGTTTGAAGGCTTATAACTCACAAGATACGCTTAGTAGCGGCACGAAATTTTGCAAGCCACTAGGCACTGAGGTCTACTAGCAGCATGCAGAATTTCAGCTCAATCGCAATACACACAAGCGAGTTATAAGGGCCTCAAGTTTTGGCGGGACACCCATAGGATGATAGTGCCTAAATGGTGCAAAGGTGACTTCATGATATCGGCCTATAATTAGTGCCAAATGATGCACCCTTAACCCAAGTGCCATGGGGTAAAATGGGAGTTGTCTTCCTTCATTGAGTTTCGAGTTATGGCCCTTGAAAGGTCAATTTCCTTTAACTTTGGACCCTTATATCTCCAAAACTATTTGAGACAAACAATTTTCCAATATTGACCAGTTGGTTGGACACGCATGGGCACGTTTTGGCACCATTTTCATGCTTCTACGTGAAAGTGACCAAAATGAGATTCTCGTATCCACAACACGCCGACCACCAAAATTTCTAAGTCAATTTTCTTGGCCTCTATTGTACGCAGCGATCTGTAATTTGGCCCGAGGGCGTACTTTATTGGAACGGACTAACGGTGTAAAAATTGCTATTGTACTCGCCCTCTAGGCTGAGTAGCGGCGTTTTCTTCATTTTTCCCATAGACCTCAATGTAAAAAAGAGTCCTTTATTTCGGCACTTTCTCGTGCCCCAGTGTTACCGAAATTTTGCACGGTGGTAGGGCACATCAATGCCTGTTGAAGGATACATACTGCACCTCTGTATCTTATTTCGTTTTCCCGCAAAATAGGCACAAACTTTATTTTCCTCGAAGTTTGAAGGCTTATAACTCACAAGATACGCTTAGTAGCGGCACGAAATTTTGCAAGCCACTAGGCACTGAGGTCTACTAGCAGCATGCAGAATTTCAGCTCAATCGCAATACACACAAGCGAGTTATAAGGGCCTCAAGTTTTGGCGGGACACCCATAGGATGATAGTGCCTAAATGGTGCAAAGGTGACTTCATGATATCGGCCTATAATTAGTGCCAAATGATGCACCCTTAACCCAAGTGCCATGGGGTAAAATGGGAGTTGTCTTCCTTCATTGAGTTTCGAGTTATGGCCCTTGAAAGGTCAATTTCCTTTAACTTTGGACCCTTATATCTCCAAAACTATTTGAGACAAACAATTTTCCAATATTGACCAGTTGGTTGGACACGCATGGGCACGTTTTGGCACCATTTTCATGCTTCTACGTGAAAGTGACCAAAATGAGATTCTCGTACCCACAACACGCCGACCACCAAAATTTCTAAGTCAATTTTCTTGGCCTCTATTGTACGCAGCGATCTGTAATTTGGCCCGAGGGCGTACTTTATTGGAACGGACTAACGGTGTAAAAATTGCTATTGTACTCGCCCTCTAGGCTGAGTAGCGGCGTTTTCTTCATTTTTCCCATAGACCTCAATGTAAAAAAGAGTCCTTTATTTCGGCACTTTCTCGTGCCCCAGTGTTACCGAAATTTTGCATGGTGGTAGGGCACATCAATGCCTGTTGAAGGATACATACTGCACCTCTGTATCTTATTTCGTTTTCCCGCAAAATAGGCACAAACTTTATTTTCCTCGAAGTTTGAAGGCTTATAACTCACAAGATACGCTTAGTAGCGGCACGAAATTTTGCAAGCCACTAGGCACTGAGGTCTACTAGCAGCATGCAAAATTTCAGCTCAATCGCAATACACACAAGCGAGTTATAAGGGCCTCAAGTTTTGGCGGGACACCCATAGGATGATAGTGCCTAAATGGTGCAAAGGTGACTTCATGATATCGGCCTATAATTAGTGCCAAATGATGCACCCTTAACCCAAGTGCCATGGGGTAAAATGGGAGTTGTCTTCCTTCATTGAGTTTCGAGTTATGGCCCTTGAAAGGTCAATTTCCTTTAACTTTGGACCCTTATATCTCCAAAACTATTTGAGACAAACAATTTTCCAATATTGACCAGTTGGTTGGACACGCATGGGCACGTTTTGGCACCATTTTCATGCTTCTACGTGAAAGTGACCAAAATGAGATTCTCGTACCCACAACACGCCGACCACCAAAATTTCTAAGTCAATTTTCTTGGCCTCTATTGTACGCAGCGATCTGTAATTTGGCCCGAGGGCGTACTTTATTGGAACGGACTAACGGTGTAAAAATTGCTATTGTACTCGCCCTCTAGGCTGAGTAGCGGCGTTTTCTTCATTTTTCCCATGGACCTCAATGTAAAAAAGAGTCCTTTATTTCGGCACTTTCTCGTGCCCCAGTGTTACCGAAATTTTGCACGGTGGTAGGGCACATCAATGCCTGTTGAAGGATACATACTGCACCTCTGTATCTTATTTCGTTTTCCCGCAAAATAGGCACAAACTTTATTTTCCTCGAAGTTTGAAGGCTTATAACTCACAAGATACGCTTAGTAGCGGCACGAAATTTTGCAAGCCACTAGGCACTGAGGTCTACTAGCAGCATGCAGAATTTCAGCTCAATCGCAATACACACAAGCGAGTTATAAGGGCCTCAAGTTTTGGCGGGACACCCATAGGATGATAGTGCCTAAATGGTGCAAAGGTGACTTCATGATATCGGCCTATAATTAGTGCCAAATGATGCACCCTTAACCCAAGTGCCATGGGGTAAAATGGGAGTTGTCTTCCTTCATTGAGTTTCGAGTTATGGCCCTTGAAAGGTCAATTTCCTTTAACTTTGGACCCTTATATCTCCAAAACTATTTGAGACAAACAATTTTCCAATATTGACCAGTTGGTTGGACACGCATGGGCACGTTTTGGCACCATTTTCATGCTTCTACGTGAAAGTGACCAAAATGAGATTCTCGTACCCACAACACGCCGACCACCAAAATTTCTAAGTCAATTTTCTTGGCCTCTATTGTACGCAGCGATCTGTAATTTGGCCCGAGGGCGTACTTTATTGGAACGGACTAACGGTGTAAAAATTGCTATTGTACTCGCCCTCTAGGCTGAGTAGCGGCGTTTTCTTCATTTTTCCCATAGACCTCAATGTAAAAAAGAGTCCTTTATTTCGGCACTTTCTCGTGCCCCAGTGTTACCGAAATTTTGCATGGTGGTAGGGCACATCAATGCCTGTTGAAGGATACATACTGCACCTCTGTATCTTATTTCGTTTTCCCGCAAAATAGGCACAAACTTTATTTTCCTCGAAGTTTGAAGGCTTATAACTCACAAGATACGCTTAGTAGCGGCACGAAATTTTGCAAGCCACTAGGCACTGAGGTCTACTAGCAGCATGCAGAATTTCAGCTCAATCGCAATACACACAAGCGAGTTATAAGGGCCTCAAGTTTTGGCGGGACACCCATAGGATGATAGTGCCTAAATGGTGCAAAGGTGACTTCATGATATCGGCCTATAATTAGTGCCAAATGATGCACCCTTAACCCAAGTGCCATGGGGTAAAATGGGAGTTGTCTTCCTTCATTGAGTTTCGAGTTATGGCCCTTGAAAGGTCAATTTCCTTTAACTTTGGACCCTTATATCTCCAAAACTATTTGAGACAAACAATTTTCCAATATTGACCAGTTGGTTGGACACGCATGGGCACGTTTTGGCACCATTTTCATGCTTCTACGTGAAAGTGACCAAAATGAGATTCTCGTACCCACAACACGCCGACCACCAAAATTTCTAAGTCAATTTTCTTGGCCTCTATTGTACGCAGCGATCTGTAATTTGGCCCGAGGGCGTACTTTATTGGAACGGACTAACGGTGTAAAAATTGCTATTGTACTCGCCCTCTAGGCTGAGTAGCGGCGTTTTCTTCATTTTTCCCATAGACCTCAATGTAAAAAAGAGTCCTTTATTTCGGCACTTTCTCGTGCCCCAGTGTTACCGAAATTTTGCATGGTGGTAGGGCACATCAATGCCTGTTGAAGGATACATACTGCACCTCTGTATCTTATTTCGTTTTCCCGCAAAATAGGCACAAACTTTATTTTCCTCGAAGTTTGAAGGCTTATAACTCACAAGATACGCTTAGTAGCGGCACGAAATTTTGCAAGCAACTAGGCACTGAGGTCTACTAGCAGCATGCAAAATTTCAGCTCAATCGCAATACACACAAGCGAGTTATAAGGGCCTCAAGTTTTGGCGGGACACCCATGGGATGATAGTGCCTAAATGGTGCAAAGGTGACTTCATGATATCGGCCTATAATTAGTGCCAAATGATGCACCCTTAACCCAAGTGCCATGGGGTAAAATGGGAGTTGTCTTCCTTCATTGAGTTTCGAGTTATGGCCCTTGAAAGGTCAATTTCCTTTAACTTTGGACCCTTATATCTCCAAAACTATTTGAGACAAACAATTTTCCAATATTGACCAGTTGGTTGGACACGCATGGGCACGTTTTGGCACCATTTTCATGCTTCTACGTGAAAGTGACCAAAATGAGATTCTCGTACCCACAACACGCCGACCACCAAAATTTCTAAGTCAATTTTCTTGGCCTCTATTGTACGCAGCGATCTGTAATTTGGCCCGAGGGCGTACTTTATTGGAACGGACTAACGGTGTAAAGATTGCTATTGTACTCGCCCTCTAGGCTGAGTAGCGGCGTTTTCTTCATTTTTCCCATAGACCTCAATGTAAAAAAGAGTCCTTTATTTCGGCACTTTCTCGTGCCCCAGTGTTACCGAAATTTTGCATGGTGGTAGGGCACATCAATGCCTGTTGAAGGATACATACTGCACCTCTGTATCTTATTTCGTTTTCCCGCAAAATAGGCACAAACTTTATTTTCCTCGAAGTTTGAAGGCTTATAACTCACAAGATACGCTTAGTAGCGGCACGAAATTTTGCAAGCCACTAGGCACTGAGGTCTACTAGCAGCATGCAAAATTTCAGCTCAATCGCAATACACACAAGCGAGTTATAAGGGCCTCAAGTTTTGGCGGGACACCCATAGGATGATAGTGCCTAAATGGTGCAAAGGTGACTTCATGATATCGGCCTATAATTAGTGCCAAATGATGCACCCTTAACCCAAGTGCCATGGGGTAAAATAGGAGTTGTCTTCCTTCATTGAGTTTCGAGTTATGGCCCTTGAAAGGTCAATTTCCTTTAACTTTGGACCCTTATATCTCCAAAACTATTTGAGACAAACAATTTTCCAATATTGACCAGTTGGTTGGACACGCATGAGCACGTTTTGGCACCATTTTCATGCTTCTACGTGAAAGTGACCAAAATGAGATTCTCGTACCCACAACACGCCGACCACCAAAATTTCTAAGTCAATTTTCTTGGCCTCTATTGTACGCAGCGATCTGTAATTTGGCCCGAGGGCGTACTTTATTGGAACGGACTAACGGTGTAAAAATTGCTATTGTACTCGCCCTCTAGGCTGAGTAGCGGCGTTTTCTTCATTTTTCCCATAGACCTCAATGTAAAAAAGAGTCCTTTATTTCGGCACTTTCTCGTGCCCCAGTGTTACCGAAATTTTGCACGGTGGTAGGGCACATCAATGCCTGTTGAAGGATACATACTGCACCTCTGTATCTTATTTCGTTTTCCCGCAAAATAGGCACAAACTTTATTTTCCTCGAAGTTTGAAGGCTTAAAACTCACAAGATACGCTTAGTAGCGGCACGAAATTTTGCAAGCCACTAGGCACTGAGGTCTACTAGCAGCATGCAGAATTTCAGCTCAATCGCAATACACACAAGCGAGTTATAAGGGCCTCAAGTTTTGGCGGGACACCCATAGGATGATAGTGCCTAAATGGTGCAAAGGTGACTTCATGATATCGGCCTATAATTAGTGCCAAATGATGCACCCTTAACCCAAGTGCCATGGGGTAAAATGGGAGTTGTCTTCCTTCATTGAGTTTCGAGTTATGGCCCTTGAAAGGTCAATTTCCTTTAACTTTGGACCCTTATATCTCCAAAACTATTTGAGACAAACAATTTTCCAATATTGACCAGTTGGTTGGACACGCATGGGCACGTTTTGGCACCATTTTCATGCTTCTACGTGAAAGTGACCAAAATGAGATTCTCGTACCCACAACACGCCGACCACCAAAATTTCTAAGTCAATTTTCTTGGCCTCTATTGTACGCAGCGATCTGTAATTTGGCCCGAGGGCGTACTTTATTGGAACGGACTAACGGTGTAAAAATTGCTATTGTACTCGCCCTCTAGGCTGAGTAGCGGCGTTTTCTTCATTTTTCCCATAGACCTCAATGTAAAAAAGAGTCCTTTATTTCGGCACTTTCTCGTGCCCCAGTGTTACCGAAATTTTGCATGGTGGTAGGGCACATCAATGCCTGTTGAAGGATACATACTGCACCTCTGTATCTTATTTCGTTTTCCCGCAAAATAGGCACAAACTTTATTTTCCTCGAAGTTTGAAGGCTTATAACTCACAAGATACGCTTAGTAGCGGCACGAAATTTTGCAAGCCACTAGGCACTGAGGTCTACTAGCAGCATGCAAAACTTCAGCTCAATCGCAATACACACAAGCGAGTTATAAGGGCATCAAGTTTTGGCGGGACACCCATAGGATGATAGTGCCTAAATGGTGCAAAGGTGACTTCATGATATCGGCCTATAATTAGTGCCAAATGATGCACCCTTAACCCAAGTGCCATGGGGTAAAATGGGAGTTGTCTTCCTTCATTGAGTTTCGAGTTATGGCCCTTGAAAGGTCAATTTCCTTTAACTTTGGACCCTTATATCTCCAAAACTATTTGAGACAAACAATTTTCCAATATTGACCAGTTGGTTGGACACGCATGGGCACGTTTTGGCACCATTTTCATGCTTCTACGTGAAAGTGACCAAAATGAGATTCTCGTACCCACAACACGCCGACCACCAAAATTTCTAAGTCAATTTTCTTGGCCTCTATTGCACGCAGCGATCTGTAATTTGGCCCGAGGGCGTACTTTATTGGAACGGACTAACGGTGTAAAAATTGCTATTGTACTCGCCCTCTAGGCTGAGTAGCGGCGTTTTCTTCATTTTTCCCATAGACCTCAATGTAAAAAAGAGTCCTTTATTTCGGCACTTTCTCGTGCCCCAGTGTTACCGAAATTTTGCATGGTGGTAGGGCACATCAATGCCTGTTGAAGGATACATACTGCACCTCTGTATCTTATTTCGTTTTCCCGCAAAATAGGCACAAACTTTATTTTCCTCGAAGTTTGAAGGCTTATAACTCACAAGATACGCTTAGTAGCGGCACGAAATTTTGCAAGCCACTAGGCACTGAGGTCTACTAGCAGCATGCAAAATTTCAGCTCAATCGCAATACACACAAGCGAGTTATAAGGGCCTCAAGTTTTGGCGGGACACCCATAGGATGATAGTGCCTAAATGGTGCAAAGGTGACTTCATGATATCGGCCTATAATTAGTGCCAAATGATGCACCCTTAACCAAAGTGCCATGGGGTAAAATGGGAGTTGTCTTCCTTCATTGAGTTTCGAGTTATGGCCCTTGAAAGGTCAATTTCCTTTAACTTTGGACCCTTATATCTCCAAAACTATTTGAGACAAACAATTTTCCAATATTGACCAGTTGGTTGGACACGCATGGGCACGTTTTGGCACCATTTTCATGCTTCTACGTGAAAGTGACCAAAATGAGATTCTCGTACCCACAACACGCCGACCACCAAAATTTCTAAGTCAATTTTCTTGGCCTCTATTGTACGCAGCGATCTGTAATTTGGCCCGAGGGCGTACTTTATTGGAACGGACTAACGGTGTAAAATTGCTATTGTACTCGCCCTCTAGGCTGAGTAGCGGCGTTTTCTTCATTTTTCCCATAGACCTCAATGTAAAAAAGAGTCCTTTATTTCGGCACTTTCTCGTGCCCCAGTGTTACCGAAATTTTGCATGGTGGTAGGGCACATCAATGCCTGTTGAAGGATACATACTGCACCTCTGTATCTTATTTCGTTTTCCCGCAAAATAGGCACAAACTTTATTTTCCTCGAAGTTTGAAGGCTTATAACTCACAAGATACGCTTAGTAGCGGCACGAAATTTTGCAAGCCACTAGGCACTGAAGTCTACTAGCAGCATGCAAAACTTCAGCTCAATCGCAATACACACAAGCGAGTTATAAGGGCCTCAAGTTTTGGCGGGACACCCATAGGATGATAGTGCCTAAATGGTGCAAAGGTGACTTCATGATATCGGCCTATAATTAGTGCCAAATGATGCACCCTTAACCCAAGTGCCATGGGGTAAAATGGGAGTTGTCTTCCTTCATTGAGTTTCGAGTTATGGCCCTTGAAAGGTCAATTTCCTTTAACTTTCGACCCTTATATCTCCAAAACTATTTGAGACAAACAATTTTCCAATATTGACCAGTTGGTTGGACACGCATGGGCACGTTTTGGCACCATTTTCATGCTTCTACGTGAAAGTGACCAAAATGAGATTCTCGTACCCACAACACGCCGACCACCAAAATTTCTAAGTCAATTTTCTTGGCCTCTATTGTACGCAGCGATCTGTAATTTGGCCCGAGGGCGTACTTTATTGGAACGGACTAACGGTGTAAAAATTGTTATTGTACTCGCCCTCTAGGCTGAGTAGCGGCGTTTTCTTCATTTTTCCCATAGACCTCAATGTAAAAAAGAGTCCTTTATTTCGGCACTTTCTCGTGCCCCAGTGTTACCGAAATTTTGCATGGTGGTAGGGCATATCAATGCCTGTTGAAGGATACATACTGCACCTCTGTATCTTATTTCGTTTTCCCGCAAAATAGGCACAAACTTTATTTTCCTCGAAGTTTGAAGGCTTATAACTCACAAGATACGCTTAGTAGCGGCACGAAATTTTGCAAGCCACTAGGCACTGAGGTCTACTAGCAGCATGCAAAATTGCAGCTCAATCGCAGTACACACAAGCGAGTTATAAGGGCTTCAAGTTTTGGCGGGACACCCATAGGATGATAGTGCCTAAATGGTGCAAAGGTGACTTCATGATATCGGCCTATAATTAGTGCCAAATGATGCACCCTTAACCCAAGTGCCATGGGGTAAAATGGGAGTTGTCTTCCTTCATTGAGTTTCGAGTTATGGCCCTTGAAAGGTCAATTTCCTTTAACTTTGGACCCTTATATCTCCAAAACTATTTGAGACAAACAATTTTCCAATATTGACCAGTTGGTTGGACACGCATGGGCACGTTTTGGCACCATTTTCATGCTTCTACGTGAAAGTGACCAAAATGAGATTCTCGTACCCACAACACGCCGACCACCAAAATTTCTAAGTCAATTTTCTTGGCCTCTATTGTACGCAGCGATCTGTAATTTGGCCCGAGGGCGTACTTTATTGGAACGGACTAACGGTGTAAAATTGCTATTGTACTCGCCCTCTAGGCTGAGTAGCGGCGTTTTCTTCATTTTTCCCATAGACCTCAATGTAAAAAAGAGTCCTTTATTTCGGCACTTTCTCGTGCCCCAGTGTTACCGAAATTTTGCATGGTGGTAGGGCACATCAATGCCTGTTGAAGGATACATACTGCACCTCTGTATCTTATTTCGTTTTCCCGCAAAATAGGCACAAACTTTATTTTCCTCGAAGTTTGAAGGCTTATAACTCACAAGATACGCTTAGTAGCGGCACGAAATTTTGCAAGCCACTAGGCACTGAGGTCTACTAGCAGCATGCAAAACTTCAGCTCAATCGCAATACACACAAGCGAGTTATAAGGGCCTCAAGTTTTGGCGGGACACCCATAGGATGATAGTGCCTAAATGGTGCAAAGGTGACTTCATGATATCGGCCTATAATTAGTGCCAAATGATGCACCCTTAACCCAAGTGCCATGGGGTAAAATGGGAGTTGTCTTCCTTCATTGAGTTTCGAGTTATGGCCCTTGAAAGGTCAATTTCCTTTAACTTTGGACCCTTATATCTCCAAAACTATTTGAGACAAACAATTTTCCAATATTGACCAGTTGGTTGGACACGCATGGGCACGTTTTGGCACCATTTTCATGCTTCTACGTGAAAGTGACCAAAATGAGATTCTCGTACCCACAACACGCCGACCACCAAAATTTCTAAGTCAATTTTCTTGGCCTCTATTGTACGCAGCGATCTGTAATTTGGCCCGAGGGCGTACTTTATTGGAACGGACTAACGGTGTAAAAATTGCTATTGTACTCGCCCTCTAGGCTGAGTAGCGGCGTTTTCTTCATTTTTCCCATAGACCTCAATGTAAAAAAGAGTCCTTTATTTCGGCACTTTCTCGTGCCCCAGTGTTACCGAAATTTTGCATGGTGGTAGGGCACATCAATGCCTGTTGAAGGATACATACTGCACCTCTGTATCTTATTTCGTTTTCCCGCAAAATAGGCACAAACTTTATTTTCCTCGAAGTTTGAAGGCTTATAACTCACAAGATACGCTTAGTAGCGGCACGAAATTTTGCAAGCCACTAGGCACTGAGGTCTACTAGCAGCATGCAAAACTTCAGCTCAATCGCAATACACACAAGCGAGTTATAAGGGCCTCAAGTTTTGGCGGGACACCCATAGGATGATAGTGCCTAAATGGTGCAAAGGTGACTTCATGATATCGGCCTATAATTAGTGCCAAATGATGCACCCTTAACCCAAGTGCCATGGGGTAAAATGGGAGTTGTCTTCCTTCATTGAGTTTCGAGTTATGGCCCTTGAAAGGTCAATTTCCTTTAACTTTGGACCCTTATATCTCCAAAACTATTTGAGACAAACAATTTTCCAATATTGACCAGTTGGTTGGACACGCATGGGCACGTTTTGGCACCATTTTCATGCTTCTACGTGAAAGTGACCAAAATGAGATTCTCGTACCCACAACACGCCGACCACCAAAATTTCTAAGTCAATTTTCTTGGCCTCTATTGTACGCAGCGATCTGTAATTTGGCCCGAGGGCGTACTTTATTGGAACGGACTAACGGTGTAAAAATTGCTATTGTACTCGCCCTCTAGGCTGAGTAGCGGCGTTTTCTTCATTTTTCCCATAGACCTCAATGTAAAAAAGAGTCCTTTATTTCGGCACTTTCTCGTGCCCCAGTGTTACCGAAATTTTGCATGGTGGTAGGGCACATCAATGCCTGTTGAAGGATACATACTGCACCTCTGTATCTTATTTCGTTTTCCCGCAAAATAGGCACAAACTTTATTTTCCTCGAAGTTTGAAGGCTTATAACTCACAAGATACGCTTAGTAGCGGCACGAAATTTTGCAAGCCACTAGGTACTGAGGTCTACTAGCAGCATGCAAAATTTCAGCTCAATCGCAATACACACAAGCGAGTTATAAGGGCCTCAAGTTTTGGCGGGACACCCATAGGATGATAGTGCCTAAATGGTGCAAAGGTGACTTCATGATATCGGCCTATAATTAGTGCCAAATGATGCACCCTTAACCCAAGTGCCATGGGGTAAAATGGGAGTTGTCTTCCTTCATTGAGTTTCGAGTTATGGCCCTTGAAAGGTCAATTTCCTTTAACTTTGGACCCTTATATCTCCAAAACTATTTGAGACAAACAATTTTCCAATATTGACCAGTTGGTTGGACACGCATGGGCACGTTTTGGCACCATTTACATGCTTCTACGTGAAAGTGACCAAAATGAGATTCTCGTACCCACAACACGCCGACCACCAAAATTTCTAAGTCAATTTTCTTGGCCTCTATTGTACGCAGCGATCTGTAATTTGGCCCGAGGGCGTACTTTATTGGAACGGACTAACGGTGTAAAAATTGCTATTGTACTCGCCCTCTAGGCTGAGTAGCGGCGTTTTCTTCATTTTTCCCATAGACCTCAATGTAAAAAAGAGTCCTTTATTTCGGCACTTTTTCGTGCCCCAGTGTTACCGAAATTTTGCATGGTGGTAGGGCACATCAATGCCTGTTGAAGGATACATACTGCACCTCTGTATCTTATTTCGTTTTCCCGCAAAATAGGCACAAACTTTATTTTCCTCGAAGTTTGAAGGCTTATAACTCACAAGATACGCTTAGTAGCGGCACGAAATTTTGCAAGCCACTAGGCACTGAGGTCTACTAGCAGCATGCAAAATTTCAGCTCAATCGCAATACACACAAGCGAGTTATAAGGGCCTCAAGTTTTGGCGGGACACCCATATAATGATAGTGCCTAAATGGTGCAAAGGTGACTTCATGATATCGGCCTATAATTAGTGCCAAATGATGCACCCTTAACCCAAGTGCCATGGGGTAAAATGGGAGTTGTCTTCCTTCATTGAGTTTCGAGTTATGGCCCTTGAAAGGTCAATTTCCTTTAACTTTGGACCCTTATATCTCCAAAACTATTTGAGACAAACAATTTTCCAATATTGACCAGTTGGTTGGACACGCATGGGCACGTTTTGGCACCATTTTCATGCTTCTACGTGAAAGTGACCAAAATGAGATTCTCGTACCCACAACACGCCGACCACCAAAATTTCTAAGTCAATTTTCTTGGCCTCTATTGTACGCAGCGATCTGTAATTTGGCCCGAGGGCGTACTTTATTGGAACGGACTAACGGTGTAAAATTGCTATTGTACTCGCCCTCTAGGCTGAGTAGCGGCGTTTTCTTCATTTTTCCCATAGACCTCAATGTAAAAAAGAGTCCTTTATTTCGGCACTTTCTCGTGCCCCAGTGTTACCGAAATTTTGCATGGTGGTAGGGCACATCAATGCCTGTTGAAGGATACATACTGCACCTCTGTATCTTATTTCGTTTTCCCGCAAAATAGGCACAAACTTTATTTTCCTCGAAGTTTGAAGGCTTAAAACTCACAAGATACGCTTAGTAGCGGCACGAAATTTTGCAAGCCACTAGGCACTGAGGTCTACTAGCAGCATGCAGAATTTCAGCTCAATCGCAATACACACAAGCGAGTTATAAGGGCCTCAAGTTTTGGCGGGACACCCATAGGATGATAGTGCCTAAATGGTGCAAAGGTGACTTCATGATATCGGCCTATAATTAGTGCCAAATGATGCACCCTTAACCCAAGTGCCATGGGGTAAAATGGGAGTTGTCTTCCTTCATTGAGTTTCGAGTTATGGCCCTTGAAAGGTCAATTTCCTTTAACTTTGGACCCTTATATCTCCAAAACTATTTGAGACAAACAATTTTCCAATATTGACCAGTTGGTTGGACACGCATGGGCACGTTTTGGCACCATTTGCATGCTTCTACGTGAAAGTGACCAAAATGAGATTCTCGTACCCACAACACGCCGACCACCAAAATTTCTAAGTCAATTTTCTTGGCCTCTATTGTACGCAGCGATCTGTAATTTGGCCCGAGGGCGTACTTTATTGGAACGGACTAACGGTGTAATAATTGCTATTGTACTCGCCCTCTAGGCTGAGTAGCGGCGTTTTCTTCATTTTTCCCATAGACCTCAATGTAAAAAAGAGTCCTTTATTTCGGCACTTTCTCGTGCCCCAGTGTTACCGAAATTTTGCACGGTGGTAGGGCACATCAATGCCTGTTGAAGGATACATACTGCACCTCTGTATCTTATTTCGTTTTCCCGCAAAATAGGCACAAACTTTATTTTCCTCGAAGTTTGAAGGCTTATAACTCACAAGATACGCTTAGTAGCGGCACGAAATTTTGCAAGCCACTAGGCACTGAGGTCTACTAGCAGCATGCAAAATTTCAGCTCAATCGCAATACACACAAGCGAGTTATAAGGGCCTCAAGTTTTGGCGGGACACCCATAGGATGATAGTGCCTAAATGGTGCAAAGGTGACTTCATGATATCGGCCTATAATTAGTGCCAAATGATGCACCCTTAACCCAAGTGCCATGGGGTAAAATGGGAGTTGTCTTCCTTCATTGAGTTTCGAGTTATGGCCCTTGAAAGGTCAATTTCCTTTAACTTTGGACCCTTATATCTCCAAAACTATTTGAGACAAACAATTTTCCAATATTGACCAGTTGGTTGGACACGCATGGGCACGTTTTGGCACCATTTTCATGCTTCTACGTGAAAGTGACCAAAATGAGATTCTCGTACCCACAACACGCCGACCACCAAAATTTCTAAGTCAATTTTCTTGGCCTCTATTGTACGCAGCGATCTGTAATTTGGCCCGAGGGCGTACTTTATTGGAACGGACTAACGGTGTAAAATTGCTATTGTACTCGCCCTCTAGGCTGAGTAGCGGCGTTTTCTTCATTTTTCCCATAGACCTCAATGTAAAAAAGAGTCCTTTATTTCGGCACTTTCTCGTGCCCCAGTGTTACCGAAATTTTGCATGGTGGTAGGGCACATCAATGCCTGTTGAAGGATACATACTGCACCTCTGTATCTTATTTCGTTTTCCCGCAAAATAAGCACAAACTTTATTTTCCTCGAAGTTTGAAGGCTTATAACTCACAAGATACGCTTAGTAGCGGCACGAAATTTTGCAAGCTACTAGGCACTGAGGTCTACTAGCAGCATGCAAAATTTCAGCTCAATCGCAATACACACAAGCGAGTTATAAGGGCCTCAAGTTTTGGCGGGACACCCATAGGATGATAGTGCCTAAATGGTGCAAAGGTGACTTCATGATATCGGCCTATAATTAGTGCCAAATGATGCACCCTTAACCCAAGTGCCATGGGGTAAAATGGGAGTTGTCTTCCTTCATTGAGTTTCGAGTTATGGCCCTTGAAAGGTCAATTTCCTTTAACTTTGGACCCTTATATCTCCAAAACTATTTGAGACAAACAATTTTCCAATATTGACCAGTTGGTTGGACACGCATGGGCACGTTTTGGCACCATTTGCATGCTTCTACGTGAAAGTGACCAAAATGAGATTCTCGTACCCACAACACGCCGACCACCAAAATTTCTAAGTCAATTTTCTTGGCCTCTATTGTACGCAGCGATCTGTAATTTGGCCCGAGGGCGTACTTTATTGGAACGGACTAACGGTGTAATAATTGCTATTGTACTCGCCCTCTAGGCTGAGTAGCGGCGTTTTCTTCATTTTTCCCATAGACCTCAATGTAAAAAAGAGTCCTTTATTTCGGCACTTTCTCGTGCCCCAGTGTTACCGAAATTTTGCACGGTGG